>VZTA01002070.1:64862-83173 GCA_013398855.1 Mohoua ochrocephala
GGCAGCCCAAACCAGAGCCACGGCAGCCCAAACCAGAGCCATGGCAGCCCAAACCAGGAGCCATGGCAGCCCAAACCAGGAGCCATGGCAGCCCAAACCAGAGCCACGGCAGCCCAAACCAGGAGCCACGGCAGCCCAAACCAGAGCCACGGCAGCCCAAACCAGGAGCCACGGCAGCCCAAACCAGGAGCCATGGCCAGCTGTCACCTGCAAACCCTTCCCAGGCACTGCTGGCACTTGGTGGCCTGGCAGGGACAGAAGCATTTCCAACACACCAAAGTGACAACAGAGCTCCCAGCTCAGGCAGACACTGAGCTGAGTCCTCACTGGTTCTGACCCAAAATCACCTCTCAGCTGCCAGGACACCCTTCCCTCTCCTCCCCCTTCTGCCCCAGGCATAAATCCAGGAACCTGCTATAGGTGGTGAAGCTCCATACAAACGTTACAGGGGAGAACAAGGCATTTATTGGTGCTGCACGGCAGCTAGGGAAGATTTATGGAGATTGGAAGACAGCAGATGTCACTCCTGCCTTCAAGTAGGACAATCCAAGGAATTACAGGCTGGTCAGCCTCACCTTACTCCCTAGGGAAGTGATGAAGCAACTAATCCGGGAAGCCAAACATATTAAAGCACAAGAAAGTGACTGGGAGTCACTCTGAGCATGGATTTAGGAGTGGTCAGCGTGGATTTACAAAGGAAAATCCATCCTGACCAGCACGACAGCTTTCTCCAATGAAATGGTGAGCTCTGGGGCTGAAGGCAGAGCTGGATTGATCCCAACATTAGCAAACTTTCCACACTGCCTGGCACAACCACCCTCAGACACTGCTGTGACACAGACTGGGCAGGGAGGGGGGCTGGAGGCTGCACTGCTGCACTTGGGGCTGCAGCCAACAGCATCAAATCCCACTGCAGGTCACTGGGGTGTGCAAATCCCACTGCAGGTCACTGGGGTGTGCAAATCCCACTGCAGGAGGTCACTGGGGTGTGCAAATCCCACTGCAGGAGGTCACTGGGGTGTGAAAATCCCACTGCAGGTCATGGGGGTGTGCAATTCCCACTGCAGGTCACTGGGGTGGGCAAATCCCGCTGCAGGAGGTCACTGGGATGTGCAATTCCCACTGCAGGTCACTGGGGTGGGCAAATCCCGCTGCAGGAGGTCACTGGGGTGTGAAAATCCCGCTGCAGGAGGTCACTGGGGGGTGCAAATCCCACTGGAGGTCACTGGGGTGGGCAAATCCCACTGCAGGAGGTCACTGAGGGGTACAAATCCCACTGCAGGAGGTCACTGGGATGTGAAAATCCCACTGCAGGAGGTCACTGGGGTGTGCAAATCCCACTGCAGGTCACTGGGATGTGCAAATCCCACTGCAGGAGGTCACTGGGGTGTGCAAATCCCACTGCAGGAGGTCACTGGGATGTGAAAATCCCGCTGCAGGAGGTCACTGGCCTGTGCCCACCCCAGGTGTCCACATGGGGCCAAAACTATTTAACCCCTTCATTCCTGAGCAACTGAAGGGACAGAGCTCCTCAGCCAGCCCACAGGGGACACACCTGGGTGTGCTGCTGCTCAGAGGGACCTCGACAGATCCCATCAAGCTCAATAAGGGAAAATGCAAAGTCCTCCACACAGAGGAACAATCCCATGCACCAGTGCAGGCTGGGGGCCAACTGGGGGGGCCAAGAAGCCCTGGGATCCAGGTGGACAACGACCTCAAGAGGAGCCAGCAACACATCCCTGCAGCAAAGGTGGGTAACATCCCCTCGGGGTGCATTAGCCAGGAACAGGCTGCACTGGCACAGGGTGCCCACAGAAGCTGTGGCTGCCCCAGCCCTGAAGTGTCCAAGGCCAGGCTGGATGGGGCTTGGAGCAGCCTGGGATAGTGGAAGGTGTCCCTGCCCATGGCAGGGGGTGGCACTGGATGGTTTTCAAGGTCCCCTTGCAGCCCAAAGCACTGCATGATTCCATGATTAGGGAGAGCACCAGCAGCAGGGACGGGCAGTGACCCTTCCCCGATGGAGCAGTGCTCCAAGGACAGCTCATCTCAAACTGAGCAGTGCAGAAAGCAGAGAACTGTGCAGGAGGCCAGGACTGGAAGCAGGAGTTTTCCAGCACAGAATCACCCCGAGTAATCCAAATTAGTATCGACACACAACCAACTGGGAAGGAAGGTGTGACACTGCAGAGTGTGAGAGAAACACGCCTGGAGGTAACACACGAGTTCCAGCTACAATTCCGGAATACTTCACCACAAAATGCACCTGATGACAACTAACACCTGACTGGAAGCAGCTCACGAGACAGGAAGAGACCCAAAATTAAAGCTTTTTAAAGCCCCAAATGGGTCCTGAGCAGTGCACACAACAGTGACTTCAACATGTAGAGATTCAGCATCTCTGCAGGAAGAAACAAACTCCGCCACTGCTGGGCTTTACTCCAAAAACCCAAAATGCAAGAAAATGACAATACCTGGCAAAAATATTGGGGAGGAGTATCCACAAAGATTTGATACCAGTTACTATGCTGGAGCATTCCATTCACCAAAAACATCTCCAGCAAAGCAGAAAGACAGCAGAGCTTGACAACAGACAAAGAGATGCCAAGAAGAAAAAACATAGAGGAAAAATGAAAAAAAAAAATCAGGTTTCTGAAAGAAAATACTAGGAAAGGTCAAATCCTGACAGGTTCTGTGAGAAAAATCTGCATAAAGCACAGGGACAACCGTGTCTCTTCTCAAAGACAGCAGGAGCAGGCAGCTTCCAACAGGCTGTAAGCAACCTAAGTATTACAAATGCTCAAAATAAGGCAATAGCAGAAAAACTAAATGCATTTTCCTACACTGATGTTCACCAGGAAGGAGCTCAGAGAGCTCATGGAGACACATGGGGGAAATCTCAGCCTCATTAAGAGCTTCTGCTTATACAGGAACAAAAGGAACAACGAATCACCAGGGCCAGACAGCTCCCAGAGCTCTCCCAGGAGGAACTGCTGCTCTATTCCATGTGTAAATCCTCGCCTGGAACCGCCAGATCCAACGCGTGTGATGCCAGCTCTTAGGAAGGGCTCCAGGAAACCGGGCCCAGGAAACTGCTGGTAGGTTTGCTGGCCAGGCTGAGCAAAGCAAGAGAAACTCCACCAGACATGAATTAACCTGTGAGTGCATGGGTTTTTATGTTGCTGAAGCACGAGCAGGGCTCCTGTGAGGGAGGGGATGACTCAGGTGTCTGTGGGGAGGTGCCAGCAGGGATCTCATCCCATACGGTGCATGTCTGGAAACCCACAGCAATCATTCAGCAAGGGCTCCTCGGGAAACTGAACTGGCCCAAGAGGGATCGGCTTCCCGTGTGAAAGGGGAGCACAACCAGCTCTTAACGTGACCACAAAGGTGCCATTGGGACAGCCTGCCCTGACTGCTGTCCCCTCACAGCCTGGCTGTGTTCAGAACTGGTTTCTCTCTCCAAGCTGCACCGGGAGGGAGAAGCAGGACACAGGAACTCAAGCTGGTGCCACTCCCCAAACCATTGCACACCCCGTACTGGGATCACAGTGCACGGCCTCGTGTGAACTCCTGCGGCACCGAGCACTGACTCATCCCTGCCCAGCTCACGGGGTGCACACAGCAAAGCATGAGAGAGGATCAGCAGCACCCTGGGGTTAAATCATCTCCTCGATCCAAGGGCAAACTCCAGCTCTACAGCCCCAGCAGCAAAGGGCAGTGTTAGAGCAGAGCCCTTTGTGCAGGTGTCACCAAAGCCCCCCTGAGCAGGCAGCCGTGGGAGGGACCCGAGGCAGGGGCGCTGCCGGCGGGAGCTGCAGCCAGGGATGGCTCCGGGGATCTGCAATGCAGCACCGACTCCAGCCTGGCACTGCCGAACACCAGGAGCTTCCCCGTGCTCCATCTGACACTGCAAAGCCATCTGCAGCATCTGCTCCCCACCAAACACACGCTGCTGGTGTGTGAGCACCGACTGCCTGAAATAAACAGCTCCCAGGGGAATGGGAACAGCCAGAACCATATCCAGCCTGCTGAGCCAGCACATCCCGGGGCACCGCTCCCTGCAAGCTGCCACGAATGCCGGGAGGGAGGGTTCTGGAAGCGAAAGGAACACAGCCGGCTGCAGGTCTGGCAGCTGGGTCCCTCCAGGACATCCATACTGGAGGAAATTAAAGTTTTTATAATGCATGAGGTACAACGCTCAGTTCAGGTATTTTTGTAACTCAATTACTTTGGAAAAAAAATCTACCTGGGGAAAACCATCCTTTGAAAAGACCAGGACACTTCTCTGCCCAAGCAGACACTTTTGCCTGCCTCCAACTCTAAAAGTTCTGCTTGTTTGAGGGGTGGTTTTCTTTGGTTTTGGCATTTTGTACTCAAGTTGGGCTCTTGAAATCACAGCTCAGTTCATCGCTGCAGGGCCAGGACAGGTCCCAGGGCAGCAGAGCTGACTGACAGCAGAGAGGGGCAAATCCTAAACACATCCCTGCATTCCTGCAGTTCTCCACCCTTAGCAGAGTTCACCTGGGACAGGTGTTTAATCTGAGGCTTGGGCATATCATTCAGTATCTCCTTGAACATTTTTTCCCATTTTTCAAACCCTTCTGCCTTGTGCTGCACGTGATACTCCCTTTCAGCTGAAATTAATGACTTCTGTCTACAACCTACATACTAAAATCTGTCAGAGCTTCCCTAAAGCTGCAGCAAAGCAAGGAAACTGAGAACGTGAATTGGTTTCTTTTAATACAAAACCCTTCTGTGTGGGCTGAGCTGAAAAATTCATGTGTTTTCCACCTAACAGAAGTAAACCCCAGAGTTGGGTTCCATCAGCCACCCCAGAACTGCAATTAAAGAATCCAACTTGTGCCCACACTCTGGCTGCTTCTCCCTTTTGTTCTTGTGCATGAAAACCCCGAGAGCAAGAGAGAGTTCTCCTGGCTCTGCTCAGCACTCCCCTATGATGTGAAAGTGAGAAGATGCCCTGAGTAATGCAATAAAATGATAAAAACGTTTTTGAAATAGTTCAAATATTCTCACCATGTAACAGGAACAACAGCAAAACCAAACCAAAAAAAACAGATCACAAAAAAAGTCCTTCATTAAAATAACAATTCTATTAGTTAAGCAGATGCAGCCGAGGAAGAAATGCTTCAGAGAAACAGTCACCCTTCTGCCAGCACCTCCCATTTCCAGAAAGAGCCACGTTTAAAGTTCTGATGTTTAAATTTAGACACAGAAGTTTTGTTAATGAAACTGCTGTGTCCACCTTTCCAAACCTGAAATGTTATTCCCCCTCCGTCCAAATCTTGAAAACAATTCCTTTTTGGTTAAAAGCCGAAAGAGCAACAGTGCACACTTACAGCCCAGACTGGAAGTCCTTCTCGTTCACCACAGCACAGTTGGTTAAGGACAGCTCATCAGTGGGACATCTCGCTGCTTGCATAGGCTACGAGAGAGAGGAGAAAACGTCAGATAAAATTCTATTTTTCCTTCACTAAGCCAAGCCTCAAGACTTCTGCAAAACCACCAAGCACAAAACAGGTCTCGTGAGTCCTGGCACACTCTGAGAGCCCACTGGGATCAACCAGCTCCTCCTCCAGGTTTCTCCAAACACTTCCATGGGTCACAGGTCCTTGTACCCCAAAGCTCTGCATTTTGGGCCTATCATGCACTTTGTATTTTCCACCTTACCTACATAAATACTTGAAAATTACTTGGAAGGAAGCCTGCAAGGCAAACACTGTTAACTTGCAAGTGAAGCCTGGCACTCGGGAAGCTTCCCTGAATGCTGCCACGAGGCAGCAGGAATCAGCATTCCCTGGAAGGTGCTTCCTGCCCAATGGCAGGACACTGGGGTATGCTGAAAGCTGCTAAGGGAAAGCAGCCCGGAGCCAGAGCAGTTCCCCTGCTGCCCTGGGTAACCCTGTCTCAGAGCCCCTCCTGCCCTGGGTAACCCTGTCTCAGAGCCCCTCCTGCCCTGGGTAACCCTGTCTCAGAGCCCCTCCTGCCCTGGGTAACCCTGTCTCACTGTGCTGGGCTGGGTCAGAGACCACGTGGGGGGATAAAGATGTGACCTTCCCTCTTCCCTGAACATAACTCAGAAAACTGAAATTTCAGCATATTTGTTCTGCATAAACCCCTTCACCCAGTGCAGTGCAGGGCAGCACTGAGAGTCTACAGAAAGGTTTAACCTCAGCCAGCTGCTTTCCAACCCCACAGTCCCTCTGTATCACTTCTCAAAAGAAACATCACATGGGAGTATTTTCTACTCTATAGGAAACATCCCAGATCCGTAATACAGAGAAGAAAATTAGGTAAAATAGTTAATTCCAGCCTATCACTATGAAAGAAATTACTGCAAGAAATTTTGTGGGGGAGTCCTCCCCCTCTTTTTATTTTCTAATGTCAGAGGACCAATCTTATTTCAAGAGTATCTGTTCATTTTTGTCCCTTCCACTGTTACTCATCAATCAGCAATTAAAAACCGAAATAGCAGCACTCCCAGCCCAGGCTGCCCATCCCCATCAGGAGGCAGGATGGAGCACGGGGGGAGCACAACAGAGGGACCTCAGCCCCATCCTGCACACCCACCCCACCTGCTCCTGCAGAATTATACCACAAAACAGTGGCTGAACGATGAAAACTGGGATCAAAATGCCTCCAGAAGTGGAAAAAGGGATGGAAAAAGCAGGATGTTTCTATCATTACCTATGGACTGAAGGAAATTTCATTTGGGGAGAAGCTAAACTTGCCCCCCAAGGTGTCATTTTCAGAACCAAAGCACAGCTACCTCTGTCAGATACAAATTTGCAGGCAGCACAACAGAAACTGTTTGACAGTGTCAACCTACTGCTAAAAGCAATTCGGGGTGGATTTTCTCTTAAGACACCCTCAAATCCCAGCAGCAAGCACAGGAAACACACTGATCCCAACACACACACCTAAATCATTTCCCAGGAGTTACTGCCCTGCTCAGCCTTCCTCCCCCAGCCCCTCTGGGACGAGAATCAGAGAAATTCCCCCCCGGCATGGCCTGCAGCCAGCCTGCTCTAAAGCTCAGATCAACTTTTATGGTACAATGTGATTTGTCTCAAGCACTTGCTATCTAGAAAAGGACCAATTCATTACTTTTACTGAATAATGCTCAATTGCCCTTGACATATGTGACAACCAAAAAAGATTCCATTCTCAGACCCGAAGCAGATTTATCTACCTGAATGCTGAGTGTAATAAAAGACTCAAATGTTCTTGTAATAAAATATTTGACATCGGTGGATTTATGAGATACACAACCTGTCTGCTGAGGCCCCTTGGCCTGGGGCACTTCACAGAAAACATTCACCATTTTATCACTTCTCCTCCTCCCATCTGCAGGGCACGGTTTTGTGAAGGACATGCCCTGATAAAACGCATTACAGGGGATATTTCTGGAGAAAAGTGGACACGGAGCTCCTGGATTAAACCTTTTTACAGCACTAGTCCTCAACTGCATTTTTAATCCTCGGTGACAAACTGCTTCCTACACGCAGCGAGCGCCCGGCCAAGCTGCCGCTCCCGTCTGCACTCGGAACACCCTGCTTTGGGAAATGCAGGAACAGCCAGGAATGCATTCCAAACCCAGCAACAACTGCTCCCTTTGCAAGCTCTGCAGCAGGGGAGAGGTGATGGCAAAACACCCTTGGGTGTCTGACACGTGAATAACGTGGCTGCTGCAGCGGCAGCAACTGTGCCAACCACCCCAGAGCCCGGCTCATCCTCCCCCTGGGCTGCCTGGCAGGAGTCCATTTCTCCCTGGCAATGACCAACATTTCAGGCAGCATCTCTGCTCCCAGCCCTCCACTACACACCCTCCTCGAGCTCCAAGATTTTGCAGCTCTTCAGAACATCATCTACATCCTGAGAAGGTTTTAACATCACACAGCTGCAAGACAGGGGCGTCACTCCCGGGCATGGAGTTCCACAAGGGTGCGAGGGACAACGTGAGGGAATCTGGTCATGGAAGAGGTGAGCATTGAACTGGAACTCACCCAGGCAGGAGGGAGGAACACTCTGCTGTGGGGAGCTGCAGGGGCTTCCTCTTACCTGCCCTCCCCACAGAGCCCATATCCCAGAGCTGCTGCTCACAGGGATGGATCCCTGTCTCTGTCAAGCTGGGCTGTCACAGCCAGGACACGGCACAGGCTGCTCCTGAGGAAGCTTTCCTGGCATAAATGCAGCAGGGCAGGGCTGGAACACATGGCTGGCATATGCCAGTGGTGCTGCTGTCAGGAACACTTTAAGCTCTTGCATTTTGGTTTCCAGCTTCCCAGGACAGCAGCACAAAGGAGTCCCAGAACCTGCCCCTCTCTGCCAGCCCACACCCACTGCCTGCACTAACACACCACATCAGGGTATAGGGGCAGAAAAATCCCTGTGAGGATTCCTAGGAATCTCAAAGTAGATTTACACAAACTAATTTTAAGCAAACTGGCAGGTTACTGCTGGCAAGCAAGCACAACACAGCTCTGACAAACCAGAGAGCAGCTCCTGCAGGTGACAGCAGATGCCACCTGCTGCAGCCACCCCCTGGCACTGCCAGGCTGGAGGTGACCCACACACCCTCACAGGTTGCTGCTACACCCACGTCCACAACATAGATAAATTTGGCTCAAAAAAGGCAAATTTGGGTTAAATTAGGCAAAAGAATCTTCCCTGCCTCCAGGTATTGTTCTGGTTTATGCGAAGAGGAGACTCCAAGGACAGCGAAGTGCTAAGGAGGTGACTGCACACTGCTAAAGCACTCCCAGCTACAGCATCCATCACCCAGCATCAGCCAGGCAGCACCTGCCATCAAACCCAGGTCTGTGCAGAGGCCTGCTCCATCATTCCTTCTGTTTGCCAAGAGGAAAACAAGACCATAGATACACTGAGAAATCTCACTGAGAGACAAACGTGAAGGACCCCACCTCTGGGTTTGGGACAAAGCAGTAACGCTGCCTCAAAACCCAGGAGGCTCAATGACACTGGCATATTTTATTTTTACAAAGAAAAGTTGCCCTGAAGAACAAACAGCTACATAATAGAAACAATCACCACAACATCTGATCTTTCAGAGACACTTTTTCCAAAGCTGCAAGGACTCATTTTCCTCCACAGAAAATAAGAAACTCACTTGTTCACAAAATCACAGAGTAGTTGGGGTTGGAAGGGCCCTCTGGAGATCATTCAGTCCAAACTCCTGCCAAAGCCCAGAAAGCGGTGCTGCTATTTGGATATTTTCATACAGACATAAACCACACTTTTTGTGTTTTGTCAATTCACCTCTTGTGAATCATTAAGGCTGACGGCAGAGGAAGCCAAGGAAAAACATGTTTCTCCCCACAGAGATAAGGTGGTGGTAATGACTGAAGAGCACTGCTGTCAGCTGGTACTGAGAAGAGCTGAAACATTAAGTGCTAAGGCAAAGATGCTCCTCATCCAAGACATCTGAACTCATTTAATTTCCTAATGCTGAGCAAGAGATTATGAAACAGCCTCTAAAGCCGAGGCGGGTTTTGTTCTGTGCCCCGTTTTCACACGGTTTGTACGGGACAAACATTGTTCAAGTATTGTATGTTTCAAATTCTCCCTTGTGTAAAGCAGGCACACAGACACATCCCGTGTAGATGCAGGTGCACAGAGATGGAATTGCTGGCACACAGGTGTTGGCAGGGGAGTGTCAGGAAACGTCACAACTCTGGGGACCAGACATTCCCATTTCCCCAGCAGAGCCCACCGCAGCTGCACTGAGATGGGGATCCCGCTCCTAAAAGCACCCAAGCTTTCCTGTAACAGCTGCTGGGCACCAAAGTCTCTCCAAGGCCAGAGCCCCATCACCCAAAGAGGGCAGAGAACCACCCGTGCAGGTGTAATTCCTGGGAAGCAGCTCAGCCCCCACTCCCCAGAGCCCGAGCAGAGACGCCTCTGAGGAACCACGGCTGCCTCCGAGTCAAACACTCACTCACCACCACCAGTCTGCAAATAAAATGAAGTTTAAATACTGACAGGAAGAATTATGATGTCAAAGGAGCTCTGTAGATAAACAGGGAACTGAGATGATGAATCATAGATCCTACACATTATCCAGGAGTGTGCTCCTGATGGAAAACAGACACGCACAGAGCCCTGCCTTCATCTCCAGATCCAAGGGACAGCAGGACCCCGATGGACATTAACACCTCTGGCTGCACACAGGTGGCAGCCAGCAGCTCCAGCAGGAGGATGAGCTGCAGAGCTGGCCCAGCACCAGCCTGCGAGGAGGAGACCAAGCAAGCTCCCAGCACAGGGAAGCCCAGGGCCTGTGCCTGCTCTCTCCATCCATACACACACCTCTCAACGCTGAAGGACAGAAGAAATGGGCACAAAACAGCAACACCAGCAGAGCTCCTGGCTGGCAGGCAAGAATGGATTCCTGACCTGGAGGGGGGCTCTGTCACAGAGGGAAACAGTAAAGACAAAACCAAGGCGCCTCTAAAGAACAACTCAGTAGTATTCATAAAAAGAATGGCAACATGCTGTCACCATCAGGGACCAGACTCAGGAACACGAGGTGTCCTAAATGCTGTGGTTCTAAACAGTTTCAAAAATTAACTAAGGAAGTTTAGCAGCTTGCAGAGGGTTTTTCTGGACATGTCCAAAAAATATTGAATAAAGCTTCCATATTTCTGCAGCCACAAGAGGAAATCAACCTACAAGGAACTTTTTGGACCAGTAGGCCTGGCCAGACAGGCCTTTCCAGACCTGCAGTGGCTGTGCTGGCAGGACAAGCTGCTGTCCCTGGAACACACAGCCCTGACTCCCTGCTCAGGCCTGGCCATTCCACCTGCTCCACTTGACCTCTATTTGTTTGCTGGAAGCTTTTATTCTCTTCAGGAAGGAGCTGCATTCTCTCTCGATAACAAACTCAAAAATACCAGTTTTCTTCTCCTAATAAAGAGGAACACATTGGGAAGCTAAAATCTCAGAATTAATATTCACATTTCTGACAAAGCCAGGGAACACTGAGTGAGCCACCACCAAAGAGGCCTCAGTGCAGCGTCCAGAGAACCCTGGATGAGATGGATCCCTCCTTCCCACACCCCCTGAGCCACTCCCACACTGTGAATCACCTCCCGTGATCGTGATGTGCCACAGCCACCCCTGCAACGCAGAAACCCAAACAGCTCAGAGGGGGAGAGAGGGAAGAGCTCCCATCAGCACCTCCCGCATCACCCAGGGCTGGAAATGGAACGGGGAATGTTTTCCCTGCTCTGTCTGCCCCTGGCAGTGGTAACGTCCTCGCCTGGCAGGAGAGCTCTGCCCCTGCAGCAGGACACAGCAAACACTCTTCACTGGGCACCCTTTATCAGACACTCAATACACCTCCCAGTTCCTCTCTCTGAGAGCAGCCCTGTGCTCCCTGGGCCTGAATTCGGAAATTACTGCCCATCCTGGCACTGCAGAGCCTTTATCAGGGCAGAGGGGCCTCTCCCACAATTAAAGGTTTTACTGCTGCTTCCCTTTGTTTGCAAAGTTCAGATGAACTCGGATCTGCAAGGGCAGCTCTGCCACTCCAACGTTGTTTACCTGCAGTGAAGGAGGTGCTGCTCACAGCTCTGGGAATCTGGCTCTGCTATTGCCAATATTTGCCAACATCACAGAAAAGACAATTCACAGTCCCAAGAACGAAGAGTTCCAAGGGTTTGCCTGATCCACCAGAGCAGAAGAAACGAGAGTGCTAAAGGAGAGCTTCTTCAAGCAGAGCACCTACGGTTGAATTACCCAGGTTGCTCTGCCCGAAGACGTCCTACTCCAGATCAGCTCTTTACAGTAAGATCAGTAAGTGATTTTAGGAATGAGCTGCTGTGCCTCAGAACCAGGGAGCTGCTCTCTGACAGTGCAGCGGGAACAGCAGCTCCCCTTCCCATTAAGCAATAATGACCATGGGTATGTGCATTTTAATTAACACATCCATTTTTTAAGTGGATGTTGCCTCACATTCCTTCCTCAAGCTAGGATGATCAACAGTTTAATTACAGGGAATTGCTGATTGTTGTGTTTGATCTAAACATCTTTAAAAAATGCCAAGGGAATGAACCACCACCCCACCAGAGCAAGTTGTGGGCCTGGGATGCAGGTCACAGGATTTTGCCACATGAGCAGTGAGGACACCTCATGGATGCAAATTTCATGCCATTTATTTAGAAAAGTTACCCAATGGCAACAGGGACAATGTAAACATATGCTAATGTTAAAAATATCCCCTTAAAAATATCCCCCTTGGAATGTGCCTTGTGAAAGTCCAGGATGCTGCTGTCCCTGAGGATTTACAGCTCACCCCAGCACTGACACAGGGCAGCACCTGGCACTGAACTTCCCAGGACTCTGATGGACCAAACAGCACCCAGTCACCAGCAGTTTGAGATGCAGCAGCTTGCAAGTATTGCTCTATTTCTGACAGAAGAAGCACATGACACAACTCCAGGGCATCCATTACTCCGGATTTTCTGATAGAAGGTCATTGTTTTATTGCGTCCCAGGAGACCGGAGAAACGCGTTAAATCTTTTCATCCTGCAAACCTTTGACCTCCCCGAGGGCAGGATCTGCCTGCAAAGGAAGGAGCAGAGCAGCAAGGCAGGGAGCCCGGGGAGCTGGACACCCAGCCCGGGTTTGTGAGCAGCAGCACACTCAGCTGGCTCAGACACAGTCCCAGGGCGCCGCGCCGCAAGCTCTGCCATTAATTTTAGCAACTGGGTTTCTTGTTTGGCTTTTTCTGTTCACAGACCTTCTCCAACACGGCTCTCCAATGCCTGGGGGTTTGAAAACCTTCTGGAGATGGTTTATTCCCAGTATGGGAATTTCATCACAAAACCCTGGTCTCTGCCAGACAACCTCCCTGATGTTAGGCAGCACCCTAAACACATCCTGCAGAGCCCCCAGGCTGAACCTCATCCTTCCAAAAGCCACTGCAGCTACCAGGATCTCTGTCCCACTGCTCAGGGGTGTCACTGCACCAGCTCTCCCTAAAGCTCATCCCCTCCTGTGCTTGTGAGGGCACCTGGACATGTCCACGGATCAAAACAAGATCACTCCATGACATGGGGACCTACATTTGAGTTGTTTTCATACAAAAAAAGGAATCGATGGTGATTTCCTTGCACTGAAACCACGTCCTGCCTGGTGGGTAATTCAGCAAAACAGAAGTGCCACTGCTTTCTGGGGACTGCTTTTCTGTGGATCTCATTTTATGACAGAACTTCTTCCAAATTCAGTCAGGATTTATCCTGAGCCTCGGGGTCTTTTCCCGAATGACCTCTGTGCTCTGAGGCACAGAACCCAGAACAGGAGGGGAAAAGAGATTTTGGTGCACTCTGGGGAAAAAAATTAAAACTTAAGCAATTCACACTTTAAATGATCCTCAAAAAGATTCTCTGACTTTTTAAAAATACTTTTTCCTACTAAAAAAAACTATTAACTAAGTTCAATTATTCTAGCAGTTCCACACAATAGAAGAGTTGTGGCACACCAGCACCACCAGCACCCCAAAAACTGGAGATGGAGAGGCAGCACTGACGTCTCCCTTTGGCAGTGACTTTTTAAGCACAAGCTTAGGGCACGCTGCTTCTGCAGCCCTGAGCCAAGCAACAAATTAACCAAAGATGACAGGGCCAGATATCCCATGCCCACAAACATTCACGTGGTCATCAGAGTTTTATTCTAAATAATTTTAGAGTTTTTAACAAACTATGTGACTTTCTTTTAAATAATTCAGCAAGTCAGAAGTCCTGAAAGCAGGCCACAAGTTGATCTGTGATGATTTCACAAGACAGTTAGGAGGTTGCAGAAGTGATCACAGAGACAGAGATTCAGACTGAGTTTTCCCCCATTTCCCTGAAACCTTGCTAAAAACCCATTTCTTCATATTACACATCAGGAAATACTAAAAAAAACCTAAGTGACGATAGCAGGATCAGTACCAGGCTGCAAGAAGGAACTAAGTGGATTCACAAACGTTTCTTTAGTTGCCTGACAACGCCTGCATCTCTGAAGGCTGGTTCCATATGTTATCAGAAATCACCTTACAGCTTTTAACTCATAAACATAAAGCCCAGCCCCCATTATTATTTCAAAGTCCCTACCAAACTATCCAACCTAAAACCACTCTGTCTAGATTTGAAGTATTTTTATAATTCAAGCAACTAATAAGCCAAATGTTATTGATTGTCTAGTGCTGTTTCAGGGTTATTATATAGATTAAATGTTAGGAAGGAATTCCTGGCTCTGAGGGTGGGGAGGCCCTGGCACAGGCTGCTCACAGCAGCCGTGGCTGCCCCAGCCCTGGAAGTGCCCAAGGCCAGGCTGGACGAGGCTTGGAGCACCCTGGGACAGCGGGAGGTGTCCCTGCCCATGGCAGGGGTGGAACTGGAGGGGCTTTAAGGTCCCTTCCCACCCAAAGCATTCCATGGTTCTGTGATGGCTGCAGGCAGCACAAGAGAGCAGGGCTAGGCCAGCAGTGCCTCTGGCAGCACAGGACACCAGGGGACTCAGTCTGTCCTTCCCCACCCTCCCACTCCTGCTGCACCTCTGGACTGGACACTTGGTGTCACCAGATGCCAGCAGGACCCTGTGCTCAGTCTCAGGCCCCCGAGAGGAGTGACAGCACCGCTCTGCAGGACCAGACACCATCCAGCACCTGCACGAATCCAAAACCATTTCCAACCCAAGGCAAAGGGAATCTCTTCTGAGGAGCCAGCAGGGCAGAGTCTGCTCTCACAGGGCTAAAGGCAACACCGCCCCAAAGGAGCCCCAAACAGCTCATGAACAAAAATGGATGTGTTACACCAGTGATACCACCTAAAACCATTCTTTCTAACCATGACCTGCTACACAAGTTCAGCTATCACAAATCTCACATTCCTTAAAGAAAAGCAGGGCAGTGTCTCTGCTGGGGGATCCTCACCAACATCCACATGAGCCCCCTGCACACACGGCTGCCCTGGGGAGCAGCAGCACCCTGAGCTGCTCCCCGTCCCACCCCAGCCCCGTGGAGCTCTCCAGCCTGTGCACACAGAAATGCAGCTTGTGCTGGATCTACAGCTTCACACTCACTGGAACAAGGCACAGGAATCATCTGGCCTTTCTATATCCCTTTGGGAACTAATTCCTGATGTAGTTCAAATCAATTAGTTACAGACAGCGCCAGGGAACTTCCAGGGATCCACTTGGTACAAGGGATCCATAACCAGCCACAGACACAGCAGCTTCCCACCATTCCCTCTCCTGCAGATGCCTCGCTGCTCTGCCTGCGTGCCTAATGATCCCCATGCAGAGCTAGAGAATAAATCATTACAGAAACAGCCATTATTTCTAATCACCATAAACTGTTTTTCCTATAAACTTCAATCACCGCTAATCATCGCCTCTTCCTTGCCATGGAGAGACCCGGTGCAATTAGGGGAGCAGAGTAACAGGCCTGAAACAGCATCGCACAATTAATCAGATTTGGCTTATCATTCACCTGAATTATTCAAAATGTTACTGGAAGTTTAAATATTTTGTCTCTCTCCTACACCAGGACAGCCATTCATTTCTCCCTGTGAGAATGCACACGCACAAACCGAATCACACGAGTCCAGTAAAAGAGATTAAGCTCGAAATGGCACTGCAGGACAGATTTTCAGGGCAGGAGGAGTCACTGAAGCTCCTCTTCCCATCCTCCAGGTTGAAGCACCTGTTAAAAACGCTGACAACAGAGCAGCACCAGTGTTCCAGTACCAGCCTCACCTGTTGTGCCTGGAGATATCACAGAGCTCCATCCTCCCACCGCCTGCTCCGTATTTACAGCGGCACAGCTCCGGTGTCGCAGCCCGAGCGGATGCTGCTGCCTGCTCCCCCTGCTCCTCATCCTCCCCAGCACTGCTGCTGTCCCACGGGCCAGCTGGAAGGAGCAGGCAGCTCCCTCGGTAGCTCACATTCGAAGGATCAGATCCAGCTCGGGGAGGGAGATGGAGCACTCAGCTTAAGGACTCTGCTCACAGCATTAAATAACCTGATAGCTCTGCAACAACTGCACTCGGAGGCAAATCATGAAAACACTGCATACTAAGAAGCTTCCTGGTAACCCAAGGAGAGCATCACCCATCCAACTGCCAGATTAGGAGGCAGCTAAGCATCAATCTTTCCTTTAAACTCACACAAATCCCCCTTTCCTCCACCAGGCTTCCAAGCTGGTCAAATAAAGGCACATTTTCTCAGGTCTTTAGTAGGAGAAAAGCTCAAAGCAGAAGAGTAAAGTTGAGGTTGATCCTTCTCCTTCCTCCCTACACCCCCAGTCACCAATCCCAGCACTCAGAACGTGCACGAAGGTGTTCCCTGAGGACACAGCCTGGGGGGCTCAGGGGAGCAGGGGACAAGGCAGGACCACTGCAGCCAGGTTGGTTTAGACCCAGGGAGTCTCAGAACCATGTCCAGTGGGGGTAAAATGACCTTACCACTGACCAGGAGCACCGGGCTCCTGTTCTGGGCAACAGAAAGCTGAAAAAAGCCAGTCAAGGCTCACAGATTTCCCTGGGTTACTGCAAAGGGTGAGACAAAGAAAAAAGGTGCAAGGAAGGAGGTGAGACCAGGAATCTGGAGCAGGGACAGAGGAAAGGCTCTTAACGAGACACAGACCACAGAACGTGGGGTTTTTCTCAATTACTCAGCACATTTTGGGGGTGGCACTGGAGCACCTGTGATGCACAGCACGTCACCAGGCCACACTTCTCACCCCTGCTCTGCACCACAGCGCTGCACCAGCTGCCCTCCACCCACCAGCCCAGCACAACACAAAAAAAACACTTGGAAAACCAATTCCCCGGGATTTCAACCACTGAATTACTTGGCCTAGAGACAAGATTCCAGCCAGAGGCAAGCACTAATGAAAAATGTGACTTTGCCAGGCTGATACCCAGCAAAGCATGACTGAGCTCCTGGCAAAGAGCAGAGCAACCCAAACACATCCTGCAGCACCTGGACACCTGAAAAACGGGGGATGTACAGGCACCACGAGAAAGCATTTCACAGAAAAGGCTGTTCCTCCACATTTTAAAACCTTTCTGGCCACTTACTGATGTGATCTATCACTAATAAGGGATTTTTTATTTTTTAAAGTAATACAGAATAAAACCACCGCACAGCCCTTAAGGTGTTTCCACAAAACGAAAGGTGGACCCACATTATAAAACAGCGCCTGGCTGCTTCACACAGGAGAAAATCCGTATCCCACAGCACCAAGGGGTCACCAGGGCCTCACAGCACCTTTAGGGGACCCTAAAATCTTGCTGCACACCCCATGGAGACAGGGGCACCCCAGCCCCATGGAGGCCCCGCAGGGAATCCCAAAATTCTGCCCCACATCCCGGAGCACCAAGGGATCACCCCCAGTCGCAGCATCCCTAAAGGTCTCTGCCCCACAGCCCACAGGGTTGTGGGGTCACCAGAGCCTCACAGCACCCTGGGACACCCTAAATCCTGACAGCAGCACCAAGACATCCCTGGGCTTCACTGCACCCTCAGGGACCCCACAGTCCTGCCCCACACCGCAGGGAGAGGGGCACCCCAACTCCTGAAGGAGCCCTAGACGCTCATCCCACGGCACCGAGGGGTCACCGAGCCTCAGAGCGCCCTCAGGACACCCCAAATCCAGCTCTGCACCCCGCAAGGCCACTGCAACCTCACAGCACCCTTAGGGAACCCTGAATCCTGCCTCACACCCGCAGGGAGAGGGGTCACCCTGGACTCACAGTGCTCCTGAGGGAACCCCCAGTCCTGTCCCACACCCCACATTGCCAAGGGGCCACTCGTGTCCCACAGCACCCCTGGGGGACCTTAAAACCCTGCCCCACAGGGAGACGGATCACCCCGGCCCCGGCTCCCGAAAGAACCCCAGCCCTGTCCCACATGCCACATCACCAAGGGGCCACCTCAGCCTCTCGAAACCCCCGGGGAACACAGGGAGAGGGGTCACCCCCAGCCCCCGACACCACCGGGGGGGTCTCCACAGCCTCACAGGACCCTCAGGAACCCCCACACCGCGGGGGGCGAGGGGGTCACCACAGCCTCACAGCACTCCCGAGGGACCCCCCAGGGCTGAACGGCCTCCTGGCAGCGGGGCTGCGAGAAGCTCCCAAAGCCCCGGCCGCGCAGGGAGGAGCGGGAGCGGAGGAGGGGGCAGGGGATGGGCGATAGCGGCCGGTCCGTGTCCCCCCCACTTACCCGCCCCGCCATGTTGCCGCAGCGCCGACCGACGGGCCCTCCCCACGGCCGCCAGGGGGCG
>VZTA01002070.1:88220-116260 GCA_013398855.1 Mohoua ochrocephala
GTCGGCGCTGAGGGGGCGCCGAGGCCCGGCCAGCATCGCGCCTGCCCCTGGCGGCTGTCGGAGCCCCGCTACCCGCTCCGGGCCCCGGCGCCCTCCTGTGTGGGAGCAGACACGGAGCTCAGGCCTGTGGGGAAAATACCCCTCAGCGTCCCCAAAAAACACTTGTTTGGGGGAAATGGTGAAAAGTGTGGGGTTTGGGGGTGTCATAGGGCTGCCTCTGGCCCTACAGGTTCTCCTTTGTTCTGTGGGATCACAGACTATGTGAGTGTTAGGTGCCCCTGCGAATAGCAACCTCTGAGGGGAACACATGGCACAATAAGCTCAGGACATAGAGCCGAGCTCCACAGTAACTCAGTGTGTTCATTTATTTGGAAAACGTGCCTGAAAAATACCTGGGTGTAATAGTGGTGTGAGCTACAATGAAGATCACTCTATGGGTCGCACAGGTTTGGGGCATCCCGAGAGACCTGTAGAAGGATGTGTTTTTAGAGAGCAGAGCTTTTTCAGACCCCTAATCCTGGGAAACTTTGACTTTTCTGAATTTATTCATCATTCCAAATGACCTGCTATGGTAATATTATGCCAATAACTTCACTTTTCTGTTTCTTGGCTAAAGGGGTTTTTAGCTAGCCAGTTTAGTTTTTCTTTGTATGCCTCACCCTTGGGAGAAGAGCCCTCAGTTTTTGTTTGTTCTCATTCCTTACTCTGGCCTCTGATTTCTGGCACTTGGAGGAGCATCTCTCCAGTTGGAGATGTTTCTCCCATGGTTACAGAACAGAGCAGATTTCCACCACAGCTCCCGGGGTGTGCATTGTAGGAAATTTCCAGTTCCTGACGTCTGGAAATGCCCATCCGTGCCTTCATGTAACTTAAACGGTGCAATGGGAGCAGTGATGGAGGGACAAGGGCTGTCCAGGAATGTGTGGAAGGCTGAATAACTCCTCTGCTGCTGTTGGAGGAAGGGCTCCCTGGCCATGGCAGGGATTGGGACTAGATGAGCTTTAAGGTCTCATCCAAACCATGCCATGATTCTGTGAGCATTCTGCTTCTGTGTTTGATGTTTCTCTGTGGTGGCTCTGATGTTGGGAAGCTCAGGTGGTGGAGAGAGGGAGAGTGCAGGTTTCCTCTTGATCTGCACCTCCTCTGTCTCCGAACACCTTCGGAGTTTCTCGTACTTTGGTAGGTTCAGCTTTTCCTTGAGGGTAAACATGAAAGTGTTTCACATCTATGTATAGAACCAAATCCTTGAAAACTCAGATGGAACAGAATCCACCAGTAAATGAGAAGTGTTAAAGAAGTTAACATTGGTATAAAATCCAGTGTCAGCTCTGTTTATAATTCTGTCTCTGTGTAATTATGACCGTGTGTGATGATGTCCCTTTCCCTGTCCCCGCAGCCCAACGTGGCGTTCCGAGGCGGCGGCCGCTGCTGGGGCAGTGCGGAGGCGGGCGGGAGGCCCACGGACGTGTTCGGCACCGCCCTGCCGGGCCCTTCCTCGCTCTATGGCTGCTACAAATCACAGGTTCGGTTGGTTATCAGTTATTTTTTGTAGCTCTGTAAGAGTTCGGATTGCTTGTGAACAAAATGGTCAGTTTGTGAAGTGGTTGCTTATACTGGTGAACATAAATCACAGTGTTTGATTTAACTGTGATAAATCTTCATTGCTGTAACTTTCATCAGAGGGGACAGTGGCTTTTGTAATGCAGTCACCGATGAAACTGTAGGGGGTGTTTGTTGTAATGGTATTTCACCATTATTCTGGTGAAATGTTCATGGTAATTGTTCTTCTGTTGGCATAAACAATTGTAGGCAAAGGGAAGAGCAAATGACTCTTTTAGGAAAACTGGAAAGTGGGTAAGAAGGAGAGCCTTAGCTATTGCCTCAAATATTTCTGTGGTCCAAGCGTTCATATGAACCAGTTCTTAGTCTGATCAGCAGAAAGTGCCAGGACAGTTAAATATGTCCGCTCTCTCTTGGAATGTTCACCTTTCATAGCCATTAACTTTCACTGAGGTAAAAGACTCAAATGAAAATTCATTCCCAGTACCTTGAAGACCAGCCTTGCTACTTCCTCCGTCCAGGACTTGGTATTTTGTCAGAGTACTCTGCTCCACAAAGGAGTGTATCCTGTGTCTTTAACACTTAACCCTGCAAAAACACCGTTCATTGTTTCACTTACTAAGCGCTAAGAAGGCCTATTGTGTTTAAACCAAAGAGATGTTCCTTTTCACTTAATCGGTGTACAGTGCCTTTCCTCGAGAGGAGAATTGGCTGTAAGGTCTCTTCAGTACCTTAATACCCTGTAATGATGGGGAGAAAGGGGCTCTAACTCCTAACTCCTGTCAGGGATCAACCAGTAGAAACCGGAGCAGATGTTTTAGGCTAACATTGTTGCTGGTTTTAAGAACTGTCTAAACATAGACAAAGGGTCAGGTTGAGAAAGGAGACATTGTTTATTCTGTGCAGCGTGCAAGGGGAAGTTTTCCACAAATCACGCACACCAATGAGTAAAAAGCGAGAGAGTTTGGACACTAAAGTTTGCATAAACCTGCCTGTCTAATCCACAGTTCCTGCCTGCCTACTGCACTCATTGAGCTTATGCAGCCTTAAATAAAATATCCCACCTGTGATCTCCATCTTTCTTTGCTCATTCCATTACCTGATGGATTTCTTTGGTGTCAAGATGGATGGTAAAGTTTTTCTGCTACTCTTTTTAGCTTCTTTTAACAGCCCTTGCAAATTTTTATGTTGTAGCAATTTCTCTACTAGCATAGCATAAGGCTCATACCCATAGGGGTAGGTTTTATAGTTGAAATTAAGCTATAGGGTTTTTTTATTAGTTAAAGGAACCTACGGGGGTTGAATAGTTAAAATCACAGCCTCTGATCTGGGTAAATTTACAAACACAAAAATTAGAATGTGAATTGATTGATTATCTATTTCTATGTCTTCACAAGGAGTACTAAAGCATACCCACCTTTTACCCATGTATCTAAGTATCATTTTTATATTAATCACTGGTGGAATTTCAAAATTACAGATGTTCTGTTCCATATCTAGGCAAAAATCTTGAATTTCAATTGTATTTCCTTCAACTGGTATTGTTTCTGTGCTATGCAGGTGCTGACACCTGTGGTTTGTCATCTGCTTCTTTCTTAATGGGCCCATGCTCTCTGTCCTGTTGGATGCATTGTGGTTCCATTATTGATCAGGTCTAGAGCAATAATAGCATGGATATTATAGACTATAGTTTTCAGTATAGTCAATGTTAAATAGTATTTGTTGTTTCCCTACCTCCTTCATTATGTACGGGCTGATTTCCCACATTTGAGGTGTTAATGGTGAGGGGTTTCCTTTTACCTTTACTCGTATCCAGTGGCCTTCTGCTACTACTTTATCTCCTATAGCTCAGCAGTGATATTTGCCTTCATCCTCCTTATGCATCAAAGGAAATTTTAGAGAGTGTGTGTTGTCAGATTCCCATCTAGTTGTAACATTAATTAATAATTTAAATTCTCTTCCATCCTCCTTAAACCATTGTACAATTGGTTTCTTGTTACAGTCTTTGACTGGGCAGGAAAGAACAAAAGGATTACCTGTGTAAGCTTCATATTCAGAAAGGTTAAGGCAATTTAGGGAAACATGTCACAGTAACATCCTAACCAGCGTAAAATTATAGTGACGTTATAGCAAGGTTGACATCTGGCACTGTCTTGGCAATCCTGGTCTGTGCAATTGTGTTTGTCTGAAATAATCACTGCAGCTGGAATTGCTACTACCCCTTGAGGGCATTCACGTTCTATGTAAGACAGGCCTTCTTCCCAGGCACAGTTCATGAAGTCACTTTTAATTTTTTTTAGTCCCAGAGGTGCAGAGGAGGTGATTTCTCACTTACCTGGTCCTGTAGTTTTCTTCAGTCGTGAAGGGTGGTTCCATGGCTCTAGTCCTTGAAGTTTCACAGCTGTGCATGCTGTGAAATGCACCTGGTATGGTCCTTCCCAGTGTTCCTCTGGTGGCTCATTGTTCCATGATCTTAGATAGACCCAATCTCCCACCTGGATGTCATGAACAGGAAGGTCCAGTTCAATCAGATCTCTGCATTGAAGGTACTTGTTGATACAGGACAAAACTTTCCCTAGAGAGATAACATAATTACACAAGTGTTCTTGGCCCAGATAGTCACAGAATGTGGTTTGTAAGAGACTCCCTGATAAGGTTCCCTGTACAGATTTCAAAAGGACTGAGCTCATTTCTGGATCTGGTGTTGTTCTGACCCTCAGTAGTGCTGCTGGCAACATCTCAGGCCTCATTGTTTTGTCCTTTATTCCTTCTGGGGTTCATGAAGGTTTTGATTGGGCAGGGCCAGCTCGATTGGTGGAGCCTCAGGTGCTCACTGACCAGATGGCCTTGGCTGAATGTGGATCCTAGTGTTTGAAGGTCCCACCCCCCACTGCTTTCAGTGTGGTTTTTAACAGTCCACTGTGCTGTTCACCCTCCCTAGGGCCTGCTGCTCCATACCCACTACAACAAATGCTTGGGTCAGGTTTGTTTCCAGCCCACTCTGGGCAGATCTGTTGTTAACTCAGCACTTTGCACCTCACGTTTGTTGGGGGCCAGTTAAGGCTGTCGCGGTTTGGGTCTGGCACTTCCCAGTTCAGTTCTCCCACTGAGACTCTCAAACCACACACTGATCTCTCACTCCCCTGCTTTCCCCTTCCCCTCCCTGCTGTGGCAGAGTGGAGAGGAGAATTGGAGGCACAAAAGGCAAAGATCATGGGTTGAGATAAGAACAATTTACTGAGAGCAGCAATGAGAGAAAAAAAAGGAATGGTTACAGCAACAACACTAATGATAGAGGGTACAGGAAATGATTCACATGGAAAAATTTCCCAATAATACTGGACGGCTCCCTCCAGCACATTTTCATGACTGGAAGGATCCCCTTCTCCCTGGAAGAGTCCCTTTCCCCACCCTGGGCAATGAGGTCGGGTGGTATAGAATAACTTCTGGGTCCTGGCCATGCCCCTTCCCAGCTACTGCAAAAAATTAACCCTGTCCTGGCCAGAACCAGGACAGTTTGCTGGCACACTGATGGGTATCCTGTGCCTATGAATGATCTCCTTCAGGAGTACCTCACCTACCTCCTCAGCCTGGTTGGTTTGACAGGGAAAAGCTTCAGGCCCCCAGGAAATGTATCCACTATTACCAATAAGTATTGATACCCATTCTGCCATGGCACTGGAGAGAAATCTATTTGCCAATAATATCTTGGTGTGTTCCTTTTTTGGCTTGTCCTGGGGGAGGCTGAGGCTGGATCTGTGGATGCACAGTGTGGTTCACATCTCTTCACTGCACCTTTTGTGATGCCTCCCATTCCAGTCCCAAGGATGCACAGTTTTACATTGTTTTCCCAAAATTGCTGGGCTCTTCTTAAACCCCTGTGGTAAAACAGTCCAGCATAACTGAGTCTTTCACCCCATTTGTGGATTCTCTCATTCAAATGCAGACAGTTCCTTCGGTGTCCAGTGGATACAAGAGAAAGCATCTTGCAAGTCCAGTACCAATACTTGTTGCTGTGCCTGCCTAGGCCTTTTCGGGGGGTCTCTGGTGATCACTGGTGGGGGGTTGGGGAGGTGCCCCCTACTCAGTTTCTAGCAAGGGTCAGCTTAGGATGCACAGAACACGAGGCTGTGTGACAAAGAAGTTGTGATGTGCAGCTCCAGCACCTTCTTCTTAAGCAGTTGCCAAGCAGGATGTGAAATACAAAAGCTTTCCATAAGCCTTAAGCAACACCTGTTTAACACACCTGAGAGCATCTGTTTGTATTCAAAAGAGGGGTGAAAGGTGAGAATGATACCTTCAGCTTCCATCTGCAGCAGAGAGCAAGGGAAGGGACAGAGAATTCTGCTTAAAAATTCAGAGAATTCTTCTTAAAGACATTAACGTGGCCTGAAATTGTTGTATTCCGAGTGTGTGGCTTGCTTGCTTCTCATGTGCTGGTTCCTCTGAGAGTGAACTCAGTTACAACCATGTAGAATGACAAAATGACAATTTGATGTGTTTCATATTAAATGATTGCTTTTATTGTACATTAAATGCAGAATGAAGAAAATGTGGAGTTGCCTCAGGCCTACAGTTCTTCCCTTTCAACATCAGAGTACTCTGCACCCATGGACCCTTCCCTTTTGTACCCCTCTTGGTCTACATGTACAGATGACACCAAGCAGCCTGCTGCTCCTCAGATTAACCTGAAGTCCAGGTAGTCATCCTTGACAGGGAGTGTGTGTGTGTGTGTGTGTGTGTGTGTTGGAGTAGATTATATATTTTTGTTTGATTTAACGTAGGAAGTACTTTGAATGAAGGAATTGTTTTTATTAATACACAGTTGGTTTTCAGGATTCAGCCCGAAAGGAACGATTATGGCAGTGAAACTGATTTGTATGGACTCGTGTCAAACATCTTGGAAGAACAAGACAAACCACAGCCGTGCTTTGCTGAGGGGTGAGTGAGGTGCAGGTGACAGAAACTCCCCTCTCTGATCTCGCTGTGCTCCTGACTCAGCTTTGTCTGCTGCTGGCCCGGCCTCGTGCTCTGTGAGCTTTCCCTCCCTTCCCCTGGTCTTCCAACATTTTGCTTGGGATACTTGGAAGCTTTTCTCAAGGCCCTTAGACTGCGTGGCAGCTTCTGGCTCTCTGATATTTACAGAACTTGTTATTTGGCATTTTTTAAATAAGATCTTAACAAGTGTTGTGGACACGCTGTGTTCAGATAAATCCCCTGGATGTATGCCTTGGTCTGGTTTTTTATTTTAATCAAGACTGAATTCAGACTTCAGGTTTCTTTCTTAATTAATTTCAATTCAGAGAAAGAATACACAGAGCACAGACTCCTTCACATTTGCCTTAACTGGCAGGAGGAAATTCCATGCAAAATTAATGTTTCTCGCTGTTGGTGCTACCTAAGCAATATTTGTGTATCTGAATGTCAGGTTTACTTTGCCTACATTCCTGCACCAGAAGAGACAGTTCATAGTCATAACAACATGGCACAGAAGGGTGCAGGTCCCGCATCCCTAAGATACTTACAGAGCTCTCTGTCTTTTCCAGGTCTAAGAGACAAGACAGGGAGCCCAGCTCTCAGGTTCCCAAGCCAGGCACTGCTTTTCCTTTCTGTCTCCCCAAACAATTCCAGTGATTTCTGTAGTGTGCTGAGTTATGTGGCTGAAAGGAGGGAAAACTTCAGTCAGTCTCGATACCACAAGACAACTCAGTAACTCCTTTGCTTTGGACAGGCAGGGCTGGTTCAGTGCTCCCAGATTTGGCCTGCGATGACTTCCAGGCACAATTTCCCTTTTACTTTGTCTGTTTGCAGTTTTCCTTGGCAGTCGGGGACTGATTGTCCTGCGATAATTCATGCTGGTTAGTGCAAGGAAATGAGGTGTGCTGGGATGCTGCCTCTGGCTTTACCTGCAGGAAGCAGTGCAGGCCAGTGTAAGGCACAAGTGAGGTGAGGGAAAAGCGTTTTCTCTGCAGTGCTGGGCTTTGGAAGACTGAGGGCAGTCTGGGTGCCTGAACTTGGTGCTGAACCAGGAGTCTTTTAGTGGTGATGGACAGTAAATCCCCCTGACAGGACTGACGGACCAGGATTTGGTGTGCACACATCCCTCGCAGCTCGAAGGCCTGTCCATGACTCCTGAGCTGTGCTGGTGGGTTTGGACAAGGCAGAATCAGTTTTCTCAGCTAGGTGAGGGAAACTGAAGATGACAGGAGTGGGTAGAAGTTGAAGTCAGACATCCTGGAATCATTTGAGAGATATGATTTGGGAAGAATTAGTTTCTTAAACCTTGTTTTGCGTTTGGGAATGAAGAGCAGCAGCACAGATCAGCATGTAACCACGTTTCTTGTTTCTCAAGGAGTTGCCCTCCCTCCCTGAAGTCAGTGTGGCCAGTGAATGCGACCAGGATGGAGCACCATGACCTGTTGCCAGAAGCCAGGAGGGCAGTTGTTGGAACTGTGCCACAGCAGGGTTTCTACAGCAGTGAACCCATCCCTGCTGCTGACAAGCAGTTCCTGCAGAGTCCCACTCTGGTGGCACAGCAGAAAGCAGACGATTGTTACCGGGGCTTCGCTGGCGTGGACCTGGAAGAGCAGAGCTTGTACTCTGCCAGGAGCGAGCGTGCCAACGGCTGCAACTTGCAGGCTAATGAGAGTGTGAAGACACCACCCGTGTATCAGAACTACCCCTACCTGAAAAACACCTTTGCAGCCCAGGCTGGGTACTCAGAAGCAATCAAAGACTCGGGAGCCGATGCTTATTCTTACGGAAGGGAGAAGGTGTGTCCCAAAGGAGCAGATGCACAGGTGCACCCAAAGCGGGCAGAAACATTCCTTCCACAGTGTCACAGATACAATGAGAGCACAGATTATACCAGATACACCGAATATCCTCATGCTGGTAAAGCAAAGCCCAACAAGAGCACCGGTTGTAGCCTCCAAGATAATAGAAAGCTGGTAAATGGAACCCCTGAGGCACCATCTCTGGATGCAGAGCCCTATGCTAAATTATTTCAAGTTAAATCAGGAACTCAGAAGAAATTCGAAGATACAATTTCAGATCAGCATGACTTTACATTTCCCAAGTCTGGAGGACTTGTATCAGAAAAACAATTTGCAAACGAATCTTCCTTTGGCACTGATTTTGGGCAAAAATTTGAATATGGACTAAAGTCGTTCGCAGCTTGTCCAGGGAATAATGGTGTGGAAAAGCAGCAGTTTTCCAAGGCCGATCTTCAGAATCCTGAATTCTATAAATCACTCCCAGTGTTGCCCAATGCAGCAGTCCCCTCAGCAGGCTCTAGCGCCAGGCCAGGCTGGATGAACATCCAAACCAAACCCACGGCTTCCGGCCCCTTCCAGAATCCGAGTCCTTTGCTGAAACTGAATAATCAGTCACCTGCATTTCCAAAAAGCTCTCGTCATTCTAATGATGCTTTTCAGTTGCCATCTTCAAATTTGCCTTTAAATAGCAATTTACTTCACAAGTACTGTCAAGACAACTCATTCCTCTCCGGCCTTGACTTTGGCTACAGCGCTGCAGAACGAGCTCGGGCGGCTGCGTGCGTGGAAGCCCTGTTTAGGGGTGGGGAGGAGAACCTCATCGAGTACCTCAGTGAGAAGAAGTTGAAGCAGCCAAATGGATTCTGTGACAGTTACTTGGCTCAGCAGTTGGGGCTCATTGACAATCTGAACAAACAACGTTTCCAGCTGAAGCCGCAGAGCGAGCACTGTGATCTGGAAGGGCAAAACCAGGCGGATGGGGTGTTTCAGGACATGTACCAGGAGTTACTGGAGTCTCAGGGGCAGCTCCATCTCGGGGCAGGGAACGGGGACACCGGTGCCATCGGCGGCGGGAGCTGCCTGCAGGCTCCGGGCATTCCCAACTGCATGGTGGGCGACTTCAGGCGGAACCGGCAGCTGGGCCCCAGCGCCTTCCCCGTGAGATCTGCTCCCGTCCTGGGCCGGTCCGTGGTGCCTCTGATGGAGCCTCAGACCTTGTTCTCCCAGGATGATCTCAAACGCCTCTACCCCTGCTTTGCGGAGAAGATGTACGGGGACAGTGCCCTTTCTGGTTTCGTGTCAGCGTTTGGATTTCAGAAGCAAGTGAAGAGCCGCAGTGGGCCTGCCAGCGAGCTGCACGTGAGACTGGAAGAGTGTTATGAGCAGTGGAGAGCTTTGGAGAAAGAGAGAAAGAAGGTAAGAAAACCAAACTAGAATAATATCACAGATTGGATGTAGATCTCATCCTGCTCAGTGCAGTCACAGACCATGGGTAATTCTGCTGTTAGGAGTTGAAATGCTTGATGGGACTTGAAATTTAGAAGTTTGTTTCTCTGTGTGTTTTGGGACAGAAAATGAAAGGTGTGGAGATTTCATAGCCTGGCTGTGGGAGCATAACTAATGTTGTATGGAACGTTGCACTAAAAGCAGGAATTCAGGGGCTTTTCCAGTCCCAGGGCTGGGGAAGGTGTGTTCGTGAGGAACAAAGATGTGTTGTGCCTTTTTTATTCATAGAATAAATACAGCGCCTCTGGAACTTTGAAAGCAAATCCAGTAAATATATATTTTAAATTGGAACCAAACTTTAATTCTTTCAATTCAATTTTTTAGGAGCTACATTGAATTCCTACCTCCTGTTTCCCTGAAGGTTTAAACCTAAGGTGTATTTGAAGGGGTTCATTTTTTTTCCCCAGAAACAGAAGCTGAAGGAAGGGTTGTTTAATTAAAACCCTTAGAGTAAAAAGGCTCAGGTAGGGCTGTGTGAAGCCCTGCTAAAAGCAGTTGCCTTTTTTGGTCGGTAGGAAAGGCTGTCTTCATTTCACCAGTCGAGATGGGGTTTGAATTTCAATACCTGGGGCTCTATGGGGGAAGCTGGGCCAAATGTCACCTGGCAGTAGTGGGGCCTTTGGGAGTTCTCCTGTGCCAGCCCCCACAAAGAAACCAATTCCAAGAAGATGAAACGGGGATTTTTTGACGGTATTTCCTGACAAAAGCTTGTGGTTGCTTTGAATAGAGGGGTTGAGGAAGAGTGAGCCCAGCTTAAGGAGGGGAGGTGGTGTCTGGGGTGCATGGAAAGTGCAAGAGAGAAAAAGCTGGCATGTGCATGGCCGGGGGCCATGGTGGGAGAAATTCAGCTTTATCATAGGATCCCAGAATGGTTTGAGTTGGAAGGGACCTTAAAGTTCACTCAGTGCCACCCCCTGCCATGGCAGGGACACCTTCCACTATCTCCAGGTTGCTCCAAACCCCACCCAACCTGGCCTTGGACACTTCCAGGGCTGGGGCAGCCACAGCTGCTGTGGGCAGCCTGTGCCAGGGCCTCGCCATCCTCACAGGGAACAATTTCTTTCTAATACCTAATCTAAACCTGCTCTCTCTCAGTGTGAAGCCATTCTCCCTTGTCTTGGCACTCCGTGCTCTTGTTAATAGTGGACCACTATGAAACCATCCAAGAATTGCAATTTAAAATCAGATTTAGCTAATTTCCTAATTGTTATGAGTGTTTCAGAGTGACATAACAAGGGGATGAGAGAGATGGAAATTTGCAATCTTGCAAACAGTTTTCAAAATAATTTTCCGATGGCTAAATAAAATAAAGAATCATGGAATGGTTTGGTTTGGAATGGACCTTAAAGACCATCCAGTTCCACCCACCTGCCATGGGCAGGGACACCTTCCACTAGACCAGGGTGCTTAGGAAAAAAATCTTTCTGTAGTTTAATATGTACAAAAATTAGGTTAATTGCTGACTGAAACAGTTTTATTTTAACTTTGTGTGAGATCCACATCTGTTTGGTCATTTTTTTTCCCTGTAATTCTGACTTGCCTCCATTTTATTTCCAGGCAAAACCAGTACAGGCTGTAGTCAGAGTGAGCAGACATAGCACTGCTGGAACACGGTGTGCTGGCACGATTGCTTTAGTTGAACTGCTTTGAGTAAAGCAGTTGTTCACTTAAAGCAGGTGATTGTCTCACCAAAGGGTTAAATCCCAAATGCCTGAATCCTCATTGTCTCCTTTAAAAAACTCCAAAACCCTGATGGGAAGAAATTGAATCTGATATTTTTTCTTGTTTCTGTAATGAAGCACACTCTGCATGTACATTCTGAGGGAGTTGTTCTTTTGTTTTCCTGCAGACTGAATCAGCTCTTGCTAAGAATTTCCAAGGGAAGAAGGTTTCCAGTACTAACAACATTCCAATTCCAAGGCTGACATCAAATCCATCAAGGGTTGATCGCTTAATTGTGGATCAGCTACGGGAACAAGCCAGAGTGAGTTGTAGGACTAAAAAAAATCTATTAAACTTATCCCACAGAACTTAGAGTACAGTGTGAGATAGGTAAGATGATCAGAGCAGCTTTTCCCAAAATAGCTTTGTTCTTCAGTGCTGTGCAGGGAATAACATTTCAGCAGTCTGTGTTAGAGCTTCTGCAGCTCCAGGGTGCTGTTTCCAGGGAACCACAGAGGGGCTGAGGCTCACAGTTACATCCCCCTGTGCCAGGAGGACGTGGTTCCTGGTGCAGGAGCATGCACGTGGTGCAGCACCCAGTCCTGGAGCCTGTGCACAGCTCTCAGGGGTGCTGCATTTGGAGCAGCTCGGCAGGGAAACGTTCACTGTGGATTTGGAGACACTGTGTTGGAGGAGGTATTTGTGGGAAAAACAGGTTTAATTAATGTTTGGAAGGTGTTGACACACACATTTGCTTGAGAGTCTGGTATCTTTTAATGCAGAGTGATTATTTGATGCACCTTCAGCCTGAGTTTCTGTTACCAGTTTGCTGTTTAATCCAGAGAGCCATAACCAGTTAGGGCAAGGGAGACTGGGGCCTGCTGAGCTCTGCGGGCAAACCACAGAGCTGGTGGAGGCCCCAGGGTCCACGGGAAGGAGGGAGCACAGACTGTGCCATCAGAATGGTGAGGGGCTGCTGTGGCCCTCCTGAGGCCCAGAGACCAGAGCCATGGTGCTGGTGCTGCAGGGGGAGGAGAAGCAGAAACCAACCAACCTGTCCCGGCCAGGGGCTGTGGGGTGAAAGGGTTCTGGGAAATGCTGGGTTTGGAGGCAGCAGCAGTGCTGGGCCCGGCCCCTCGGCAGCAGGGGGGAGCAGCAGCCTGTCCTCCCTGCCTCACACAGGAGGAACAATCCCTGGAGCTGTGTCTGCAGAACCTGCCTGGTGCTGTTCATCCAGCTGAGGGATGAACTGAAAGATGTGGATGGGCTTAGGGTACACCTTTTAAACTCCTGCTCTATGAATCCCAAAAGAACAGCCTCAGTTTCCATGTTTAGAAGGTTTCCCTGCCCTTGTCCTGGTACTTTAAAACTGCCTCCAGAACAGGGCTTAAGCCTCTCTAGCCATTTGAGGAACCAAACTTCAGGGTATAGAACCTCAAACCCTTGTTAGGTAGCAACTGAAAAGTAGTTTTAAGGATGCTCAGCAGCAGAGTGGGGCTGTTAAACCTGGATTCTAAAATCAGAAAGTTGGGGATGGTCAGAGAGGAGCCCTGGGTACAAAGGTTTGAGTGGAAGCTGAGTTGGCTGAATCTGGGATTAGCTCTTCATGGTTGGAGCATCCAGTTAAATCTTCCTGACAGTCACATGAGTTACTTAAAGGCATTAAGTGTAGCCATGGCCTGAGGAACATCCTAATTTGGGGATTTTTAGTTTTCTCTCTTTCTGCAGACCAGTAACCAGGTTCTCAGCATTGTGTGACTGTGGCTGAGGAGTCACCACGGGGAAACCCACAAATGATGTGACTGGTGTAAGATAAGACAACAAAGATGCAGATTTTCAATGGACTAAACAAACCTGAGTTATTTCTGAATGTTTGTTCTCAGCTCCCTTAGTGTTCATCCCAAAAGTCAGCCCACACGTGTGGTTCCACAGCAGCTTTCCCTCTCCCAGTCCAGCTGTGGCTGCTGCTGGCCCAGGCTGCCCTGTCTGGGTTTTCACCCAGAAATTGCAGCAGTGCTGGGAGAAGGGAGGACCCCAGTGCTCTGAATTCAGGGAAATGCCCGTTGTCCTGGAACCTCCTCCTGTTCATGGATGTCTCTGAGCTATACAGATCTGTTATTAACCAGTAAGCTGGGGGTCCTTATTGGGGTGTTGTGGCTTTGCTGTTGTGCTTTGCACACCCAGCTGTACCATGGCTTCGGGTTTGGAGATCAACAGATCCCAGGTAAGAACTTAAAACTGCTTCAGCTGTAACTCCATGAAGTGTTCTCAAAAGAAAGCAATGATTATCATTAATCTGTTCTCCCTGATCAGTTAATTTTCTTGTGAGTGTGGATGAGTACAGTGTGAACTCCTGTAAGAAGGGAATTGTTCGTTAGGTTGTGACTTTGCTGGGGAAGATGGAGCGCCTGTGCAGTTCTCCGCTCCACGAAAACATCTCCGCTGCTCTGGATAAACACCTGGAGTCCATCCACGTGGTGCAGGCACGGAGGAAGGATGAAATTGTAAATGCTTCCAGTCGGCAGCGGCACGGCCCTCCCAGGTGCCAGGATGAGAGAGGTACAGCTGTGCTTATGTACATTTGTAAGGTGTCGGGGAAGTTGAACACGTGTTGCAAGGCTGTAAAAAATAAGTGAGGGGGGTTGTAATTTAAGTTTTAATTTATTTTTCAATGTTAGAGCTTTGCCAAAGGCGGACTGGGTGGGGTTTGGATGAGGGTTTGAGGAGACACTAAAACTGGGGTTTAGAGATAAAGCAGGTTAAATCAATTAGGAGGTGTTTATTCAATTAATAAACTAGCAAGGAATAGAAATTAGTGGGGTTTTTTTGATAATACGTTCAGGGATTGGAGATGTTACTGAGCTATTGCCTCTTGCTTCTCCCTGTCCCTCATATGCCTGTTCCTCCCTGTCCCTCATATGCCTGTTCCTACGAGCCCTCCAGCTCTGTCTTTGTCTAGAGCTTCCTTGGTGTCTCCGTGCTGAATCTGCCCAAAGTGACCCAGATGGTCTTGGGTTACAAATGGGTTTCCTCTTCAAGCATCTTCTGTCATAGATTGGCATAACTACAAATCATATTTTGGATGGATGCACAAAAATACATTGGGTGGAATCCTTATTTTCATCTTTAATTGTGTCCCAAATAAGCCAAATATTCAGCTTAGCCTTTCACTCGTGCGCAGGCAGAAGGGGCAGGGTCCCTTGTCTCTGAGATGGGAGTCAGGTGAACTCGTGCTCTCTGCAGCACTCTGACCTCCTGCCTTGTGTCAGAAGCTGTCTTACATTTCTAAATCTTCTGATCTCTTCTGCCTTTCTTTCTACATCTGAATTACAGGGATTATTTTACTTCTTTGGGGTGTCCCATCATGCAGTTCTGTAATTCTCAAGTTTACCTCAGAAGATGCACTGCAGCATTCTTTCTTTCCACCTGTTCCCCATCATTCTTGTTTCTCTTTACCCTGACTGAAGATTATGAGACTTGTTAAGGTGAAGGGGGTTTTTTGAGTGTTGAAGCCCATGAAAATAATTGGCTTTACCTGGCACTGCCAGATCTGTGAGCTCTTTGGGACAGAGTAGTCTGGGAAAGAGTTGTCAGACCTGGAGATCCAGCTTCTTGCTGCAGCTGCTGGTAGAGGAAAGGAGGCTCTACACAATGGGATCTGAACCCTGGAAGGGTTGTGCTTGGTCCTCTGCCTCCCATCACTGTCTCAGGGTGTTGAGCCTGGAGCAGCACCTGGGGAGGACTTTTTTGAACAGTAAATTATTGGATGCAGGAACTGTATTTGCTGTGTCAGGCAAAACCTCGAGGGAAAGGCCTGAAGCTGTTTTGGTTTGGTTGGGAGCAGGTCTTCCCCAGCCCAGCCCTGTTTCCACAGCACCTTTCTATTCCATGTGCTCTGATATTTAGCATCTGTTACAGAATCACAGGATGGTTTGGGTGGGAAGGGACCTTAAAGTCCATCCACTTCCACCCCTGCCATGGACAGGGACACCTTCCACTGTCCCAGGCTGCTCCAAGCCCTGCCCAGCCTGGCCTTGGACACTTCCAGGGACAGGCATCCACAGCTTCTCTGGGCACCCTGTGCCAGAATAGCAGGACCCCAGCCCGGGTGACCCTTTACAGCTCTGTGGTTCAGCAGCCATTCACAGAACATGACCTGTGTGCTTGAATCCAGTGCCCCAAACAAGCTGTTCCTTCACCCATGGTAAGGATTTCCTGGCAGGACAGGTGAAGGACCCCCCTGTGACCCAGAAGGGGAGGGCCCAGGTGCCTTTAGTGTGTGTGCATGGAGCACCTCCAGCCCCGGTGTGCAGCTGCAACAGGAAGGTGCTGTAACAAATTCAGAACCTAAAAGCCCCTCGCCTGCCTCACTGTGTGAGGGCAGAGAAATTCAGGTCCAGCTTTTATAAGCTTGTAAAGGGCCAGACAAGGTCAGACACTAAAGGGACCTGAGGTGTGGGGCGAGGAGAGCCCCAGCAGTGCTCCAGGACTAAAGGGCCTTTCCTCCCTCCCGCAGTGGTGCTGGCTCTGGCCGTGGCGCTGCGAGCCCTGTGCCTGGCCACGCGCAAGGTGCGCACCGTGCTGTGGTGCGCCTTCCAGATGACCCTGCCAAAGCCCTCCGCTGGAAAACGGGCTCGGGAGAGACCTCCCCAGGAGGGGGCAGCGCCCGAAGAGAAGCGAGCGGAGACCCCCCCGGCCCGCCCCAGGGAAGGGGGTGCAGAGGGAGCCCCGGGGCCCTGCACGGACCTGCTCCGCAGTGTGTATGAGAGAGGAGACGTGAATTCCTCGTAATTTTTGGTTCTTTTTAGTTATTTCAAAGTTTCAACTGCTAAAGTTCGTATTTAAAGCTGTATCTTGATGAGAAGTGAGATTTGCCTTAAGGGCTCTCAGGTTAAGCTGTTAACGTGACGGGCATGGTCAGGATGTTGTAAAGCCAAACTGGTGAATGTTAACTTAAAAAAATAATCAGACTAATTCATTAACAGCCAAGATATTATTTAACTCCTGCAGGTGAAGCCTGGTGTCCAACTCTCCCCATAACTCCTTTTAGTTTTGCTTTAGGAAATAGGTTTTTAAATAATGATTCTTAAAGACTGTGGTGTGACGGGGTGTGAGGTTGGTGTCAGATCAGATTGTGATGTAAAATGGTTTCCTTATTGAACTAAAACCTGGAAACAGGAAGGAAAAAAGGCTAGGAATACCCAAAATTCATGTAAAAGTAGATATTTAAAATACAAATATTTATGAATTTGAGATTTTAAAGTCTACGTTTGGGAAAGGCAGTATGCACCAGGTTCCACGAAATTACCAGTAGAGCAGAATTGCTGTGTGAAACCATGAATTCAGTGAATGTGTTCAGGTATTTGGAATGCTCTTGGGAAGAAAGGAACTACAGTTGTAAAGTATTTAAGCATAATCAAACTACGACAGGCGGACAGGATTGTCCTGCAGAGCTGCGAAGGAGCTTCAATAATGAGCGTTGTTTTTAATTTAACTTCAGAAAAGGTAGTGCCAAGTTCTGAAATTTGGATTTTCTTAAAGTTACTAGTTTGGTTTGAAATTTGATTGTCAACTTCTAGACTTCTTAGTTCCCTTCTGCATTTGGGCAGCTCCCAGCACTGGTGTTTGCTTGCAGCTCTCAGTCTTTAGGAGCAGGAGCGATGGATTCACCAGCACCCGGAGCTGGTGCTTGGGACAGAGTGACCCTGGGAAACCCACGGCCAGTGGGTTAAAGTTGCTGAGCTGACCATGCCTGCACACCCTGGTACTGACATGGCTCTGTCCCTCCTGCTGCTGGGAATGCTGATGTGCAGAAGGGGCGATGGCATCAGGTAAATTGTCGTTGGATGATGTGCAGAAAGGACTGGGAAGGGCTCAGCAGAAGGTGGGCTGTGATCACGGCAATGACGGAAGCGCTGCCGGGCGAGTGGGGCAGAGCGAGCACAGCTTCATAACGGGCACTGCGCTGGGGGCTGTTCAGTTTGACCCAGGCTGTGTTGATGTTAAAGCAAAACTGACTGTGCTGACTGGAGTTGTCTATAAGAAATAAATTCATTTTTGTTGAAGAGTTTTTGTTCTGCAAGTGTGTTTCCAGGCCGGGCTCCTCGAGCCTGAACCGGTACCGGGGGGGAGCGTTTGGGCCGTTCCGGAGTTGTGTTCAGGATAAAGCAGAGGGGCTGCTGAAATCGCTCTCTGGAGAGAGCCATGACCGTAACATCGGACACGCCAAGGGGAGCCTGAGTAGGGAGTGTTTCTTCCCAGCAAATGTCTCGTTGGCTCCAAGCTCTGCATTGCCAGGGAAGGCTGATGCAGCAGTTCTGTCATCTGCACTGGGAATATTAGGGGTGAGTCCAGAGTATTCCTGCTCTATAAATAACTCCCTGATTCGGTGCCAGCTGTGCGCTGCTGACTGTCCTGAATGGAGCAGCAGTGCTTGGAGCTCCAGAGGCCGAGTTGCTGCCTGCCTGGGCACCTGATCCATGGCACAAACTGCTGGCATGGGAAGGGGTGGGCCCACAGTCCTGGGGGGCAGGGGCAGTACCGTGGGGTGGGCACAGCCCTGCAGCTTCACGGGCTGGGAAGCATCAGCTCACTTCGGGTTTCCAACACCACTGGCTGCTGCTGCTATGGTTCTGCTCCTGGCCACGGTTCCACTCTGCCCCAGGACAGCTGCTGGAAGCTGAAGGGCTGGGCTCGCCCTTGCTCCTGATCCCTGTCACCGACAGGGCCTTTCCCAAGGGCAGAGCGAGGTGTGGCCAGACAGACACAACAGCCCAGCCCTGTGCCTGGCTGGGAGTGCAGGGGCCAGTGGCACCTGCAGAGGGATCTGCAGGGCTGTGGGAGCCATTTCCCACTGTGTGTGTGTGACTGTGCCCTTCTTACATCCATACAGACTCCTATGGAACGTGCACACACGGTGTAGCCTGTTGTTCCTGGACAGGCTCTGGAGCACAGCAGCAGGCAGAGGGGGCTCAGTGCCTCCTCTCCCGAGGAGGTGAACGCTGCCCTTCCCTGGAGCCTCACAACCAAAGGCCTCAGGAAGCCGTGACAGGCTCAGGTGTGCTGTGCCCGTGCAGGTGGGCAGCTCCAGCCCTCAGCTTGCATTTTCCTTGAAAGCCAAGGGCTGGGCAGTTCAGTGCCAAGTCACAGAGCTCCAGGAAAAGCCACTTCAGCTGACAAGGATGGGCAGCAGCTGCTGCCAGAGCAAGTGGGGTGCCAGCAGGAGATGAGATCGCCCATGCTGCCAGCCTCCTCAGCCCGCGAGTGGCCAGGGCTCCCTTGGGCCCGGGCAGAGCCAGTCCCTCGCCCAGCCTCAGCCCAGGGCTGGTGCAAAGGACTCCAGGGCACTAGTGGAAGTGAGAGCTGGCCCATAGTGCTGGGGCTGACACCTCCCTCCCTCAACAGCTGCCCCCTGCCCTGTTCCACCACAGTCCCACACCCTGGCAGCTGCCTGAGCCACCCAAAACACGATGCTCCAGCCAGGATCCACCACAGTGCACCAGGCCAGGCTGGGAAGAGAGCCCTGGGGAGCAGCACAGCTGGGTCAGCTCCCGGGAAAGGGGGCACCACAGCCCTGGGAAACAAGGCATGAATGAAGCTGAATCTGCACCAGTGCAGCAACAGGTGAGCCCTCAGAAATGCTGCTGCTGGGCAAGGGGCCAGCGAGGACACAGGACACACCACTGGCACCATCGTGGATGGCAACATCACTCAGAGAAACCCACTTCTTGGCCAATCAAGATTTATTATTCGAGTCCAAAGACAAAGCAGTTGGAGACTCACACGCGCAGCAGCAGCTTGAGGGGGAGGCCTGGCCCTGGAGTCAGAGCGGTGCTGAAAGCAGGCGCTGGGTTGGGCACCCCGGCAGTGCAGGAGCCCAGGAGCTCAGCACAGGTCACCTCACAGCAAACGGGCACCCGGAGCAGATGCAGCGCAGAGCCCGGGCACAGCCCCTCCTCTCGCAGCCCCTCCTTCCCCCTCAGTTCACAGGATTAGTGTTCTCCTTCCCCAGGTGGGCAACACTGTCACAAAAGAGGCTGGAGCAGCAGGACGAGCCCTTTGGGGCAGGAGGAGCACGACGGCAGCTGTGCCCAAGGAGAGCAACGGGCATCCCCGCGCAACCCTGGCTCACCCTGCTTGTGCCAAACAAGCTTCAGAGCTTCACCCTGCCAACAGCCGTGGAAATAACAGTCCATGGTCACCCACAGAGCAGCGGGGAGCACCATTTTCCAGCTATCTGGAGTCTTAAAAACTGCATTAGGAGTGAGGTTTGCTGCTGCTGAGGCCAACGCTCCGGCCCGGGCGGTGTTTCCCTCACCCACGGCCCGCGGGTGATGCAGTCACATCGCTGCAGCTCATCTCTATTTCACACATCTCACTCCTCTGCTGCAGCCCAGCACCGCCCCGTGCTGAGCTCAGCTCCAATCCTGCTCCCCAGCCCAGCCCAAGGAGGGCCGGGGCGTTGTTCTGGGCAGCGCAAACACAGGGATTTGCAAAGACACTTTTCAAGGCTCGCGTGAATGAATCCAGGTGTGCCCCGGGGCAGCGTGTCCTGGCTCAGCTCAAACCACGGCCAGTGCAGGGGCTGCTCCTACACCATGCTCTGCTCCCAGGTGGTCAGAAGTAAAAATGGATCAATTGAACAACACGGACATAATCACTTCACCCTTCTTTGGTACAGACACTGGCCACGAGCACCGACTGGACACTGACACCACAAGCACAGGGCACACTGAGTCCAGGAGCTGCTCAGAGATTCTGTTCTGCTATGTAACAAAACAAAAAAAAAAAAGAGAGAAAAAAAGGCAACACTTCCCAAGAACTGCTCCCAGCCACGTGCCCAGAATTCTTGCTGCTTTTTAAACACACACCATATTCAGAATTAATTTTTATCCTTTGACAGTCCAACTGGAAATCACCAGCTACCGCTTCCGCTCGCCTTTCTGTGTTCGTTTCTTCTCCTTCTCCTTCCGCTCCTGCTTGGCCAGCTTGTCCTTCTCCCGCTGCAGTTTATCCTGCTCTTTCTTCTTCTGGAACTCATCCCGCAGCAGCTCCCGCTCCAGCTTCCTGGCGTTCAGGACATCCTCCACGTTGGTGTTTCGGAACAGCGCTGGGGTGGGATAAGGGCCCACAACGCTCTGGCTGAGGCCGCATGAGGCAGCGCCTGTGGCACATGGGAAGCTTGTTCCACCTCCCCCCTCACCTTCTGACTCCCTGCTTCCTCACCAGGCAGGTAAGGAATTGGGGAATGAGGAATGCAGAGAGGAGAAGGAATCTCTGATTGCTTTTCCAGATAGAAAAGTCAGGTTGAAAAAACACCCACTCCTAGAGAAGGAAGGGTCTGGAGCACAAGTCTGATAGGAGCAGCTGAGGGAGCTGGGAAAGGGGCTCAGCCTGGAGAAAAGGAGGCTCAGGGGGGACCTTGTGGCTCTGCACAAGTCCCTGACAGGAGGGGGCAGCCAGGAGGGGTCGGGCTCTGCTCCCAGGGAACAGGGACAGGACAAGGGCAGTGGCCTCAGGCTGGGCCAGGGGAGGCTCAGGTTGGATACTGGGAAAATTCCTTCACTGAAAGAGGTGTCCAGCCCTGGCACAGCTGCCCAGGGCAGGGGGGGAGTCCCCATCCCTGGAGGGATTTAAAAGCCGTGTGGATGAGGCATTTGAGGACAGGGGTCAGTGGTGGCCTTGGCACTGCTGGGGGAATGGTTGGACTCAATCTCAGAGGGCTTTCCCTACCTTAATGACTGTTTTTTTCCTAGAAAAATGAGGTTGCCTACTGGTTCTTAAGACTGATGTGTAAAATACCTGTCAAACCTCTACAGACCTGAAAGGAAGAAAACACACAGGGAACAGCCTCGAGTGGATTCACTGCAGCTGTGTGTGACGTGTCTGAACACATCCATACAGATGTGTGCAGCCAGACAGGTACATGCATGTCCCTAATGCAGGGACAAGAATAATTTATGTTTCATATTTAATTATGTGATACAACCTGCTTCCATCTTATATTTGCCAGCTGGGAGCTCAAGGATGGTCCCAATTCTGAGACAGACACGGGTCCCTTGGTCCTGCCCACCCTGAGTGTTCAGCTGCACCAAGGCCTGACAAGCTTCATTCTTGACACGATTTCCCTCTCTGGACACCAGTTAACATTAACCTGATGTTCTGGGAGCACTGGCCTTATCAATAACCATGTTCTGTGAAGCTGCAAAAAGGTGGAAGAGGGAAGGAGGGGAGGAGAGGAAAGGCAGGGTTGGTGTGAGGGCTGTGCACAGAGCACACGGACCTGTCACTGTCACTGTGAGCAAGGTCAGCGTGCACAGAGAGAAAAACAATCCCCAGGCTTAAAAAGTGGCCCTAAAGAAACAGGGAGACCAGCACAGGGAGAGAAGGATGGGAAACTCACTGTGGAGGCTGCCTGCCTGACAAACAGCCTGAGTCACCAGGAATTCAAAGGATACATTTTTCTGATCCAATATTTACTGCTGTCGTTGATCCATCCTGTTCATCCCCACCAGTGAGAGAATTAAGGAAACGAAGACATCAGTCATGAACTTGTGCCTCTCTACAGCCACACTTCACTCCAAACATCTCAAATAACAACCTTATAAAGCCAGGAAGAAGCAGCTGGACTCTCACAGACCAGGTAGGCACAACTCCCACCCTCAGCTCCTGCTGCTCTAGGGCCGGATGCGGTTCCCTACACTCCACTCTGCTGGGCAAGGAAGAGCTCGTTCTTCAGCACCACAAAGAGTTAACTTCTAACCCTCCCACTCCCTACAATCTCTCTGTAAAGGATTATTTCAGCAGATTTCTCCTGTGAAAGCAGGAAACTCAGCTGAGGGACGGGGGCATTCACCGCTCTCCTGCCACACACCTGGGCTGGGCAAAGCACCACAGCCACGTGTTGGTGGGGACAAACACCCTCCCAGGAGCATCTGCTCACAGCACTGCACAAACGGGGAGCTTCCATGCTTTGTCCATGGAAGTTATTTTATCGTGAAGGAAGACTGCAAAGCTTCCCCAGCTCTCCCCACCGGACCCTGCAAAGCTGGGAGGGTGGTGTTGTTTCAGGAGGTGTAGAAGAGGTGTTGCCCTTCAGAGCCCGAGCCTTGAGCAGTGCAGGAAAAGGATATTCCTCCTCGTCGGTCACGTTGGCATACTGGGCCAGGAGCGCAGCCTTCCTCTGCTTCTCCTCCTGGGACACCTCCTTGGGCTTCACCACGATCCTGGCCTGCTTCTCCATCATGCTGGCGATGGCCTGGACCTCATCTGGCAGGAGAGGAGTGACAGTCACGGCCACCGAGCCCCTGGTGTCACTCACTGCCTCCTCCCTCCGCAGCTCCACCCACGGCCACCGCCCGTGGGACATTGTCCTGGGGGAAATGCACCCACCCAAAGGGAGAGGTCTCACCCAAAACCACCCCCCGAGCTCTTCCCAAGGCCACTAGTGCTGCAGTCAAAGCCAGCTGCTTCGGGGAATTCCAGCTGGGATCTGGGAGAGATGGAGCTGCTGAGGAGCCACCACAGGGCCAGCATGGGGCTGACACCCTGACAGTGACACCGGCTTCTCCCTTCGAGGGGGAATTCCTGTTCTGTGCCCAGCCACCAGCAGACACTGTTATTCCTGGAGCAGACACTGTTATTCCTGGAGTAAGGGAAGTTTCACAATGAAACTGGAATCAGTCAGGCTCTGGCTAATGAAAATCCATTCGACTCCAAATCACATTCACTTCCGCTTCGAAGCAGCTTAGTAAGTTTATTTAAGTATGTACTTAACCCCCATCACAGAGAAATTCTGAAAACCTGAAGTGAGGGATCAGTTCCATGCTCTCCCTCTCTTTCCAAGCAAGGGAAACCAACAGCTGATTTACCTTTTAACACTGAAATTCTGCTGCCCATTTCCTAAAATGACATCTGGGTTTTGACACCATTTTTTTTTCAGTTTGTTAATCACTTATCCTCAGGACTCTTGTTATTCTGAGTGGATACACACTTCAGTGGGGATTCATCCTTTTATGGAACCCCAGTGAAATAATTACACCCTGGAATTCCATGAACCCAGACACACTGTGCTGCCTTTTTATGACAAGAAAAATCCCTGCGGGTGAGCACTGGCAGCAGCAGGAGGAGCCCAGCAGCAGCTCCAGCAATCCCAGTCATTTGTCCCCAAGAGGAATTTATTTTATTTAATGCATGGAACAGCATTAACTTCTCCCTGTCCCCACCAAAGGCAAGGTCAGGCCAAGAACAGACTTCCAGGATTTTTGGGGAAAGCCACTGAGCTGCTGCATGGTGGAGCTACTGTGTCCATGCAGGGGGTGAGGGAGAGGGAGGGACGCTGGGGCTGATCCAGGGACAAGGGACTTGCTGCCAGAGCCATTCCTGGGTGACTCTGGGCACTGACAATGTCCTGTTTGCAACCTGAGGCAACGAGAAAATGCAAAGCAAACAAAAAGCAGGATTTAGCCCAAAGGGACGTTCCATTGTCAGTCTCTGGGCAGGTCTGTGCCCCTGCAATGTCACTGATCCGTGCTTGAACCACAAATCCTCCCAGCACACGGCTCCACTGCAGCCAGAGCCCTGCACAGGGACCAGGACAAACCTCCCAGGTGAACAAGGACAGGCAAGGTCCTGGCTCCCAGCTGAGGACAAGGGATGGATTCAGGGAGGGAACACAGAAACAGAGGGACTGTATCCACTGTGGCTGGGGAAGGAGGAGTGACAGCTGATCAGCAGCCTCAGAGAGCTTCCTCCAACAAGCATTTATGGGAAAAAAAGAGCATTGTATGGGAAAATGTTGGAAGAGGAAATACAGATGTGTGAGTGGGGTGGGCAGCAGCAGCAGCAGGGACAGCCCAGAGCCCAGCAGGGACAGCCCTGCTCTCCACAGGGGCAGCTGCACTTGTACAAACCAGCTGCTTCCCAGACTGGCATAAACAGAAGCAGCACAGGTTTCTATACCATAACAACTGCAGTGCCAGCACTAAACAGAGACAGCCCTGGACGTGCTGGGAAAGGAGGTTTCTGAAAAAACCACAGAATGGTTTGGGTTGGACCTTAATGACCATCTCGTCAGAAAAAAAAATCCTATAGAAAAAAAAACCCAAAAACCAAACCAAACAAACAAAAAACAAACAAACAAAAAAACCAACCAAACAAACAAAAAAACCCGAACAAAAAAAACAACCTAAAACCAAAAAAGCACAACCAAAAAAAAACCACAAAAAACCCCAGTGCCAAACCAAAAAACAACAGAAGGCCAAAACCAAAACAAACAAAAACCCCACAAACAAGAAAACAAACAAAAACCACTTTTCCCTTGCAGGATGATGAACCCAAAGAGCAGCAAATGCTGGGGCAGCCCAAAGGGAAACTGCTCATCCCCATTCCAGGTGAAACAGGACTGAGCAGCAGTGGAAGGAGAGGCAGGTCAGCCCTGCAGCCACGGGGGCAGCGTTGGTTTAACTCCTCCCAGGACAAACACAGAGTTCCCGCTGTGGTGAGGCCCTGCAGGTCCAGGGCACAGCACCCCAAGGCACAGCACTCTACCTTCTTTCTCCTCTTTGGCATCAACGACCTGAGAGTCAGACCACCTCTCCACCACCTCCCTGCACACATCGTTCAAGAGATCTTCTTCCTAGTAAGGGAAAAGAGACTCCTCAGACTTGGAACAGAGTTGGCTGCTTCAAACCAGCAGCAGTCAGACTGGAAAAGCCCCAGCTAAAAGGATCTGCACGCCCAGCAGCCAGCTCAGGAACACAGCTTTTCACCCCAGATCTGCTTGTTAAACACACCCAGGACTCTGGTTCCCCTGGGATGACACAGTCACACCGTGCCTGGTCACTGCACACCAACAGCTCTAACACACGGGGATTCACAGCAGTGCAGCTGCCAGGGCCCTGCCCACACCACAGAGGCCACCGGGGATCTCTGCTCCTGAATCCTCCTGCCCAGCAGCCTCTCTCTTCCTGAGCGAGGCCACAGGGAAGCGACTCGGTGGCACCTCCACACCAAGCTCACTAAAGGGAATAAATGGCATGGGATAAATGGGTCAGGGCCAGGACAGAGCTGAAAGCACTGGGGTGGTACTGACAGACCGTCACCTCCCACCAGCAGGGACACTCTGACCTGCCTGGAACATTAAACACGACTTAGAAGTGGCAGTGGGACGCATCCCCCTGCTCCAGCATGGATCTCCAGGGGCTGCAGGTGAAGCTCTGCTCCAGCTCGGACCTCCAGGGGCTGCAGGTGAAGCTCTGCTCCAGCTCGGATCTCCAGGGGCTGCAGGGGCACTGCTGCCTCGCCATGGTCTCACCACAGAATCTCAGGGGAATCTCAGCCCTGGTGCCTGGAGCAGCTCCTGCCCCTCCTTCCCCACTGACCCTGCAGAGCTGCTCCTCTCACAGGTTCTCACTCCTCTCTCCAGCTGTGCTTCTGCAGGTGGCTTTGTTCCTGCTTACATTTTTTACTTTAAGATGCTGAATGTGTTGGAGCTGATTGGCATTTGCTCCATGGAACGTGGGAGAGCCAAACACCACTGAGGGAGAGTCACAGAGCTCAGGAGCCACCACCAAATATTTCCAACAAACAAGAAATGACGTTGGTTTGGAGTTCAGTAAATACAGAGAAGAAATAACCATGGAAAACAGAAGCGAGGTGGATTCTGTGTGGTTTAAAGAGAACTGGACAGAAGCAGAACTCGGTTTTAAGTTTCTTGATTAGAAACGGTGACATCTGAATGAACTCACTAGGGCAAGACAGGATCAGGACTGAGGAACCATGGGCACGAGAGCAGATGTCACCTGAGATGTCACCTTATTTTAATAAGGATTGTGAAATACAAACAAGGGAACAAAAAGAATCCCCTGTAATTTGTGTATGGAATTAGGAGAAGAGACTTGGCAAGAAAAGCCCCAAATTCACCAAATAAAAGACTATTTCAAAAGTCAATACAGAAATAAGCACAGAGTCTAAAAATAGAGAAAAAAATTAGAAAGAACAGACTACAAAGAGTAATTACAAAGTCTGAGGGTTTGAGAGACAAAAACGTTTTACAGGAATGGCAGAAAAATCAAACTGAGCTAGAAACTGCAAATGAGGCTCAACTGAGCTGTGGCTGTGGCAGAGAAGGACCAGGCTGAGGTGTGACAGGGACAGCCCTGGGCTCGAGGGACGTGGGAACCCTCAGGGTGCTCAGTCCTGGCAGAAGCACCACAGAAGGGAACTCGGCACTGAGGAGGAAAGAGGAAACAGCAGAAAACCTGAATAGCAGGGAAGGGGAATATCAGTGGCAGGGCCAGCCAGCACTGCTCAGACAGGACACACTTCCCAGGCCGGGAGAGGGCCAGGCACAGTGATGGTGATGGAATGAAGTCTGGTAATTAGAGGGAGGTTAATTAACCTCGTTTACCGCAGAGCAGCACTTTGCAGAGAGGTCTGGCTCCATCCCTCACACCCGCGGGATGCACCGTTTGCTTCTCCGGCTCTTTTAGGCTCAAAGCTGCACTGCCACAGTGGAACGAGCTCACGGCCGGTGCCCCAGGGTGGGGAGGGGACGGGCACGGCAGGGGAGGGTGCTCTGACTTTGAGGAAACCCATCTGGAATGGCAGCAGCGTGCAGAGGGAATGGTGTCCTACAGCGACCCGTGATAACAAAAAGCTGACTGTACCCACCCGGTCCCCCTGGGTTTTGTGCTCCTACACTGATACTTTGGGAGGAAATCAGCGACAGGCACTGAGCAGACAGCTACCGACACCAGCACCACTCATGATTTGACATTTTACACTAGGACACATCCACTTATGAAAAATCCCGAGACACAGGCACTGTAAAAACCATACAAGGGGGATTATCGAAGAGAAATCCCTCCCTGCACTCTCCTGACTCCCGGGAATCTGGCAGGAGCAGAGGCAAGCCCTGCCCACCCCCCAAGTTCACCCACGGCTGTTCCTGTCCGTCCCAGCTCCAGCCGGATCCGATTCCTGGCAGCCAACGCGTGTGAGGCACGAGAGCACCGCCCAGCACACTCCTGCCAGAGGATTTATCATTAAAGTCACCTCTCGAACCCCACCTGGCGCTTCCAGGCCGCCCAGCTCGCCGGTGAACCCTGAGCCCTGCGCACAAACCCAGGGGATCGCTGTGTTCCCCGCGAACAGCCCCTTCCACAGCTCGGGCCGGAGCTTCCATCAGCCCCAAGCCTGGCGCAAACCTCCTCCCCAGCCAACACCCCCCAAACCACGCACCAAAACCCCCTGAAGGGTCCCGGGTGGGGGCAAGAAAAGCCGCTGGAGGTGTGTGTCCTCCCGGTAAGGGAGTGATCCACTCCGGGCAGGGGCTCATGCACTCCTGGCAGGGGGGGATGCACCCCAAAGCCTGTCCCCCCGCCGGACCCGCGGAGCCCCCCGGCCCATCGAGGCCGCAGCCCCCCGTCGCCCTGTGGGCTGTAAGGGAGCCTCGGCGGGAGCACGGCGCGCTCATCGGCGCGGGGCGGACGGCGAGAGCCCCCTCGCCCGGGGGCCGCGGAGGGACCCCCGCCC
>VZTA01002070.1:117092-132733 GCA_013398855.1 Mohoua ochrocephala
GGGGCGTGAGGGCCGGGAGGGGCCCGGGCCGGCGGGAGGCCCCGGGGCCGGGGGTCACCTGGGACTGAGGGGGTCCCTGGCAGTGAGGAGGGGGGGGCTTGTGGGGGGCTTGGCCCTTTTCTCTCTCTGCTCATATTTTAATGTTTCCTGACTTTCTTGCTTTTCCCGGTGAGCCCGGTTCCCTCCCCTGGTCCCCTGGCAGCCGGGGCCCTGGGGGGCTGCTGGAGGCCGCCCCCCATCCAGCGCTCCGGCCCTTCGGGGGTCCCTGGGCAGCGCCGGCCGGCTCGGGACCAACCTCTCCCTCCCAACGTTCCAGGTGGTTCCCGGCTGCGTGGTCCGGCCGGTGCTGGCGGCCACCATGGGAGCAATCCCCAGACGGCGGTGGCCTGGCCGTGGGGGTGCTTCCAGGCAGGGGTGGCTGGTCACTTCCCCCTGGGAGCGCTTCCCAGGGAGTGAGAACCGACTGCCCACTCCCAGGGGCACCTCCCGGAGGTGATGATATGTGGTTGTGTGTGATGGTTGCCCCATTACCTTGCCTGGCCAGGGGCATGTTGTCCAGGTGGTTGTAACTGGTGTGTGGTTCCCCCTCACCGCTGACGACAGCCTGTGGCAGTTTAATTTTTTAGGGAAGTTGTGGAACTTCCAAATGGAATTCAACATAGGGAAATGCCAGCCAAGGTTCTTGTCATGGAGCTGTGTGCTTTTCTCGTGGTTTTCCCAGAAAAGCCATCTGGACCCTTTTCCCTGGGAAGCTGTTGTTTGGGTGGATCCCTTCATGGCCTCCAGGCTTCCTTGCTGCTGATATTCCTCATCAATTCCTTATATCCTGTCCCAAGACCCTTCAAAAAGTAGCATCACCTCAGTTCCTTGAGCTGGAGCTGAGCATGGGGTTGTACCTGGTTGTTCATCTTTCAGTTTCCTTATGACTCTTGTGCACAGTTTGGTTCTGACAGTTGTTACTATTTGTTTTCAAACTCTCTAATCTCTGAGGTGATCGTCTCATGTAACCTCAAAACTTAAATCCTACAATATCCACACAGGTGTAAGATCTTTTAATTCTTGCTGCTGCTGTATCCCTTCAGCCCTGATCAGGTGTTGGCTGCACAGACACATGGGGAAGGTGACTTGCACTGTTTTCCCTTTCCTGAATTGCACCTTCATCCTGAACTTGCTGGTTTCTCTCTGCCCTCCCCTGGATGTGCCACCCATGCTTGGGCCATCTCTTTCCTAGCTGGGCATCCTCAGGTCTGAGAACCCCGAGCTCCCAGCACACAGTTCTTTCTCTACGCAGCTGCTGTGTTACTTGGAAATAATTTCAGACTTTGTCCTTCTGGTTCCTATCAAACACCATCCTGGCCCTCCCTCTCTGAAATGAGGTCCACTGGCAGTGGAGCTCTCGTTCCTCTTGCTCCTGTAGAGATCCTGAGCTACACCACGGCCGCTGTCTGTAAAGCAGCTCTTTGGCACCAATATCCAAGCCCGGGGCCTCTGTGCAGTTCAGGACATGGTTAAGGATGTCCCCTGGCCTTGGGCTTGCATGTGGCACCTTGAACTTGGCCTTGGCATGGGGCCGGTGACACTCTGGAGTGTTATTTGGGTGGGGAGCTTGTGATTTCCTCTCTTCTGTGCTTGCAGCACACCCTGCAGTGGCCCCTGTGGCACTTCACACCCACTTCATGGTTTTGGGATCTCCATCCACAGGGATTCTGTAATGGAGCAGAACCAGTTTGTTCAGCAGCTGCGATTTCAGCCTGCCCAGATCTTTATCTTCCTGGGGGCTTCACACCTGAGCCCCGTGACTCTCTGCCTTCTGCACAGATTCTGAGAAGCCAAGTCATTATTGGCTAATAATACCATTAGTGTCCCAACTTTTGGGTTTCCACCTCTTTCTTGGCCTGGTAGCTCCTGTACCAAGGTGTGTGTCTGTGTTTCATCTCTGTGGTTCCCTCCTGCCCTGTTCTCTGTGCAGCTGCTTGCCCAGCTGTTCACTTTCTCCTTTGTTTTTCTAATACCTGTTGTGTTCTCCTGAGGACAGAGCTCCCTCCTCCAGGCTGATCCACGATGTCCAGGGCCTTTTCCTCAGCTGTTGGCTTTTTTGAAAGCACTGCAGGAGGAATAGGTGGTGGTGACAGGAGTCGTGGGTGTTTGGATCTGAGGTTCTGGTGACTGTTTGCAGTGAATCTCTCGGGCATCACAGGATCTCCTCCTTTTGGAGACAGCAGAATGGAATGAAAGAAGGAATGTGATTGCTCCCAGCAGCCCCTCCCTGTGCGGGGGTTGAGCCAGGGGCAGTAGCTTTGTTTAGCAGGGCTCTGTCAGCTCGGGGTCAGGCACTTGCAGAGCTGCTCTGTTCTGTCTCGCTGCAGGTGACCGAAAGCTTCCTCAGCAAAGAAGTCACCTGTGTGGTGTCCAGCAACAGAGAGGCCAAGCGAGGCCAGGCCAGGACTCGGGAGGAGAAGCGGAGCAGCCCGACTTCAGAAGGCACAAAATCCACGAGCTCAGTGCCTGCTGCCCCCAAAGGGAACCTGACCAGACCTCGCCAGAAGCCACTGTCCACTGTAAGAGCTACAAAGGTTTTGGCCCAAGGGATCTGTAGGGTGGAATCTGGGGCCAGTTTTGGAAGGTGAAGCTGTTCCTGCTCTGAGCAAATATTCTGTGTGGTTTTTTTCCCTGCTCTGTTCCTATTTCCCTGGCTATTCCTATTATACTCATGTTCCTTGTGTCTGCCATCATTGTCCACTCAAACGTGCATGGCACAGCTTTGGGCTGTAATCGAGGAAATCTGCTGGAATGGCAGAGGGGGTGGAGGCCTTGGCTGGCTTCCTGAGGGAACAGGCAGAGGTGTGGCGAGAAAAGCCAGAGAAATATAGACCAGAGAAAACCATTGCAGTGTCTGGGTACTCACAGACACAGGGCAAGGCCCCTGGGAGGAGATCCATGAGGGCCTCCTGCAGGAAGGGCCTTCTCCTGGTCCCATTTGCCTGTGGGAGCTGGGCTTTCTGCTCACAGATGCTTGTGGCCAAAGTCCAACAATGCCACCTTGGTGTGGTGTCTGCTGGAAGCTGTGACTGGGGAAAGGCAGCTGCCCCAGTCCAGGCCTGGGGAATCTCTGCCAGCTGGAGCTGAACCACCTGCAGTGGGAAACCTGAGCTGCAGAGGTTTGTCCCAGTTTTTGTCCCCTGTCCTGGCTCCCAGCACTGTCCTCTTGTCTTACAAAGAGCTGAACCGACCTGCTGAGACTGTTGGTTTGAAATAAGGCTCAGTTCCCAGGATGTTCCTAACCCTGGCCAGTGTGTTGGGATGCCTGGAGAACAGGAGGCTCAGGGGGGACCTGATCTATCTACAACTCCCTGACAGGAGGTTGTAGCCAGATGGGGCTTGCTCACTTCTCCCAGGTAACAAGTGACAGGACAAGAGGAAACAGCCTCAAGTTGTGCTGGGCAGGTTTAGATTGGATGTTAGGGAAAACCTCTTCATGGAAAGGGTTGTCCAACCCTGGCACAGCCGTCCAGGGCAGTGGTGGAGTCCCCATCCCTGGAGGGGTTTAAAAACCGTGTGGATGTGGCACTGGGGGACAGGGGTCAGTGGTGACCTTGGCAGTGCTGGGAAAGGGTTGGGCTTGATGCCCTTACAGGGCTTTTCCAGCCTGAACAATTCCATGATGCAGCAGGCAGTGTCCAAGCTAAATTGCTTCTTCCTCTTGGCTTACTCTGGAGCCTTCATTTCACTGCTGGTCGATAATTCCAAGCCTTGGCTGGTGCTGGTGGTGCAGAGTGAGTGGTGCTCTCTGCGGTTTGCATTCCCTGGAAAGGCTCTCTCCTCTGGCAGAGATGATCCCAGCAGAGTGGGGATCCCCAGGGATCGTTGCTCTCCAGCTCTTTGCCGTGACCTGTCCACGTCTCCTCTCTCGGCAGGCGCTGCTGAGCCGGGGGAAGGAGCTGCTGCACAAGGCCATGAAGAACCAGGTGAGCAGCCTTGGGCGGGCTCTGCTGGGGCTGGATGTGCTCGGAGTTCTGCTGAGCAGAGCAGAACCGGTGCCAGCCCTCCTGCAGAGCCCCTGCCCTGCTGACAGAGCAGATCCTGGGGCTGGGAAAGGCACAAAGCAGTTGCCTGTGGCCTGCAGAATGTTGTGCAGTGCTCCTGGTCACTGCTGTTTACGGAGCCATGGCATCCAGTGTTGTACCTCTGAGGCCTGTCCCAGCCGTCTGGGTGCTCAACACAAGAGAATTATGAGCACAAGGCCTGTTGTTAGATGAATTTTTAGCCTAAGAAGAACTAAAGCAACGTAGCTGGGGCAAAAGGCTCCCCTGCAGTCCGTTCCCTGAGGTCACAAGTGGCCAGATAAATCTCAGTGCCCGCTTAGAAGCTCACGCTGTAGCAGGGATTAAACATCTGCCCGAGATGCTGCTGTTAATTTGGGATGGATAAAGCAGGAGTTCGATCCCGTTCTGCTGTGCCCTGATTTCAGTAACAGCCACGCAGTGGTCTGTCAGCTGGGCAGCAGGAAGGGCTCTGAGCTCGGTTTAGAGCTGCACGTGGCCCTGCTTTGAGCTGTGCTTTGCCAAACCTCTCTGTACAGGACTCCTGCAGTGGCAGCAGCATCCTCGCCAACGCTCGCCTGTGGGGAGTCCAGATCCTGCATGTGGACGGTATCCTTCGCTGTGGGGTGCAGGGAGGCTGCTGGTAATGAGGGGTTTTGGAGACAGGTGGAGCAGAAGTGATGTAAGGAGAGTAGAACAGAAGGAAGAAATTGCAAGCGAATGTCCTGGAGTGATGCCATCCTGGCCGAGGCCGGGCCTGCCCTCAAACACCAGATTTATTTGTGGGTACAGAACGTGCCACTGTCACATTTGCAACAGCAAACACAGGCTACGCTGTAATGTGCTGAAGGGGGAGCATCAGGAAATGTCAATATCTTGGTCAGTACATCAATTTGTTCCAAAAAGACCATTTTTACTAATTAACCTGGAAGTACAGATCACGATAAGGGCAGGATTTGGTCGGGTTTAATTAGGAAGTGCTGGTGTTTGAGGACCTGTGCTGGAAGGCACCTCCCGTCCCCATGATGGATGGGGAGGGGGTGATGGGAAAGACAGATGGTGGAACTCTGATACTAATAATAGGTCTGGAGTAAAAGGTTCCTGAGTGTCTGATGACAGTGACATACAGCTGTGGCTGAGCCTGTCTGGATCATGTCCCTGGGCTCTGCTCGGCCTCTGGGGCTGCCAGGCCTCGGGCTCTGCTCTGTGTGCTGCAGAGCTCCTGCCAGTGTCTCCTTCCTGCAGAGCCCCAGCAGCCTCCAGCTCTGCTAGAGAGCAAACAGGGGGGGGGCTGTCCCTCAAAATGTTTTCTCGGCTTCATCTTGAACCATTCCCTGGGGGTGGTGCTCTGCCAGGGGCTGCAGGCTCCGGCTTTTCCCGGTGCCGTGGTGGGTGCGCCGTGGTCTGGAGGGGAACAGCTCCCTGCCCTGGCTGAGCTTTGGCTCTTTGACATCCCACCTGCACAGAAATGTTGTCCTACGCCCAGCAGCTGCTGCGAGCCATCTCAGGAGCAAGGAAGCGGTGCCAGAAGACAGAGGTAACAACTTCACTGCAGCCAATTTCAGGAGTTCGGGGCCCCTGGGCGGCTTTGAACAGTTCTTGTAGCAACTTCAGTGCCAGTGGGCTGGTCACAGGGGTGCTGGATCCCATCCAGCACTGGGCAGTCTGGTGCTTCTCTTAGTGATGGAGATGACAAAATTCAAAGGATTTTTCCTTTTATAAAGTTGGGGGTAAATGCAGATGAGAATGAGGCAGCTGTTGATAACTATCAGCATCCATAGCACAGCTAATGCTGCCTTTGACCCTAAGGGACTAAGGGTCATGGTTTAACCCCAGATGGCAACTCAGCCCCACACAGCCACCCTCTGATCCCTCCCTGGGGTGGGGAGAGAACTGGGAGAGAAAGTGACAAAGCTCATGAATTGGGATAAAGATGATTTAGTAGGGAAAGCAAAAACCACACACACAAGCAAAGCAAAGTAAGGTGATGATGGGGCTGGTACAGGGGCTCACCAAAGGATTGGTTAATGCACCAGAGAGGTCAGGGGGAAGCTGGGATGTCGGGACAGGGCATGGCAGCCTTTATGTTCTATTTAAACTAACCCTGGGTGACTTGGGACACAAAATGAGGGGAGGTGCTATGGGTGGTACAGGAGCTCTGAAGTGGTGGGTGAGGCTGCTCTGGGATCAGTAACTGCAGCTCTGCTTGTGCTGCTCCCAGGCTAAATATGTCCCTTTTTCCTCTAGGTGAAATGCCCTGCCTCCAGATTCAAAATTCACAAAGGTAGGCCTGGAAGTTGTGCTGCTGTTTATGCTCAGATGTGGAGCTGCTTGGAGAAGCCTCATTTAGAATTTGAAATACATCAAAACTTTTGGCAATCCCAAAATATGCCAACTCTTTAGGCAGTTCCCCTTGAATGGGTTCTGTTACTCCTTTGTGGAGTCTGGCTGCAGCCTCCCAGGACAGCTGAGGACCTTTGATTTCACACTGTGTTCAAAAATCCTAAAAACCCTTTGCTGCCAGCTCCCAGAATCTCAAGGCACCTGAGAACTGTGCTGCTGCACATTGAATCCAGCAGCTTAAAGGAGGTTTTGAGGAATAATGCATCCTGCAGAGGAGAGCGTGTTCCTCCCAGCCCACTCACTTCTGTTGGGCTGAGATGTGCTGCTGAGACACCGATCCGGGGATAGCGCTTCCCAGGGAGGAGGGAGGGGGGAGCAGCCAGGTTCTCATCTGCAATTAGACAAGAGCCAATTGTGGTGCTGAAATTGGCACTGGTGACGTCAGTTGATCTGTGACTTGTTTGACTCCGCGCCTCGGAGAGCGAACGCTCGCGAAGGGTTTGGAGCAGGCTCCAGCCTGGATCGTGCGTGAGACACTTGGGAGTTATTTCCCAGTTTGGGGTGGGGGGGAAGGTGATGAAGAAAGGCTCGAGAAGCTGTTGGATGAGGCAGAGTGTGTCTGCCAGCTCTGAGCTCCCTGCTGGGCACGCTCTGAGCCCGGCCTGGGCTCTCGCAGTGACATCGGAGCCGTTTGTCACTGCCGGGGTCGCTCGGGACCCGCGCACCCATCCGAGCTGGATCTGGGGCCTGCACACGGCCCCTCTCTCGGGAGTGCTGAGCATTTGGCAGTGTTTACATGGAAAAAGCTTGATCCTGTACCGAAATAGCTGCTTCAGTGACGTAGCAGCACATTTGAGGCAAGCGGAGGGTGAGGCTGGTGAGGACAGGTGGGCTCAGCCTTTCTGGGGAAGGAGGGTGAAATATCTTTGGAAAAAATAGCATTGAGTGCCAGGATCACAAGAAAACAAAACTCCTCGCCCTTCAGAGGCCATGAGGGAGGCAGGAGAGGCTTGGTTTCAGGCTCAGGCAGATGCCCTGTGGGAGCACCTTGGTGTTTATTTGTTTCTTAGCCAGATCAGGACTCGGGTTTCCAAGGTGAGCGTAATGTGAGTGGAAGGTACCTGCAGAACGAGAGGGACCTTGGAGCCTCCCCTCCCAGCCTGGCTCTGAAAACCTTTTCCTTCAATGCACTGCTGAGACTCTCTTGCTCCCTTCATCTATTTTATGCCTCTGTAGGAAGCAAAGCTGCAGTTTGCCCTCCTTGGGAGCTGAGTAGAGGCCAGGCACTGCTCTCAAGTCGTGTCCTGGTGCCGGGCTTGGCTGGGCAGCACCTTGGTTTGTCTCCAGCAGCTCTTGCTGCTTTGACATCACCACCCTGGCCTGAGCCAGATTCTGCACTTCAGGCTCTTGAGGCAGGGGGAATGGAGGAAGAGGTGCTGGAAGTTGATGCAGAGCTCTGAACCTGTGCAGCAGCTGCTGCAGTTCCTGAGCTCCCTCCTCATCCTCAGTGGCACACTGTGGGGGGGATTTGTGTGGCAGTTCTTGGGATTAGAGTCAGAAGGCTCGGGGTTAGACCAGCGGCTGTAAGACTGAGGAGGCATTAAAGATGTGAGGGGATGGCTGAATACTCTTTCAAAGGTAGAAGTGTCCCGTGGTTGGGCTGCCTGGGCTTTGGTCACCCCGCTGCACACTTGGGGCGAGGGCTGTTGAAGATCACCTAAAGAGCTGTTTTGGCTGTGCTTGGCCACCACTTGGCATTCACCTGTGCCAGAAGTTCTGATGCACTCAGCTCTGGAGCCCAATTCTGTTGAGGAATGAGTGACTAAGTAGGGAATTTGGCCAGGAAAACTTCTAACCAGGTTTCTCTCTGGCAGGAAAATTGAAGCCTCCTTTTCTGAAGGTTGAAGACCAGAGCAGGTAAATGAGACCTTTCTAAATATCCAACCTTCAAACCTCGGGGTCTCTCCTTCACTGGTTTCATTCCCAGTGACTGCTCTGCCCACGAGGCAGAGCCTGTTCCACACTGGGAAGTTGACTCCCTCCTAGAGGGAGGCAGATGGAGTTTAGAGAAACAATCCAGGTGTCTTGTGTGTCAGGGAGAAAAAAGGTGTTAAACGAGACTTGACAGCAGTTTCCTTCCTTGCTCGGGTTCCGCGTGTGATCCTCAGCAGGTCACTTAATCCACCCGAGCCCTCGGCAGTGGGGAGTGAGATTGAAGCACAGGAGGTCAGGGCCTGTAACTTGATGACAGCCTTGGGCACAGGGGACCTGATCCCCTGTGGTGTTTCTGAGGAGTCTGTAACTCTACCAGCATCCACAGGGCCAGTTAATTATTCCAAAGGCAACATTTAAGGCAGCTCCGAGTCAAATATTGGGGTTTACATGCTGCGTGCAATGACGTGTGAGGGGAGAGATGTGGCCTGGGAGCCAAATCCCTCCTGTGCTGTGGGGTAGCTGGAAATACTGCACTGCTGTGCCCTGGGGCAAAAGGTGGGGTTTGGGCTGAGCAGGCAGACTTGGGCTGTTACTGGGAACTGGGTTTAACACTTCCAGTGAGAAATGGGAACTCTGGCACAGCCAAAGGAGAGCATTAAGCAGCATCTCCTCATAAATGAGGTGGCAACTTGAGCCCCTCTGCAGGAGGGACAGCTCTGAACCCTTGCCAGCACTGCCACGAGTCTGATGTCCTGATCTGCTGCTTTCAGGCAGTTCCGGCCCTTCCATCACCAGTTCCAAACCTTTCCTGACCTCAACTTCCTGGCACCCAAAAGCTCCAGCCCATTTGAGCCTCTGAAAAGCCTCTCCAATTCCTGCCAAGCCAGGTAGGCTGTAGCTCCTTCTGTGCAAGTGTTTAACTCCACTCCTGCTCACTGCTGGTTCCTGGGCTCTGGGAACCACCTGCCTTTGGGTGAGGGCACAAGGAGCCCTGTCCTGGGTGCTGCCAGGCAGGGTGACCCCTGGGCTGTCCCTTGCAGGGGTGCCGAAGGCTGTGCCCTGCACAGCGCCGGGGCAAAGAGCCCCCGCTCCACACCCGTCACCGTGCCCAGGAAAAGGAGGGGCTTTTGTGAGTGCTGCCAAGAGACCTTCGAAGAGCTGCAGAAGGTAAAGGTTCTCCTGGGACCTGATTCCTTGCAAGAGTTATGGGGGGCACTCAGAGGTTTCGTTAGTCACGTCGTGCCCCTTAGCACTGTGAACTCCTCTGGGAGGAACTGCTGTACCCAGCAGGAGCTGCCTCTGAGGTGGGCACGTGGTGTATCTGTGCCCCCACCAGCAGGGCAGAGCACGGTGGCTCTGAAGGCTGGAGCACAACCTGCTCATCTCTTAGGCTGGGAGAGCCTCAAGGATCACCCTGTTACCTGATCCGTAAGGTGAAGAGGCTGTTCCATGGCAGCCATGGGACACAGGATTGACAAGGTGGGAGGAGGTTTTTTATCTCCTGGAAGGTGCCAAGCAAAGGGGCTTTTTCAGAGCCCATCTGTGAGTGCCAGACAGTGGTGGTGGAGTTTATTTCCTGCTGCTGGGGAGGCTGTGGGCTGCCCTTGGATCCCAGTCACAGCCTCCTCGTCAGCAGGAGCTGGGAACAGGACACTCTGTGTGTGTGTGTGTTCCCAAACCTGCTGCCAAACACTCTTTCCCTTTGCCCTCTGGTCGGTTAGGCTGTGGGAAGTGCCTGTTACTGCAAATTCCCCTCCTGGCAAAGCTTTAAGTGTTATTAAAGGGCCTCTGCCACCTTCTAGCATCTCCAGAGCCCCCAGCACCAGCGGTTTGCCCGGGACAACTCCCAGTACATCCCTGTGGATCGTGTCATTTCCCAGCTCAGCAGCAGCTTTGTGGAGTGGTCAGCCAAGTAAGTCTGGGAATCTGGGAGCTCCTGGAGCCCAAAGGCAGCAGGGTGCTGCACGGCACGTTCATGGAACGGGGTCCCTGTGCCAGGAGTCAGAGCAGGACCGGCTGGCACGTGCCAAGCCACTGACCTGCCCCTCAAACCATGGGAGATGTTCCTGCATTTCCATGGGGTTTCTCCTTCAGGGAGCTCCCCATGGACTCCCAGTGCCTCCTAAACTAGAAAAGGCAGCTGAGCCCACCTCTTCTGTCCCTGTGTCTGACTCAAACCCTGCTGCTCTGTAGCCCCCCTGTGCCTGGGCTCTGGGGTGAGGAGGCTGAGATCCCTTGTGCTGCCCATCTCTGCCAGCAGCAGAGTCATTCTGAGCCTCACCAGGCTAAAATTCCTTCCCTGCTCCTGAGCAAGGGCTGCAAACACCCTGCACTGCAGGAGAGGCCTGGTCTCCCTGGGGGAGGGCGTTCCTGGGGCTGGGTGAGCATTAACTGATGGTTCCTCTCAGGGTGCCCTGGTCCTGCCTGGCAGATGAACATGGAGTGCCTCAAGCACACGGCACTGGAGGAATCACGCTGCTGCCAGCAGAGCTGGGAAAGGAAGGGGAGCAGCCTGAGCAGGGGGCTGTGGAACTGGTAACGGGTACAGAGCTGGATCGTGGCCTGAAGACCAAGGGATGTTCCCCCTGCCTGCCCAGGGATGGGGTCAGAGATCCCAGAGGAGGAGGGGGGTTGTCAAAGCACGGCTCCCTGGGGCTGCCCGAGGGAGCAGGGCTCAGCAGAGGGGTCTGTGCTGCACATGGCACCATGGGGGAGGCTGGGCCGGGGGCTTCAGGCTTAGGCTTGGCTCCTGAGGCAGGCTGGGGGCCTGGGGCAGCACCCACTCCTGTCAGAGAGGCAGTGGCTTCTTCATCTGAACCTCACACGCAGCCTGGGTCTGTCAGGCACCCTCCCCAAGCACTGCCTGCCTCCAGGAAGCGCCAGCTGTGCTCCAGCCAGAGCTCCCAGGTGGGAAAGAGGCCCAGGCTGGAGCTGGGTTTTGGCCTCTCCCCCGCGGGCGAGCAGACGGAGCCGGTGGGTGGTGGGCTGGGGGCACGGGGTGCAGGGCAGGTGTCTGAGCCAGGCCTGCCCCTGGGCACAGAGCTCTCCAATAGACCTCACAGCGCCCTTGCTTTGGATCTGTGCCTGCGTGGGAGCCCTGGGGGCCCTGGATCCCAGCCGGGATCCCCGGGAGCTGCGGCTGCAGGTTTTGATCCCGGGGAGGCAGCTGCAGCCAGCACCATCAGCGAGCGTGGCTGGAGCAGGGAGAGAGCCCGAGGGAAGCAGCTCGGAGGGGACGGTGACAACACCCCCAGCAATGGGAACAGGCCGGGTCTGGAGAGCACAGCGAGCAGCACCAGCTGCCCTGCTGGCTGCCTGCCCTCTCCCACACTGCCCGTGGCTGAGGCCAGATGTTGCTGCTCACTCTGTGTCAGGGCAGCAGAAGAAACGGCCCCCGGAGCTCCTGACGTCCCCGGGCAGGGCACAGAGCGGGCGCCGAGCCCCGGCCTCCTCCCGCCTGCTCCCCAGAGCCCAGAGGCTGCTCACGGCTTCAGCAGGAGCTCCTCGGAGTCAGACTGGGATGTGCAGCTGCTCCCCAGCCTCACGGGTGTCCAGGGCCGCAGGATTGCAGCTGTGGACAGGGACTTGCTCCAGCAGACACACGTCAGCGTGAGGGACAGCGGGTACGAGTCTCAGCTCTGCTCCGTGCTCAAGGAGTCAGAGCTGGCCTGGGCAGGCCGAGAGGACAAGAACTGCAGGAACTGCTGCACAGAGACCAGAGGAGCCTCTTTCCCCATATTTGGGACATTGTTTGGCAGCTAAAACCACCTCCAGGCTGCTCTCTGGACCGTCGGTGGGAGCTGAGAAGGGGCTGGGAAGGGATTTACCGAGGCACCCTCTGAGTCAGGACCAGGAGTGAGGACAGCGCCGGCAGCCTGGGCAGCTCTCCCGTCGGGAACTGATGGGGATGCAGTGGCTCCACTGTCCTTGGCTGTGATCAGGGCCGGGATCTTCCCTCCTCTCTGCTGGCCGTGTTTAGACCCTGCAGCATCCTCTAACTCCTCACAGGCCACTGACACATCAGCAGGAAGTCTCTCGTCAGCAGGAATGGGCTCTTTACCCTTCCAGATGGGGAGCAGGGCCTGTCCCTCCTCTCACATGGTCCCCAGAGCTGCAAAGACTTAGGAGAAGGAGGGTCGTGGGGGTGAGATTTGTGCTCCTCGTGTGGTCTTGGGGTTGTCTTTGAGTATTTTCAGGTGGTTTTAACTTGTTTGGGGTTTTTTACAAACTTTTAAACTTTGAAATAAAATGGAGGGTTGAGATCCTGCTCTGCCTCGCTGTGGGTGGAACGTGTCTGGGGGCAGGAGCAGAGCAGCAGGGGTTGGGTGGAGGAAGCTTTGCTGGAAAAGGGGTCTGTGGGTAATGGGCACCACGAGGAAGGGGGCACAGCGCTGTGTCCAGCCCCAGAACATCACCCCAGCCGTGGTTTGCCAGAGGAGTGTGGGCAGCAGGTGCTGGGAAGCTGTGGTACCCAGTGCAGGGTGGTGCCCAGTAAGGAGGGGTGTGGGGAAACTGGAGAGCAGTTGGTAGGAGCCTGTTGACCTCTCCTGGACATGGGGCCATGGGATGGAAGTCAGGGCTGGGCTGGGCTGGGCTGGCTGAGAGGGTGTTCTGGAGTGTCTGAAAGCAGCCTGTGGCTTCTCGAAGGGCAGTTCCAAGCAGAATGGAGCCAACCCTTCAGCGGTGCCAGGTGTCAGCCTGCTGCCAGCTGCAGGTTGAGAAAAGGAAAGGCTCAGTGCCCGGGAGGGTGGGACAGCCCCGGGCCAGGCACCCAGAGGAGTGGGGTCTGTCTGTCCTTGGAGATGTTCAGTCCTTGAGTGAAGGACAACAGTCCCTCCTCCACTCCGGGCTCAAAGGGAAGGCTTGAGGTGGGATCATGCAGTGGGAGCAGGGACTTGGGACACACAAGGCTTCAGAGGTTCCTCCTGAGCTAAATCCTTCTCCAATGCAACAGCCAAACTCCAGCTCTTTACCTGCTGCAGCCCCTCTTAGGAAGGGCTGCTCAAAACTGCAGCAGGAGCTGAACCCCACTGGGCTCGGGGTTCTGCCATGGAGATGTCCCTGCAGCCACAGGCTGTCCCAGCAGGGAGGTGATCCCTGGCAGAGAGGGAGAGACCAGCTCTGTGCCCCTCAGACAGAAAAGAGGGTGTCCTGGGGACACAGGAATGGCCCCTCCAGGCCCTTGGCCTGTGTGAGCAGAGCTCCAGGGTGTCCCCTGTGGGGACTGGGATCCCTCATGGTGGTGAGCTGACCTGGGAGATCAGCAGTGGGGGGACAGCAGTTGTCCTTCAACCAAGCGTGGGAGGGGAGAGGGACCCCCCAAGTGCCAGCTGTCCCCTCCTCATGCTGACCAGTGACTTATGCCATGGGGTCCCTGGTCTGGGGGACTGAAGCAGCTGCTTCAAGGCCCCCTGGGGACCCTGTAGGCCTTGGATCAGATGTCCTGGCTGCAGATGCAGAATCTTGGAATGGTTTGGGTTGGAAGGGACCTTGATGATCATCCAGTTCCAACCCCCCGCCCGGGGCAGGGACACCTTCCAGTAGAACAGCTGCTCCCTGGTGTAGATCCACCCTGGCTGGGCACCCCTTTGTCCCTGTGGTGCTGAGGACCACCAGGAGGGCACGGAGAGGGACTCTGCCCCTCAGGCTGGCAGGCTCAGAGCTCCCAAGGAGCCGAGCAGGTGCTGGATCACCTCTGCTGTGCCTGATGCTGCAGTTCCTCCCCTCACTGCATGGAGGAAGAGGAAGGTCCGAGGGCAGCAGGTCCCAGTTTGGAAGCCCTGCCTGCCCAATGCTGTCATGGAGGGAGGTGGGGCTGATCCAGGCCGATCTGCCTCGAAAGGACCCTTTGCCAGCCGGGAGCCCCCAGGGTGTGGCTGGGAAGGTTCTTCCTGGAGCCTGTTCCTGTGCAGCCCCCGTGGGCGATGTCCCTGTGTGTGAGTGCCCCCCCATCGCTCGGCCTGGGGGTGCTGGGGGGGACTTTGAGCCCCCCAGTCTGAGCATGGCCCCCAGCACATCCCCTGCTCAGACCAGGCTGAGATGCACCTGCCCCTCGGGGTTCGGTTCCTGCCGGCGCTGCCAGCGCTGGGGGCAACAGGCTGAGCTGCAGAGGGACTTGCTGGAGTGGCAACACAAAATGGGCCAAAAAGGTCCAAGAAGGTCCTGGAGGAGGGTGAGGGATGTGAACTGAGGGTTCAGGGCCTCCAGCTTGCTCTTTTGGGGGAGCTCCAGGGCCTTCCCAGGGCAGCTGGGATGAGCTGAGGCCACTGAAGCACCTGCACCCTCCCCCCTGGGAGCATGGGGTGACTCGGCCGAGCCCCGGCCCCTGGTCAGACACGGGCAGAGGTTGCCCATTGCCCTCCACGGGGAGCCCAAGGATGGCCCTGGGCACCCCCAGCAGGAAGAGCTGGGACTGGTGGTCTCCAGGTCTGTGTCCCACCCTCAGTCCTGAGGGAATAGTCCCCTCTGTGATGGTTGGTGCATCCATCACCTGGGGCTGGAGCTCTGTGCCCACCAGGACAGCCCCTCTGTGGCTGTGCTGCCTCCCCCCATGAGCTGTGTCACCCCCTGATGCTGCTCTTCCCCCCTCCAGCTGCAACAAACAAGAATTTACCGGGGCTTGTCTCCCTAAAATTGTTCCATTACCACCAGGAGGGAACACAGCCCTGCAGCATCCCCCAAAATCAGAGCAGAGAGGGACTCCTGGTTCTGGTGCTTCCTGAGAGTGGGGACCCCACAGAACCCCTGGGTGACATCACCCACCCACTGGGGACGGTCTGGAATCGCCCCAAGCCCCCAGTGCTGTGGGCACCATCACTCCCCGCTCTCAGCACCATCCCCTGAGAACCCCAGCTCCATCCAGAGCCAGGCTCCCACAGCCAGCACCAGCCCCGGGACCAGCCAGGGGCTTAGCTCCAGCTGGGAAGGTGGTGCTGGGTGGGGGCTTCAGTCCCAGCTGGGGGCTCTGATAATGGCTGTGGGTACTGGTTGGAAGCTCCAGGACAATCTGTAGGGGCTCTGGGGCCGGCTGGGAACCGGCTGGGGACTGGGGATAGTCAGGGACTCGGTACCAGCTGAGGGGAACTCGGTACAGGCTGGGGGCCTCCAATCCCAGCTGGAGGCCCTGTACTGGCTGGGGAGCCTGGTGCTGGTGCCGGGAGGGTTTGGTACTGGCTGGAGGGGCTGGCACTGGTGTGGGGGTCCTGCGCTGGCTGGGGGAGGGAGGGGCAGCAGTGGCTGAGGGGGTTTGATTCGGGCTCAGGGTTCCAGACCTCGGGAGGTCCAGTATTGACTGGGGAGTGCTCGTACTGGTGTTCCTGTACT
>VZTA01002071.1:0-29502 GCA_013398855.1 Mohoua ochrocephala
AAAAGTGGCTGAGTAAAAAGTATGCAAATAGGAGAACAGTCATCGCATGAAAAACAGAAGAAAGCTCTGAGATTCTGGGATAGAGGAAGTGTAGTGACAGAAAATGGTGACGTGTGGATCAAGGGAGATGAAAAAGAATTCTGTGAAAGAGAGCCATTAGAAGGGAAGACAAAGAGAAACAAATAGGGTAAAAAAGTATAATCAGATTAAAAGCTCATTTAAGACTGATATAAGAAAGACACAAAAAAGATGCAGTCTAACAGCACACAAAACAAGTTCTGTTTTTAAGAACTCTGAGAACTATTAGCACAGTCTACAAAATTACCTGTCTGAAGTGCTTATCATTGTCACAAGCAGTTTAACAGCCTACTATTCAGCCCATTAATATTTAATTCCAATCTTTTAAAGCTAGTTATTACATCCTCAAAAGCTAATGACTAGGTAACTGAATAATGTATATAATTACCTTAATTTTCACGAATATAATTTGTACAATCTATAGGCTCGAAGTATTTTATCAATGCAATTATGCAATAATACTAAACCCGTCTTATAAAATCTGGAATTTCCTTTTAATATTGTGTTATTTTGCTCAGATTCCTTTCTAAAATAGAAAAAATAAGTGCAAAGAGAAGAAGTTACATCATCTCAGAGGCTTTTTAAATATCTTCGAAGCACAGCTTAGAAGTTTTGGCCACAACCTTTCTGTGGTTTGCCTTTCCTGACCTTTGCGTTTCTTGAGTGTCTTTGTTTCAGCAGTCAGGCTTGTCCTACCAGCTTGCTGTTCAGGTACCATGCATGTTATCTGAAAGTAAGCAGAACACTGGTTATTTTCTTTGCCAATTACGCAAAAACAAATAGGAAGTTTTGTTGACACACAGTGCTATTCTTGGAAAAGTATTCCCTTTTTGGGGTTCTTAGGTTTTCCCAATATCCTGTTAAAAATTGAAAAGGTTTGTAACCTAAGTCAGTGGCTGGAAGTTGAATTTTTTTTTGTTTTGTTTTGTTTTTCTTTTCTTTTTTTTTCTTTTTTGTTTTGTTTTGTTTTGTTTCTGTGGATTTCAACAGGGAACATTTTGGCAATTATAAGAAAAACAGCGTTGTGGATAATTAAATGCAATCTGGTTGCTGCTATCAATGGTAAGATTGCCATTGCTTTAAATGGGTGAGAACTGAAGACGTATTGTTACAAATTCCCCCTGGCAAAACCAGTACTTTGAGGAAGGTGTATGGCCATGTGAACAGAACAAAGAAATGAACTCCTGACTCAGGCCTAACTCTGATTTTCACAATTATGTCTATACTTGGAGGCCATGAATCCTTCCTAATCTTGGTTTTGCGGGGATGCTCTGACTCAGATCAGTCCCAAGTCAGAACTAGGAAAATCCAGGTCCACAGCCTAGAAGGGAGCTGTGGCACATTTCCAGTCTGGATGGTTGGATGGACTGATGCCCCTGGAACATCCTGCCATATAACTTACACACATCCTGTGTGACTTTGGATCTTCGCTCTCCGTTCCTGGAAGCTGATTCCTATTTCAGAGAAATGGCATGAGGATTTCTGAAGGGTCCTGGGATAAAGCTGCTGCGTAAATGATTACTGCTACTTCAGCAATAACAATTTTAAAGATGCCGTAGTTCTGTGAGATCCTTAGACTTTAGAAAGGTCCATCTGTAAATACATATAAAGTATATATCTAAACAGAATCACAGAAAGGTTGGGCTTGGAAGCGACCTCTGGAGCTACAGCAGGTTCACCTAGAACAGGTTGTGCAGGATTGCATCCAGGCAGGTTTTTGATATCTCCAGTAAGGGAGACTCCACAACCTCTCTGGGCAACCTGTTCTGTGCTCTGCCACCCTCACAGTACAGCAGTTTTTCCTCACGTTCAGATGGAACTTTCCATGTTTCAGTTTGTGCCCATTGTCCCTTATCCTGTTGCTGGGCACCACCGAGAAATGCCTGGCTCCATTCTCTTGGCACCTATCTTAGCTTGTCATAATTAGAAGATCACCTTGACAGTAAGTTCTTCCACCTATTTTTAAGATATTTCTGTCTCATAAGGTGTTTCTTTTCCAATTTTCTTTACTCCTTGGGCATTATAGTTTCAGTTTCACTTTGCATTGGCAGATTGGTCATTTTAACTTACTTGCAGAGGTGAAAATTGACAAATAAGGCCTGATGAGCACACAAACCTGTTTTAATTTCCTGTAGTATTTTTATTATTTGGGAAAAGAGAGGACCATTGATGAGGCACACTGTATCAAAAATCTTTAAGCAACCAATCATGCTCAAATCTTCCATTCTCTCTCTGCAGGGTGTCACATATATTACTTTTCCAACTGAAAATTATATTCTATACAGAACAGATCAAATCTGAAAAAAACAAAGATGAAATGCTTGTTCTGTCCTCTCCCCAGCTGTCTCCTTCTTCACACCTCGCACAAACACACATTCCCTCCCGTTACATTTCCACAGGTCTCCGTACATGAACGTAGACATGAACCTGGTAAATCCAATACACCATGCACCCACCTGTTTGAACAGAACTTCCAGGTTTTCAGCCATGTTTTGCATGAAGCCCTGGCCCTATCCAGATCAGGTCCTCATTTTGTTTTTTCAGCTGCAGATGCATTCCACTTTCTCTCACATACACATGCTGGTAGCTATGTGGCTCATTCAGAGGTGTAAACACACCAGAATTAAAGAACAGATAATATTGCAGATACATTGCAGTATCAGAGCTTTTAAAATAAAAAAAAAAGAAACCTGCAAATGAAATTCACTGTAAATATTCCTTACTACTAAATGACTGCAAAACCAATCACAGGGTCAAATTCTCCTTCCAACAGAGGGGTTTCATACTGATGTAGCACCCTGGATTTCAGTGTCAGTATAGCTGGGTAAGTGGAGAGTTTGCAAAAGCAGAATCAGGCCTCTTGCAGCTGTACACAAAATGGGCTAGAATTCAAGCCATGGGATAATGGTCCAAAACAGCTCCAAAGGCACAAGATTTGATTCCCACTTGCTTGAACTAGAAGCATAATAGGGCTTCTGTAGCCCTTACTGGTATCCTCACTGGCTGCTAGCACACAACAGAATAGAAAAGACCATGTCTAGAGACTTTCCACAGTTTGGAGATCCTCAGCTCTTGGGATGGTTCTGCGAGGAAGCAGTGACACTTCTGAACTCCAGCTCGCTATGACAGTCAATGGGAGTGAAGGACAGCTGCACTTGTGTTTCCTATAACATTTATTGTGAAAAAATGGCAAAAAAGCCCCACTTTAAAACTAATGCTGAGAGCAGCTACATAAAATTTAAACATATAAATATTTCAAACAAAAAAATTCCCTCTATTATGTTTTTTCATTTCACTTCTTTTCCTCCTTGCAAACCACTATCATGTTTCTCATTAGATCACTTCGGTCACTTCTGTGTTTTGATATTCTTTCTACTCTGCTTTTGTTTACTCCTCTGAAGTCTCTGTCATCACATCTGTCTCTCAAAACTGTGCTTTTCCTGCCTGAAAAGAAGAGCAAATATCTTTGCAGATGTGGAAAGCAACTATAAACTGGATTAAAATTAAACTTTTGAAGACAAGTGAGACTCCTGCCCCTTTTCAAGGGTGTCTCCAGTGTATTCTTAATACAGAAGGAGCCTTGATCAACCTCTTGATCCGAAAAGGCCTTGCTATTAAAACTGTATCCTTCAGCTTTAAAACCAGCCTAAATAAGATTTTATTCAGATTTATACATAAAAGTGAAAAGAAACACTAAACATCAATGTAAAAACCGTTAGGGTATTCAAATTTTTGTTTTTCAAACATTTGGAATGTATAATTCTAAATGTATTTATTACTGGCACTCATTCTACTCAGTGCAGAATGATGAACTAAATTTTAGGCCCTCCTGCAGTTGACTGAAACTAACAAAACAGGTTTCTGCCTACTATTGATGTATCAACAGACCTGGGTGAAGGGCTATGAAACTATTGCCTTCTTCCTTTGATTTGGTTTAAACTCTGATGCCTTCGTTTTTTTCACATAATGCTGCTCAGAGTGGGACACCCCACAAGCACAAGCCTACTGAATCTTTTCCACTGTGAGCTTCAGCTCTCAGCAGCCACCCTTGGTACATGTGCATGGTCTTTGGGCTGCCTCAACACACGGCCATCTGTCAGGATTGCATGGTGCCTCCCCACAACTGGGTCGGATCCTTGCCTGAGGGCATTTGGTTGCAGACAATGCTGGTTTAGATGAACGCTTTGGTTGACACTACAAGTGCCATCTGTTCTACAGGAAATCCTTTCTCTGTGTCATTAATGAAGTGTTCCCAGCACATAACTATATATTCTTCTCTTTATATAAGGTTTCGTGCAGTAGGGATTATGAGAGCATATTATTTGCAAATGAATAGTTTGCAAAAATACCAAATTTCATTACATAAAGTTGCTTGATACACTCAGTAGAGATGAGCCCTACCCACCTCTTTGGCAAAGGAAGCAATTGCTTAGATGGTGTTTCAGCATGGTGACAGCACCTCAGCACCTCAGGCAATGTAAAAGAATTGAACCTTGGTCTAAACCTTGCTTCCTGGAAACCAAAACATGAACCCTGTTGAACAGATTCCAAAACTTAAGTAAGGAAGGTGAGCTCCTCTAGCATAAGTTAGGATGTTCTCTATTAGCATGGTGATTATAAGAGTTATATTTCAGGGAAGACCTTTCATATATTTCAGATATATGATCAAATATGAAATTAATTTTTGACAAAATAAGCATGGCCAGAATCTAATAACTAAAGCTTTTCATGTTTGCTAAGCTTTTCATCCATTCAGACACTGCAGCTTTAACTTCCTGGGTAGGAAAGGGCATTGGCAACCAGCCTTTTGGAAACGTCTCCCCCTCCTTCCAAACTCATTCTCATCTTGAAAGGTGAAAGTTTGGAAAACAACATATGCTGCTTGACTCAGCACAAAAAGCTACTCATAGTTATGTTAGAGAAATATTATTACTGCATTTCAAAAATATTAGATTTCCTCCTGAACAAGACTTCTAATTGCCTGAAGAGTTCTGTGATGAAACCCTTTTGGCTGAAAAGCCACGAAGGCTGGAAAGGGATGAAGATACCATGGCTTTATAGACAAGATCAGAGATAGATTTTCCCTTCACACCTAATGCAGAGGAATGTCATAAATATCAGATGCAGTAACCTGCTGGAAGTCTTCTGTTTTGGGAAATTTGAGGAATCTTCTTTCCTCTCTAGAGTCCTGAAAGTATAACTACTGAAAAAAAAAAAAGAGAGAACTTTTACAGCTCACTGTTCTCTTTTTTGGACGTAGTTACAGTTTCCACTACTTGCAATTCAAATTCATTCCTTTTCATCTACTTAAGTTCAGAAAGATTTGGCAAACTTGTGCCAAACTACGAGCCTCAACAGTATTATGACAAGATTTCAATCATAATAAATATTATTTTCCATTGCTTGTTGTATTATTGTAAGGTTTTATGATGACAAGGAGAAAACCTTGAAGAATATAAATACTAAGGAAGGAAGCCATTCAGTATGTACTAAATATTAGGAGCTGAGAGTTGAATTTAAGGAAGTTAGAAAATAGAATGAAACCAAGAAATTGAACTACAAATGTGACATATGAGGCTATGAAACAGATTTTGGGAGAAATGTGGCAATTCTGTTACTTGTGACACTATTTCTGTTCTACTCTTACACCCTTCCCATCATGATATTGCTTGGATACGAACTATTGCTCTAATGAAAACCACTCACTAAGAAAAGCCTCCCCTTTGATGGGACTAGCTAGAATGATCTTGTATATGTTTCCATCTCTAGTCTCCTGGTTCTGTAATAAACACTATTTCTTACTGCTTATATCTCCCTTTTTATCAGCAGTGCATTATGCAGTCATTTCAGTTACCACTGAAACGGAGGATAAACAGTTATCCTATTTTCAAAATCTTAATCTATACCAAAATGGATTTTCCAGTGTAAATAAAATCCCTATCTAGATACACAAAAATGTATAGAGGTGAATGCAGGTGTCTCTATCTACAAAAAAAATTACACAACCAAACCTGCAACAGTACAAACACAGTGTAAAAGATCAGCTAACACTGTATGTGTACTTAATAGTAATTGAATAGTAATTGAAAAGTAGTTGAACGTTATTGAATGTGCTATTGTGTGCTCCTTCACATTCAAAAATTAAAACCCTGAAACGATACAGCAAAACCTCACCATATCATTTAGAGTTTTACCCATTAACAGCAGATTGTATCTTGAAAGCCCTTCAGGCCATGCCGAAGTGTACCCGGTGCCTGAGAGACACCATCCCCCAGGACTGCAGGGCTCTGGGCAGGGAGCGGGGTACGGACACCCCCACATCCCCCTGCGATGGCCAGTCAGGAGAGGTCAGGTCTGGGCCTTTATCCTTTGTTAAGAGCCTGAAGGGAATAATTATGCTTTGTACTTTTTTAGAAGGGTGCGTGGAGGATGAGGACTCACCTTCTCTCTTGCAGGATCACTGCGGTGTCGCTCAATGTCAATATGAAGCCACACAGCTTTAAAAAGAGCATCTGCAGCCACAAAAATGATGCCTAACATAAAACTGGAAAAACTGCAATTCTTACTTCATCAAACTGCACTAGAATCAAAGGGGTCATCTGAAGACCAGTCCTTAAAAAGGACCAAAAAAGATTTTAGAGGTAGCGTGGGGGCGGATTTTTTGTCAAAATGTTGTGTTGTTTCTATTGAGATTGAAACATTATGTTGTTTCTGCTGAGATTTTACTGTATGAATACAGCATTAGGGCAAGTAGAGGTCTGGGTAAGTGTCAAAGCAGTACTTAATTGATACTGAATCTGTTAAATAAGAATATGAATTAATTTTTTCAATAATGTGTATTTCTCTGTGCCTATAATGTTTTGAGCCCAAAGTCTAAGTAACAAATAGATGATTACTAACAGTATACAAACTTTTTGTTTTAATACAATCAAGTACCACTTTCCAAGATCACACATACTTCAACTAACCTAGATGTGCTCTAGTTCAGTTTATCTCAGCATATGGCTTGTTCTCACCACATGCCATAGATTTCCAAATCTAACTGTAATTAATAGGATTTGTCAAATAACTATTGAAGGAAATCCAGCCTCAAAAAGTGAGGCTGATTAACACATTGATTTAGATATCAACTTCTAAGCGTTGCCTTAGTTGGTTTTTTTCCTATTATTTGAAGTTTCAGGAAGATTGGGGATATTAATAACCCTTTACTCAAATAAAGGCATTGTGAAATATAAATTCAGTGTAACTTAAAGGATAATACAAACAATTAAAATGTCTTTTGTTTTTATAATGGCTCACTACTTTTATTCTGATAAAATAAAAATATTCTGAAACAGTTAGAAAAAGTCCACAAATATATCTATACACACACACACATATATATATATGTATATATGTATGTATATAGACACCCACATTTCCTGGCAAATACTTTCTAAAATGATTAAAATATAATTCATAGCAGAAGAGAAATCCAAACAGTTTCACTGTCCCCACACCTTTGGCAAATGACAGGATGTAGTAGTATGAATAGATGACAAATTATATTTTTATTTGATTGTGATCACATTTAGAAAATTCATAGTAGAGTGAGTTTTTAAATAGCTGGAATAATTAATGGAAATGTTTATAGATCCATCACTCTTACGAAGGAAGAAAGAGCATTTTTTAAAGGAAAATATTCACATGCTATTTAAATGGTAAAAGATGTTTCCTTATTTCTCTCACATGTTCTTTACTTGAAGGATTCCAAAGCTGGGAAGTGTACAGAAGGACTTACATGAGTAAGGATTTGGAAAGGGAATGTGACTTATGTAAAGCAGACCCCATTTTCTCTCAATAAAACAAAGAAGTGTTTTTGATTATTCAGCGTGAAAAAAGGAAAGCATAAATGGAGATTTAATCCCTAAATGTCAAGAATAACTCAAAGACATATAATTTTATTCTAAAACCCATTAGACCACTGCTGCTGGGATCCCCTCCCATTCCATTTTAAATGAAACTAGAATGTAATAGAGGACAAATGAATTTCCTGAATGAACTGCTCTGTGGGCATATTTTGAAGTGTTTCAGTGATAGATTATTATAGGCTTTTGAAAATTACACTAAGCATTACAATCACCTTAAAAATTAATTATGTATTCATGTATACTTTATTTGCTGACTCTTCTGTATTCCAATAACATTTCTTGGTTTGCAATAATCTTTATTTTCAAGAGAGTTCAATGATTTCTTAATATCCTGAGTACTGACAGCCAGAACACAGTAAGATCACTTTATATATATATATGTGTATCTGTTTGTCAGATTTCTTTCAGCTGTATATATTCATTACCTATGGATTATTGTGCCTTGAAGGCTAGAATATGTGAAGTGCAAGAGTAAGGAACCATTCCTCACATCAGGTAAAAAACCAGAGGAAGTAGAGGACCTCCATGACAGGTATCAGAAATTCCTCAAGACCCTCCTGGCACCACGTAGGGCCCACACAGGTTTTTTTCTGGTAGTTACTCACTCAGGTGTCAGCTGTACCCAAATGCCCTAGCAGCATTTTAAATCCTGCTTCTTTCTCCACGGTCCCTACAGGATCTGATCCTACTCAGTTAATCTCAATGAAGTAGAGGAAATAGTTTCCACATGAGGACAAATACGATTCTCAGCTTAAGATTCAGAAAGAAAAGACTATTCAATACCTGGGCTGCCTTTTCCTCAAACTTGCCATGCGAAGGCGCTACTGCAGCTCAGTAAGCTGTTGGTGTTCTGCAATACTATGGCATTAGGGTGGGATTTGTGCTGCTTTGGTTATGAAACATGCAGGTGTAAGGGCAAACAGCAACCGTCTTCGTTTTCTGTCTCTGCCATTCGTGTAGTTGTGTATTTTTGGTAAAGCATTGTTTCCTGTGAAAAACATAGGATTTGAGGGCTGTTTAATGTTTTCCAGTATTTTTAGCTACCTGTGAGGTACAGTGGTAATAAAGGGATTTCTTCCATCAGAATTCTACCTTGTAAGTTGAACTGATTTCAGACAAACAACCCCAGAGTGACACCCAATAACTGTAGCTGTCAAACATCATGACCACCACCCTGTGGTCTGCCATGCTCTTCTCTTTAGATTGAAGGGCAAGGATCAGTGAGCACCTGTTCAAAGAGGCAGAAGGTAAGGACCTAGTCTGGTAGTGATGTTACTCAACTCCATTTAGATTAAATGGAAAAAAAGACTGTTTTAAAAAGTATAGTTGTAAAGAAAGTAGACTGCTTTTTTTTTGGTGTAAGGGAAGTATTTAAGTACTTACATAATACTCATACTCACATACTTATAAAACACAAACATAGGCTTAAGAGAAACTGGTGGAAAAAGAAAAACTAGACTAAGACAAATTAAAACAGAGGTATAACACAGGAACAGCACTTCGCAATGTCAAGTAATAAAATCTGTATTTTCCTTATGAGTTAATGGCATTCTTCTGTCTGTGTCACACCCAGGACACTTTGCACTTTTCTCTTGTCATCTTCTCTCTTCTCCTTCTGCTGCTAAAAAAACCCACTAAGAAATCTGAACAAAACTATGGACAGAAATCTTTGCAAAAAATCTTATATTAACCAGCTTCATGGTGTACCTAATAATTATATTAAAATTAGTAACAAAGAAGTCATCTGTGAATAGTGCATTCAAAAGGCAAGAACTTTTTTTCAGATATAAAGCTAATTGTATTAGCACTTTGATCTGTGCCAGTGGAAAACTGTTTTTCAGTTCACCATCTGGGGACATAATAATAACTAGAGGGAAAATATGCACTCTTTTTCTTTGAAAATGCTGTTGAATATGAGCTGGGACTGTCAACAACATTAGAAAGTGACAGCAGCTCCTGGCTTGCACAGAGTTGTAACAAAGCCAGCTATTTCTGTGTACTGCTCAGCATTGCTCATGGATTTGTACTACCCAGATGATGGGAAACCAACAATATTGTCTATAGGCAATTAAATGAAACAGAATATTGATAGAATCATTAAAGATGACAAAAGGGGAACATTTAATCAATTGATATTTTTCCCCATAAGATTTTCCCAGGATTTTACTATTGATTGAATATTCAGTACTTTGTTCTTGATTCAGTTTTGTAATTGATAATTTTTTAATGTTAATCTAACATTGTTACATTTTCCAGGATTTAAGATAATGCCATTTAAATGACATTAGGAAATGTCATTTTCTATTGCTGACATTTTTATTTATTAAAATAAAGTAAAAAATATGCAGAATTGTATAGTAATGCAGAAAACATTACATTTATGTAATAATCTTTATGAAATTGCTTTAAGAACGTGTTAAAACTGAGAGCAGATCTTTTGAGAGCACAAATGCTTTATTCCAATCACGCATTCTAGGATTTATATTTCCAGATTCAGCCTTACTGACATACTCATTTTTACATTCCAACTTCATCCCACAAGCACTATGTACACTGAGAGTGTTTTTATTCTCTTGCTTGCCCATCTTTGAATGCCACATTTGTATGCACTCAGAGTGCCAACAAGAAGTCCCAGAGAGCAAAGCTTTTAAGTTCTCACTGAGTCTTCTCCTTCCTTGCTGCTTTCCAGAGGAGCAGCATTCCGCATCCAGTGTTATTTCCCATCCACTGTGCACATTACTGCTCTGACTTACTTGATTTAGTTGCATTACTGCTGCATTTCTTTTGTGCTTAATACTGACCTGTTTGATAAAAAACAATGACAAGACAAGGTCCCAAAAAGTTTCATGCTAAATAAGGTTAGGGGTTGCAATCAGTCAGGGTATCTTCATCACTTTTCACTATCAGTTGTGAACACTCTCCGTGTTTTGGGGACCTCAAGAGCAGAGCCCAAAATATGTCCCAGATATTTGACAACTGTGTGTTTGATTTTAGAATTAGGAGGAGAGAGAAAATTAGGAGGAGAGAAAAGAGTGAGACCAAAGCTCACTCAACAGCCTTTGCAAAGGCTGGACCCCTGTGCACTCAGACTACTACTACACCTGTGCAGGGAAAGGTTTGCCCAATTCATCCAAGAACATCCCCTTAGAAGAAGCATTTCTAGATAAAATTTTGAACTATCTCTGGATTAATAATAAACTAGAAGTAGAGGTGTCTAATAATAAATATGTATTTTAACAACCATTTTTATTCTGAGAACTTATTTTTCCCCTGAATTAATAATAGCTTCCTAATACCTAGATTATATCAAACCTGACTGCTTAAGCTTTGATGTTAAACATCCCACTGGGATTTCTAGAATTATCACAACTCAATTTGTGACTTAAACTTATTTTTCTAGGTGCCTCAGAGATGATCCAGAAAGGTGTCTGAGCTGTTTTCATGTTACATACCACTTCTGAAACAGATGATGAAGCCAAATCAACCCTCAGTTACAGCATCTTACACCTTCAAATGCTTTTGGTAAATATACCAGTCAGACTGTAATTTTTAGCACTAACTAGGATTCTATGCGGGCAGATTCTTATCCCAAAAGATTTTCCCCGAAAGAGCAAAGTCTATATTCTGGCCTGACTTTAGACAAACAAATTTTAAAATATTTTATTTATTATTTCCTATTTAATGCAGTCCTGCTTACACCTTCAAGTAAAAAAAAAATTTCTTAAAATGTGCTGAGAATTATAAACTGTTTTCATTATGAAAGGTCTTACTGGAATTTATTTAATATGCAACTTACTTTGTAGGATTTTTTAACCTTCACAAACTGTTTTGAAAGATCTACTCTATAACATTATACTTTGTTTTTCCCCCCGATTTAAAAAAATGCAGTCCTACAGTACTTACCCAGACTCACTGAAACTGAAAACTGAGTAAGTACTGCAGGATTGGTCCTCTATTAAAAAAGCCCAAGACACATGGTGCTGAGATTAACAAAACAAAGTAAAGCAGCTATGACTTGGCACAAAGTTTGACAAGCTGCAGAAAAGCAAATGTTTAAATAACTGAAGTGGTACTGTTTTTCTATTCACAACCTTTTCTCTTCTAAACAGTATCATATTCTTTTCCAGCACATTTAGATTGCAAGTCAAGCTGTGTTTTATTTTTTATTATAATAAACCCAGTCAGTTTACTGTAACAAAGACGTACTAGCAGTGATCAGTGTGAAAGCCAGTACGAAATCAGGCTGGGGAAAAAAAAGTCAAATGGCAAAATAAAGGACCAGCCGTCTGGAAAGTTCCTGGATCATGTAAAAAGAAAATAAAAGGCAGTGTTCTTATGAGACTAATGCAGAATACAAAAATATTTTAAGACAAAACTCTGTATCATTGCCTATGACATTTGCAAACAGCAGCAGAAAATCCTTTCAAATAATGTTGCATTTATTAAATATTTTCCAAGTCCTCCTAAACCAAAATAGTAGTGTGTTTTTTTTTAAAAAAAATTCTAGTAATAATGTTTACCTCTGTTCCTTTCAAAATACGGTAAGAACAAAATAAAACTGTAAAGTATTTTTGCTGTCTTTTTTCACATGTAAAATAACTTTCCTACTTTTAAAAGAAATTTATTCAATCTATGGGCTATCAAAAGAATTTTGCATATTTTATTAGACTTGCACTAATAAATGATGGTTACAAACAACAATGTATACACCAGTATCTTACCAGATTTTTAGCTGATGGTCTTTCATTTTCTAGTTCTGCCTTGAATTTCGATCAACTAAAATACATATATGTGAAAAATAGAGTTGGATTTCATACTACAAACAGGCATAAATTTCTAAAAACCCTTTCAAAAGCTAGTCTCCCTGATAAAGAGACTACAGGTACTTAGCTTCTGGCTGGATTTAAACCTTGACACACACACACATTTGTGTGATAGCTGCTAACAGATAGATGTCTTCACTTAGAGCTACATACTTTAATGTGGAGTTTAATAATGGCACAAGAGTCACACATTTAAAGCAGAATAGAGTGTGATGTCACAGGAGGCAGGAAAATGATGAAATCATAAGAAACACAGACTTCAGTGACCTAAACCCTCAGAAAAGTGGGTATTTGTGGAAACCTGTTCCAGCCAGACAGCAGGGGCAGTTTGGAGCTGCAGGAGCAATTCCACTGCCGTGTTGTACATGTGTAGAAAGATTAGCAGATGTCTGTATCATCTGCAGCAAGTTCTAACATGTCCCCGAGAGACAAACATTGTCAGGAAAATTACACATCTCTTCTCACCCAGGACAAAGAATTGTGCCTAAGGAGCAATTGAGGCAAAATTCTTTACGAATTCTTTAGAAGTTCCAGAATCAAACTCCTTTAAACAGTTACACTGCATGGCAAAGCTTCCTCGGTTCTGCTGGGCTGGAGCTGTCTGTCAAAGCTCCTGTCATTTGGGAATCACGAGTTAAACATCTATATCTCCCAGTGTCACCAGGAGCAGAGTTTGTTACTAACTGAATTTGCATTTTGAACATATTTAAAACTAGACAATGTTGAGTACAACATTGACATTCATTTTCTTTCATAAAAATGGAGAAATGCTTCCCTTCAGCACAATAACCTAGGAGCTAGAATGCTCGGCCACAAATCAGGGCAGCCAACATTGTATGCCGCTGGGAGTTTTATGGGGCTTGATTACAATATCCCAAGTCATGGAGAAGTAGCCTAACTACCCCTCTATGATGAGAATAAGCCACCAGTTCTGTTCAAGCTGTGCCATTGGACGTGAAGAATATGAAATTCATGAGACTAGATACAGAATACTCATGCATGAGCTTGACGACATACCAAAGCTGTGACTGCATGAGAAAGGGACAACCCTGTGTTTTGGCTTGATAGATTATTTATGCATTTTACGTTAGACTATGAATTACAAGAAAACAATATACAAAACATGCCCCCTTCCCCCACTCTGCAACCCAACCCAAGCAAAAATACTCAGCAAAAATTCAAAGAAAGAGAAAACAGATCTATAGAAAAGTCTCTTCCTCTATGCCGAGTTTCCTAACATGCATCCTAGAGATTATGGCTCTTCTGTGCTTGTTCTCCCTGTATCCAGCTTTAAAGAGGCACGTGGTGTAAACTAGAGTTAATTCATTGGTATAGGGAGCTACGGGTTCAAAGGTCCTCAGGTTCAATGATCAGAGCCCTGGGCAAATGCTTTACTCCTTGTGAGAAATTCAGTCCTTGCCATTTCTTACGATGCTCTTATGATGAGAGAAATGAGAGAGGCAGTGCTACCAGGTAGTGCACAGCTTGGCTGCCTGGGTGCAGGAGGAAGATCAGGGCTCCAAGTCCCACCTACAAGAAATCAATCAGTAATTTCTAGTTAGCCCAAGTGCTTCCAAAAGGTTTCATTGCAACTTATGACTGGCTGTGTCTGCTTTGAATCCCATTTTTAAGTGTTATCTTTTCCTTATACTGTGTATACTGGATACTGGTGCCTGTATCAACTTTGTGAATTCCCTTTCTGGAGTAAAATGTCCAGCTGCTGGGTACTACAGCAGTGCGTGCCTTCGTGCCCAGCTCCTCTTTCTTAAGATCAAAGCTTCTTAACCAAAGAAGAATTTATGCACATTCTGGTTATTTGGAGGACATCGATCAAAGGGTATGTAGTTAATCTTTAAGAATTGTGGTTTTCCTTTTGAGAATTGAAATATAATTAGGTTCCTTATCAGAATTATAATGAGGACTGCCCCAAAGATTTCTCACAGCACTTCACCTACCTGTCACCCGACAGACTGTGCCGTGGCTCTGAAGGGCCTCCTGTACAGGCAGGAGCAATTGGGAGGAAGGTGTGTGGTCCAAATTTACACAGATACGCGCTTGCAGATGATATGAGTGGCACACAGAAAAGAGTACCTATGCTGCTGCTCAAACCCAAGAACTGAAGTGGCATCTGTGGGAAGATACTAAATATTAGACAACGCCCTCCATTGTATGGACATGAAGGGAAGGGAAGGAAAACAGAGTAAGTTTCAGGAAAAATTTTCTGTGAGTGAAAAAATGTACTTTAAAAATACTCTTTGAACTTTGCAAATGAACTAAGAAGGAACATTCAGTATACGAACAGATGAGTGGCCTTTTCTTTTGAGCATGAGTCTTCAAACCTAGGCAGGATTCCTGAGCACTGCCACAACTAGACAGAAGACAAAAGCTAACAGTAGACACATCCCTCCCTTGACAGACTATTGCATTAGACAGACCAATTAATATTCCAATTTTGATTTTGGATTTCATGTACAAAATCCTAATGAATTTACCCTTTCAATGCTCCTGTAAAGATAAACAGGTATCAGTATTATAGGAGTGGGAAATGTGGTCATAGAAGGGATATTCATCCAAGGTACAATAAAAGGCAACAAAAGGGATGATTTTAGAAATCCGGTGCCTCAGTCACCACAAAAATATATCTATACTTTTAAAATATGAATTTGCATGAGAATTTAGTAATACTGGAATTCGAATATAGAAGTACCACTATTTCCCTTATGTTTCATCACAGAGAAGTCAGTAACCTACAAAACGTTTTGGGAATGTGTCACAGAAGAAGTGTTTGTTATAGGAAGAAGTCCTGTGTTAATTTTCAGAATGAGAACTATACACTGTAGAAAAAAGTCCTTTGAGAACTATCACAAGATAGGAAGTCCACTGGGGAGATATCTAGATGTCATACCAGGAAAACACTGAGTGCTGTCAACCTTTTACTGAGATCAATTGTTAATTAATAAATATTGGCATTGAAAGTTTTCTTTAAGAGTTGGCTTTTACACCTTGTTCAGATAGTGTTTTGGTCAGATAGCATATAAGTAATAATTCACATATACTAATAGCTCTATTTAGGAATAGTGGAATATTTAACAGGTTATAAAAACTATTAATTCTCTTCTTTGAAGTTTCTAGCTATTCACCTATACAAATCTTCTTTCCTTGCCTTCAAAAACTTACTGAATGTGTTACTTTTTAAATAAAAGTGTTCAATCCTTTTACTGTAGCTTACTGAGGTTTAGAATATTCACAGTTTTTTCAAGTAATTTTCATTTGAGGAATACCAATTCATTATTACTCTACAATGAGTTATACTACCATAACCCAAAATGTAACCTAAGTCAAGCTAAAGCCAGCTTTCTAACATTATTTGGGCTATACGCTGCCTGCACTCCAAGCTCGTTTCTGTTCTGCCAAGAGTGTAACTTTCAGAAGTTAAAATTACTTTGAACCTTTTGAAGCGCTTGCTCATCTCTTTCCCTTTTTAATTGCATTGTCTGAACTTGCTTATCTGAAAACAGGAGGGGAAAGAGAAAACCCATGAAATCACATGCCTCCATTAATGTATTCAAAATGTTTGCTTCAGGTCAGTGTCCGAAGGCAGCGGAATGCACCGGGATGAGAGTCCTGGCAGAACTGTGACCTTCACCGCCGCCCTTGACATTCACAGCCCCCTCCCTGCTGTTCTGCTGGCTGGGCAGAGAGATATGAAGAAATAAGTTCAAGTGTGACTGAGGGCCCACAGCTTTCCACTAAAACTGGTTCTGGACATCCTTGCTGCTTGTCACACCCAATACAAAGTGTTTTAGCAGGTGGTTCTTCATGTCTCATATAAACTACCAAAAGATAAGAGTCTCCATAGGGTCAGATGATAAACAGGAATGAGGAATATTGTCTGTATCAAATAAATCTCGCCACTACTAAAGGTGATATTGGGTCTAACCTTTATGGACATAACAAAGCTAAACAGCCAAATTCGATTCTGTTGCCACAGTTTCTAGTCCTCCACCAAGTGTTTCACTCTGGCAATATGTGAGAAGTACCCTGCAGGTAAGGACTGTACATTGCATCTGGAAAAACACCTTTTTTTAAAGATCTATAATAAAGCACAGGTATCAAAACTAGTGACAGATTATTTGAGAGAAACTGATTCTGTTATAAACTTTCCCAAAACCACAAAACTCATTATATGAAGAAATGCACATTTTGCAGAAGCTCAAAAACTACTCTAGGGAGAGAGTAGATTTTAACATTTTTAAGATAAAATAGTAGATGATCATTTAAAAATGTAACTATCTACAAATGACACTTTTCTGTATCAGTAACTTTACAGTATGTATCTGTCACAAAATAAGAAGTCTAGTCACATTGCTAGGCAATATTAGAAGTCTCAAAACCCCCAGCAAATATTCCTTTGTCATAAACTAAAAATATGTAAATATATGCATTAGAATTAGAATAAGTATGTATGAATTTCGCTACAAATACATACAAAATTAGCATTTGATACCAGAAAAAGACAACAGTCCAGAAACAAGTTCTGAAGTGTAAACAATTCCAACTTTAGCGACATTTCTTACACGTTTTTAAACTAATCGTCTTGATCTGATACCAGTTTAAAGTTTTACCTAATAAATATTTTACTTTTTCAGCATGTTCCAGAGAATTTTCAAGATGAGAAGTCTCATTGTGCAATTTAAAAGCCTCATTCTCTTTTTCAAGCATTTTTTTTTCATGGTCGTCGTCTTCAAAGACAACCTGAAAGATTGTGACGCCTTGAATTTATAAGGAAGGAATCAGGGATTTAGATATGCTGCACTGGTGTAATATTATACAACACAGTATCATATAATTTCTGAATTCTATTACAGAGTCATAATATGAATAGAAAAAAGTCGAGACTCTAAATAGGTCCCCGCTAGAAGAAAGGCTGCAGTACATTATATACAAAGCCCATAACACATGGGGACATTTTATTGACAGGAATAATGCATATCATACTGTTTGTGTGCCCTCATCATTCAGGTCAATTTATTATGGAGGCTGTGTCCAGGAAGGCAGCTGGGGCCTATCCACCCACACTTCCCCCCGTGTTTATGAAGTGCTGTCCGTAACTAGGCAGGCAGGAGGGACTGTGGACAGGCAACACCAGGGGGTTGCAAAGTGCATGGCTAAGGAGGGGGGCTTGTTGCCTTTGTGTCATTTCTCAGTGACAGTGCTGCCAGTGTCATGAGGAGCACATCACATGTCAAAGCGGTGAAGTTTTCAGGCTGGGAGCCGCATGGAGTCCATCAGGCCTTCTGATATCAACACAGTTGGTTTTCTACTTGGTGTCGGAGCCACCCAGAGGCAATTCATATTCTGAACATTAACATGGCTTTGCATGCCTGTCACACATAGACCGTGCAGGGGTTTAATGCTATTGAAGACTACGGTTTAAATCTCTATGCAAACAGTGATTACCTTGTAAGAAGGTTCCAGGATAACATGCAACAAAAGACTTTAAAGTTATAGTTTTAGTAAAGCAAACTCATTTACATTTTTATTATGCGTGTCCTTTGTTTAAATCTTGCCACGTCCATTATGGAAAAGACTTCTTATGCAACTGAAGCTTATTGGGACAGCTACTCTTTTTTTCTTGTTGGTTTCAAAGCTATTGAAAACATTTGAATATATTGTCTTATGGCTGTCTAGTTTTTACTGCCACATATTTCTTTTAAAATTATAGAAAAGCTTTCAGAGCTGGCACAGATCTTTATAGTAATACCAGAATATTAACTAACTCCTTAAACCATTTGAAATATTAACACAAAAGAGAAGATTCAACAACAGTTGCCTTGCTTGCTAAAAAAAAAAAAAATCAGGATATTATTTGCATTGCTTGGTAAAAATATGAACTTTTAAAAAAATTGCTCCAAATAAAAAATCTTAAAGACCTTAAAAAATTAAATGTCAAGGTTTTGAAATGGCACGTAAAGTTAAACTATAGTGTAATGATGGATAAACTATAGTTCATAACTATTTGTTTTTCTTTGAAAAAGACATTTTTTGTCTCCAATTTACCAGAAGAAATCACCAATGTACATAAAGTTTTGGCTGCAAAGTTTTCATTGATTTTATAAGAAATTGTGCAAATAAAATGTCAAGTGCTTCGCAAATTAATTCATGTTAGTTTGTGGTTTCCCTTCCTGTACTGAAGAAACAGTAGCAGCTTACATAAAGACCACATATGAGTAACGAGAATGTTATTTTTAATGAAGTAATATTTTAAATAAATTCTAGTGAAATACTTCATCAACGTTTCATTTTAAACCGTGTTTATGCAGTATCAGATTTAAAATTATTGCTCTGAGATAACTGTGAGAGCGCATGCTTTCACTGAAAACTTTTACCAGATCTTGTAGACAGCCGAACACCCTCCAGGGAAAGCAGTAATGTTAAGAATAACAGCACAAGCGACATTTAGGTAATTAGCTGACACTCTACTCTGGCAGTGGTCAGCTCTGAACCACCGCAAAACAACCTCAGAATTTCAAAAGACCTTTTAAGTAACTGTTACAGCTCTTAATAGGCTTAAGTTTTTGTTCCTCTCCTCGGGCTGTGTTTGAGCATCAACAGCAGATGCTCGAAGAAGAACCTTTACATAAAATAAACAAAAAAAGGTTTAAATTAATCTTATGGGTGAGTCAGAAACGGCATCTCAAAGCCATCACGCTCTTGCCCCGTTTGAAGGCAAGGACACGACCAGCACAAAAGGCTCTCCCTCCCGGCCGGGCTGCCCTCCGCCGCTCCCGGACCGCCTTTAGCTCGAGCGCCACCGGCTGCCGCGGCCGAGAGCTGCAGCTCATTAACTATTCCGGCTCCTGCTGCAATGAGGACACTCATTAGCAAAATGAACAAAGGGACAATTTTCTGTAGCTACAGTCATCTGTTACACTTTGAGTGGCAGGTTTTGTAGCAATGTTCTCCCTACCATCTGCCCACAGCGGTAGCGTTTGGCTTGCTTAAACTGGGGAACTTTTAAGTTGTAAGAAAAAAGGGCTAGAGGTTGGATGGCTTGTACAACGTGGCTTAGACAGGAGACTTCCAGATTTCTCACCTTTTCTGATGTACTACCTTCACTCTAACACTTTTATTACTTTAAATTAAAAAAAAAAAAAGAAAAGCAGCATATTTCAGCCTTAATAATTCTACTCTATATTTGCTAAGGTTTTGTGCAGTAAACTTACAATAGCTTTTCTAATAACAGTAGACAGATATGCACACAAAGTTTTAGAGCACAATGAGCTTCAACTAGATTCATTCACTTATACTCATAGTATTCTAGCCAAACAGGTAAAGGTGAGAGAACATAGCTATTCACTATGCAATTGAGAAATATGCACTTCAGTTTTGGTGCACTGCAGTATTTCATGTGCACTCAAAATAATAATTCGGCCTTTTGAATAACTGCTATGACTTTGCACTCTTATTGCAAAGAAATATGATGCAAATTACTGATGTTATCCTATGATATGAAAGAAGAACGTATTTGAATATATACCAGTTAAAATTATAAACTACAGTTGTTACTATTGTAGATCTATTGATAGTTTTCCCTGGAAACAAATCCATTCTCGAGAAGTTGTCACCCAAATGATCATGTTCCTCTGCTTCAAGCTTGACTTTAGGTATTTACAGGCCGTGCTGTGTGCACACCAGAGGGTGCAATTGCCCAGGCTGTCATTAAAAACACTCATTTACAAACACACCCAGTTCTGAGTCGCAAGGGAAAAGATAATTTCAATATTTATTTCTATTTACTTTTATTATCCATAACATCTTACATTACCATGTTTATAATTTTAAATCTTTCACAGTTTATAACTGCATGTTTCAAAGAAATGCAGTTTAAGGTTTAACATGGGAACCTGCAATGTGGGCACTGGTTGGATACAAGCCTTTACTTTATAGTCATCCACCCTGTTATTAAATCCATAGCTTCGATTCAGCTGACGGATATATTTTATTAGGGCTTCCACGGTCTTGAAGAAGATCAAGATGTCATCGTTCCTTTGACAACATGCTCTTATCAGCAACCATTCTCATAGTGGTTTCATCTTGTAGCCATTCTGTCATCTATGGAGGCCTTTTAAATGGAACAAAACATAGACCCTGCCCAGGGAGGGACTAACAAGTGGCTACTGGCCCAGATATCGTCCTTTACCTCATCTATGGAGGCCTTTTGAATGAAACAAATCACAGACATTGCCCACGGAGGGGACTAACAAGTGGCTACTGGCCCAGATAGCTCTATTTACCTTCTAATGTCACGTCAGAGCTGGAAAAATTAAAGACAGCATATCTTGGGAGGGAAAATAGGCTTTTCATTGCCAATTCTTTGACAGAAGAAAACAGTAAACTTTTCTTGTTCCTGTTTTGTATGAGAATGCAGAATTCTCAGAGAAGCTGGTGATCACAAACTTTTGCTGTACGGATTAGATAAAGATTGCATAGATCCTGAAGTAATCCTGGCAGTGCAGCGTAAGGATGAAGGCTTGGCCAGCCAATTCGACACTGAATGTTTACTGCAACCAGCTGTTTTCATCCATTCAGAAGCTTGTCTGGGATGAATTCAATTAGTGAAGTTTTGTAAACTGTTGTTAGGATACCGCATGTGACCTGGAGAGAGATTAAGCATTCTCTTAAGAGAGAGATTCCAAACACTATGCAAATATCTCCAAGTCTTCTCTTTGGCAAGGTATTCAGATTCTGTAATCAAGTAATCTCAAACTATATGATAAACAGATTTAAGATGAGTTTTTCAACTTAGGGCACTTTCTTCAGCTCTTAAAAATGTTTTGACTTTTTCTTGTTCACTTCCCTATCTGTGCAGGCTAGAACTAGTACTAGTACTCAAAGACTTCAGAGATCTAGTACCTCTTTACACTTATCTGGAGCCTGTTCCAGTACCCAACCAGCCTCTGAGTGAAGAACTTTTTTCTAATATCCAACCTAAACCTTCCCTGACATAGCTTTAGGCCATTCCCTGTCACTGGTCACGAGAGAGAAGAGATCAGTGCCTGCCACTCCACTTTCCCTCACAAGGAAGCTGCAGACTTCCCCTCAGTCTCTCCCAGGCTGAGCAGACCGAGTGACCTCAGTCGCTCCTCACATGGCTCCCCTCCAGGCCCTTCACCATTCCCGTAGCCCTCCTTTCGACAGTCTCCAATAGCTTTTTGTCCTTCTTATACTGTGACATCCAAAACTGCACACAGGACTGGAGGTGAGGCCGCACAGAATAGAGCAGGAGAATCTCCTCCCTGGCCAGCCAGCTGTACTGTGCTTGTCCCAAGGATTTTCACTTTGTTAATGATTCTACAATTTTTACTTAAGAGTAAAGCCATACAATTGCACTCACTTCCCTTGCTTCCAATAAATTGATTAGTTTGTCCTTAAAGGTGCCATTTGTAGTTCTTTCATTGATGCATTGTCCAGTTTATGGACAGGTCTTTAGTAAAAGCTGTTCTCTTCTTTAGATGAGACTATGCCTTTTTGGCCACATAATACTTCTTTTCTTAGCAATTTCAGCTTTTTTGTTCATGTTATTGTGTTCAGATTTTAACTGTTAGTTTTTCTCACCAGTATATATTGAGCTTTGGAAATATTGCATGTGTGTGCACCAAAACCCACTCGTATACACAAATGTGTTCATATATTTATGGCATAACTTATTAGCTTCTCATTCACCTTGGCCTCACCTTGAGCCCTGTGCCAGTTCTGGGCCCCACAATTCCAGAAGGATGTGAAGATCCTTCAACATGTCCAAAGGAGGGCAACAAAGCTGGTGAAAGGGCTGGGAGGAAAGTTCTCTGAGGAGCAGTGAGGACTTTGGGCTCATCTAGTTAGGAGAAAAGGAGTATGAGGGCTGACCTCGTTGCTCTCTACAGCTTCCCAAGGAGGGGAAGTGGAGAGGCACGTGCTGATCTCTTCTCCCTGGCGTCCAGTGCTAGGACACATGGGGATCCTTCAAGGTTGTGCCAGGGAGGTTTAGACTGGACGTTAGGAAGCATTTCTTTACCGCGAGTGCGGTCATACATCTGAAGAGGTTTCCTAGAGAGGTGGTCAGTGCCCTCACCCTGTGTCTTTGCAGTGGGTTCACAGGCATGAATAATACAAGTGCCCTTGGGTTAAGAGGCAGAGTCCAAAAACTCTATCAAAATACCTGATGATCCACTAAATAATTCAGCATTACAGCACTAAAATCTACAACTAACTGACCTTGTACCACTAAAAGCTGCGAGGCAGTTCAAGTATTGCTGCCAAACTATTTTGAACCCTAAGAGCAATGAAAGGTTTAACATCTGAATTCCAGTGAAGTTACAAATGTCTCTACAGGCTGCTTTCTGATCCAGCTGGGTGTTCTAAAAGTACTCCAACTCAGAACTTTTAAAAGACAGTGAGGAGATGATTTTGTATCCCTAGAATTTCACATACCCTCTACCTTAGGCAGCTGCCAGCACAGTTAGATGGCATTTTCAGATCTCATTAGTACTACACATCTCAATGATACATAGAGAGCAGGGATGAAAAAGCAATGGAGTTCCAGGCTTAGCTGGCACTATGGAACCTCTTTAGAGCCTGGGACTGCTTTTACCAGCCTAAAGCATGTGTGAAGTTTTGAAAAGGCGTTACAGATTTGTCACATTTCAGTGAACTCCAGATGAGCACAGTTAATTTGGGTAGAAGGACATGTTTATGTTGCAGAAGGCATACAAAGGAGATGTAGGGGCAAATGAGACAATTGTGTTTCCCATTTGAAGACTACAGACTGAATAAGCAGGAGAGTTCTTTGCCATTATAACTACCTATTTATGTCTGCATTTGCACGGGGGAAAAGATTCATAATTGAAAAGAGCTTCTCATCTCTATTAATGGTTGTACCCAAGTAGCTGTTATACTCCATGAACTCCTATTGCAGGTGTTAAAAAAACTCAAACGAGGGATTTTGTATTACATCTTCTTATTTCAAATGAAGTTATATCTTCACTGTATATTTGAAATGCTGATTTAAATGATTAACAACCCAATTCTGAATGCAAAAAGAAAATACTTATTTTAGAATTCCCAGAAGCAGTGTTTCACCACCTAATTGTAAAAGGGAATATAAACTATTCTTCAAACAGCTCTTTTAGACCATCTCTGCCTAAAACATTAAAAGTAATTGCTAGAAGATTCCTCAATGCTCACAAAATCCCCTATTTAAAACTTGCTTTTGAAGCAGAATTTCTTTCTTCAACTGATGGTGCTACAGACCATTATCCAGGAATGAAGAACAAAAATAAAAAATGAACATCTTTTACCCTCTGTGAAGTTTTAAAAAATCTTGCAGTTTCTTTCTTTACACAAGCTACCATTTCCTTCACTGCTAAAGCCTTGCTTTCTAATCACCCACTTTCAGCTAAGCAACATTCTTGAACTGCATATCATCTTCTGTCACTTGGTCAGTGTTTTCTGCATTCTGATTTCCTCTCACATCTTTTTAAAATTCCTCAGCCTCACAGCTCCCTCTATCTTTTCTGTGAACTTTTCTCCTTTGCTTCACATTTCTCTATCCTATTCTGTGAAACATCCACATGATTAATGCTGGCTTAAACCCATTCAGAAGTGCACCTGTTCTCCTGTCCCTGCACATGTCTAGGAGATCATTCATGCTGTAAAAACACATTCTTTTCTCCTTCCAGGATTCTCTATGATTTTTTAGATACTGTATTACACAGTAGATGCTGTTAATATACTGGACACATTTCCCACTATATGTCTCCACTTGACTGTGCTATGTACAAACAGGAGAGTAATTTAGTTAAATATTTTACCCACCACCTTTCCCAACTACCCCCATAAGTAAAGTAATTTAATAATCCTTTTTTTTAATACTGACTTTGTTTTGTTAAGAAGTACAACTGTGCACGCTCTGTTTGCGTGTAGGGGAAGAGAGATGAAATTTACATTCCATACTTCCTAATGTGGATTCTATTTGCTGTTCCAGTTGTATGTTGAAATAGGGCACCATGAAGGTTTGTGGCACAGGCCCTAGAGGGCACTAGGAAGCCACTTGGAGTGCCCACGACTGGTCATCATTGGCTACTTGGGAGCCTAAGAGTTCAACTACCAAATTCATCAAAATAGTTGGGTTTTTTAAATTGAACCAGTCTCCATTTTATATGATTACTACGTTTTTGCCTCCTAACAGACCCAATCACGACTGACAATAAAGCAGGTTCCCTTCATTTGCTGTGAATTAAAGCATGCTCATCCCTTCATGGTTCGACTATCCTGAGTAACATGGAAAAGTAAGCACTGACTGCCTGTTTGGGTCTAATCCTGCACTACTTGAATATTTTGTGGTCAATTTTCACCAGTCAAGAAATTAAAAACTGCACTTTTTGCATTCTTCCACTGGTATCTACTAGCATACCTCATTCATGTTGTATTAACTATGATGTTACTCACCTAAAACTATATTCAAGAATGCTAAACTGCCTAAGGAAAAAACAATACTTGTAAAAAAAATTATTCTTGTGTTGATTTTTTTTCCTATTAAATATAATTTAAATGCCTAGTCCTCAAATACTTTCTCCAGTTTTTGAAGTGCAAAGCTATACTCTGCAACTACTTTATGACACATTAGTGCTCAGACCAGCAGTCTACTATCTGATAGTCTACTATCACATTAATGACTATTTGTTTGATCAGTACTGGCCTTGAGAACAGCCAGTATATCACATAGCTGTTTTGCTTTGTTGAATTTGGACCTCTTTCTGCAATTCAATTTGTAATACATTACTGAGAATTTTGATGTACAATAAAAGGACAGGAACAATTACAAAACTGAACCAAACTACTTTTATTTTTTCTTTTTTTTTTTTTGTTTGAGAAAATTAAATCCAAGCTCTTCTACTTAAATAATAAGCTCATGTTCCTTTTCTGTAATTTTTTCTGCATTGACTATTAAAATATTTGTTATTAATGTTCATATCAGAAACTTGAATCTGAGGCTTTATGCATATTTCTCTCTTGTAATGAGGGCTCACTGACTGCAACATTATTGCCAAGGAGTGTTAATGCTGGCACGGGCTGTGATTTACTACCTAACAGTCACTGACTGTATTTTATCAAATATATATGTGGGAAAACAACTGTAAATAAATTATACACACAGGGAGTGTGCTACTTTTCTTGCCTATTAAAATACTGCTGTAAAGTATTTTACCAGAAATATCACAAGACAATTTAAGAATATTTTTCTAGATATGATTGTTAATATGCCGAGCACATTGTAATTCACGTTCCGTTCATTGTGAATTTGCAAAAGACACCTTACACAGTAACTTTTGAATCTATGTTAGTACTCTTCTTTACTTCCTTATTTCCAGTACTTCCATGGATTACTTCTCATTAAGTAAAATATTGTTTTAATCTGCACAAAAAGGATATATGAATGAAAACCAACATCTAGTAAAAATTAACATACAAGCGAAACAGGATTTTTTCTTTACCCATTTATATAAAAACTCAATGTCTGTCAGTGGGTCATTTATATATTTACAAAAGTTTGGAGCCTGTTCTTCAAAATTTTCTTCATATTGTGCTTGAATGATGCTTTTGTAGATGAGCAAATCTGGCTAGAGGGAGCAAATGAGCTAAAAATCAAAATCTTAGAATTATTTATTTTTATATAGAAAGCAAGCTGGTCAAAAGAAAAGTCTGGCTATTCCATTACTCTGTTCAAGATGCTGATGACTAGATTCAGTCACCTAAACACATTTCTATGTCTTACTGTTCACTTGGGCAGGGTCTCCACAGACCCAGAAGTCAGAGCTCACAGCTTCGTATGAACGCTTTGGACACCTCAGGCTGCCAGCCAGAGCGTCATCTGCAGAGCAAAAGACCTAAATTTAAGTGTCTACCTCAGAACTCGGGGGGTAAGTTTCTGCCACAGGCAATAAGGCAAATGAAACTTGACTCAGTTGCTCATGAACACATGGTTTAGTATCAGAAGAAGAGAGGTACGAAAGACATCTCATGCAGGGTTGGCTGGCAAGGCACGGGGCTGAAGGAAACCTGTCCCTTTCTGAAAGCAGAGGAAGAAGCCAGGTCAAATATCTTGAGACATCTCCACTGAACAGAAAGACAGATCTGTACTGACTATTTGGGAAGACACTCTCATAAGACACCTAAATGTATGTTTCTCAATCTGTGAGCTGACTCTCAACCCAAAATAAGAAATTTGACTGTTAAATAAAGTATCAGGGAGCCTTTTGTAAAGAAAATAAAAAATATTGCACGGCAATATTGTTTGATAAAATTAAAAAGTAATTACATGAAGAAAATTCTAATTTGATTTTGCAGAACAAATTGCAAAAATGTGCCCAAATTAACACATATTGCCAAGTCAGAAGTATCAATGACACCTTTTTAATGCTTGTTGTAAGCATTGCTCCATTGCATCACTCCTGGGGTTGATAGAAATTTAAAACTAACACTAACATTAACATTAGGAAAACTGTAACTCATGAAATGGAAGATCTGAATATACAAAACTGAACACATATCTCATTAGTCCCATGCAAGGAAAGCATGAGACCTGACCCTCAATATAAATATGCTTTGTATACTGGTGTACAAAGTGTTCTCTGCTAAACTAAAGACTCCCCCTCCAAACCTTCAGTACTGCATAGATGGAAGATACTTGGACTCCCTATTTGACAGGCAGAGAATATTTATGCAGGAAGAATAGTCAGCTTTCTCAAAAAATAACTAACTTAGGAACACTCAAGTATCCGCCAGATGGTAACTAGTCAGATTCTGCAAATGAGACCCACACATATGTATTAATACAGACATCAAAATGTAAGCCCAGTAAGTGGCCAAAACTTGTTTATAAATCCTAATTCAACACCCTGCAAAGTATTTTTTTGATAAAAAGAATTGAAATATCAGCAAGGAACAGGCAAAAGGTTAAAGGAAATACACTGTGCTTGCCCCTGGCTCAGATGAGCAAAATACGCTGGAGTCTTTCAGGGATTAGAGGTAGAATTAGATACTGCTTCTAAAAATAGCACCCAAAGCACTTAATTTTAGTTCTTATCTCTGTATACCACTGAGAACTAAAAAGAAAAGCTTATTCTTTCTAAGAATTTTATGCACATAATTATTTCATAACCCTAAGCACCTTCCTCTGAAATTTCTTACGCAGTAAAGGGCCAGCTAGAAACCCCTCATTTCGGAGGAACACATCTCCCTCTGCAGGTCTCTAGAGGCACCGTCTTCCCGCACAAATTGCTAAGGCACTTACGCTAAGCAGCCTGCACCGTGCCTCCTTTAGGACTGCACCCTCCCTCCCAAGTCTAAGCATTACATTTCAGGGACACACTGCTTAGGATTCACATAGCTGCGCAAGACAGGAGTAGATGATATTATTTGGATCTTCTCTCCGGTTTGCTTTTGTATGCGATTTGCCAAAGCACTGCACTATTTCATTTAATCTCCTTAGATGTGTGAGATCAGCTAAGCCAAATTTGTAACTCACACTGGGCAAGTGTCAATGAAACTGCCAGGCCTGCATTTATTTCCATGCTCTTAGCCACTATTCTAAACTTTCAGATTTTTCACTTATCTTTTTTGTACCTAAAGCCATGTTAACCCCTGTGTAATTTTCTCTGATTCAGATAGCCAAGCAATCCAGTCTCTAATTAAGCTATTAATACTTGCATATTAATCTGTTTTGAAAACAGAAATCTATATAATTTAGCTGAAATAAGTATATGAAACCAGAAGAAAAGCCAAAACAGATTCCTTAAGGAATGCACAACACAGAGACGACAGCGGCAGAAGTATTTTTTATACCATAAGGAAAACTCTGACATTTTCCTGATTTACCTTGACTAAAGCTTGCATAGCAATAGGTAGCTCCTTTATTCTGGTATTTCTTTGACACCTGTTTGTGTAGCATGATCAGTGCTGTAATACCCTATTTTTTAAGTCACCTGAAATGCAAGGGATACAAAACCTAAAAGATTTGGAAAAAACACACTTGTAATATTACAGTACTTGCACCATTAATCGATCTTCTGTTACTAATGGAAATGCAGAGGCAGTGCCTGTATTTCTCGTATCATTTCACTTGAATCACTTTTTTGAGACAGACGGGGGCACTGGGTTTGCATGGCCCGGTTTTGGTGGCAGGGGGGCTGCAAGGCACTGCTGTGGCAAGCTGCCAGAGGCTTCCTCCATGTCCGACAGAGCCAATTCCAGACGGCTCCAGGACCGACCCGCCGCTGGCCAGGGCTGAGTCCATCAGAAATGGTGGCAGCACCTCTCTGGTAAGAGATTTAAGGAGGGAAAAAAGTTGTTGTGCAAATGTGATTGTGCTCGGAGGGGAGTGAGAACATGTAAGAGCAACAACTCCGCAGACACCAAGGTCAGTGATGAAGGAGGGGGAGGAGGCGCTCCAGCCGGAGCGGAGATTCCCCTGCAGCCCATGGAGAAACAGGGATGCAGAGATCCACCTGCAGCCCGCGGAGAAGCCCCACGCCGGAGCAGGTGGATGCCTGAGAGGAGGCTGTGACCAGAGTCAGGAAAAAGAAGGCCGAGTCCCGTTAACAGCGTCACCGGTGTCACGGGATGAGGGGCCGGGAGCCGCCCTCGTCTCT
>VZTA01002071.1:40117-57537 GCA_013398855.1 Mohoua ochrocephala
CGGCGAGGAGGAGGAGGAGGCGGCGGGGCCCGACGTGCGGCGGGGGCCCGGCGGCAGAGCGGAGCGCAGCGAGAAGCTGGCGCTGTACCTGGCCGAGGTGGAGAAGCAGGACAAGTACCTGCGGCAGAAGGGCCGGTTCCGCTTCCACATCATCCCCGACGGGAACTGCCTGTACCGCGCCGTTTGCAAGGCGGTGTACGGGGACCAGCGGCTGCACGGCGAGCTCCGCGAGCAGACCGTGCACTACATCGCCGACCACCTGGACCACTTCAACCCCATCATCGAGGGCGACGTGGGAGAGTTCCTCATCGGCGCCGCCCAGGACGGGGCCTGGGCCGGCTACCCGGAGCTGCTGGCCATGGGGCAGATGCTGAACGTGAACATCCACCTCACCACGGGCGGCCGGCCCGAGAGCCCCACCGTTTCCACCATGGTTCACTACCTGGGGCCCGAGGACCCGACACGGCCCAGTATCTGGCTGAGCTGGCTTAGCAATGGGCACTACGATGCTGTGCTGGACCGCGTGTGCCCCAACCCAGAATACGAGGCGTGGTGCAGACAGACTCAGGTACAGCGCAGGCGGGATGAGGAGCTGGCCAAGTCCATGGCAGTGTCCTTGTCCAAGATGTACATTGAGCAGAATGCCTGCTCTTGAGACCGCCTGGGCCGCAGGCTGGGAGCTTTGCTGCAGGGACTGACAGAGAGAAGGTGTGCTGGCTGTGATGGTGATGCCTTAATCCTTAATGAAGCAGCAGCACCCCAGACTGAGAAGGACTGTAGATTGTGGGGGATAAATACGGACGTATTTGTAATATTCTGTTGTAAAAACTTAGCCTCGGGTTATTTGCAAGCAGATTTCTCTGTGTATGTTTGTGTCTCCCCTCCCCACTGTCTATTTTCTATAAGAATGTATTTTTTGCACACTATTTTTAAACTGTTACCTCCATCTTCTACATCTTACATTAGTATCTGGCTTTCAGCTGTACAGCCAAAAACGTTTGTAAACAGTTTTTGTAAATAAGGCTTATGATGTAACAGCTATTTTTTGCTGTGTTTTTTACCCATAAACCTTATATTTTTACCAAATGAAGTTGATGTCAAACTGACCCCCCTAGCTGATGAAACCGTTGTGGGTATTTTCTTGCAAAATTAAAACAATGGCTTTTGTAAAAGTGCAGAAAAGTAAGAACAGGCTGCTTTTAGAAACAGTTGCTTTCTCTGCCTGGAGCACAGAACAGGTCCTTTGAGCCAGTTGGAATGCAGCTACAGCTACACGTGAACAGTGCGGGGAGCAATTGACTCTTCTGTATTTAATTACTGTTTTGAGTAAACTGGCCTCTTGTTGCCTGGTTGGCTCACCCTCTGCTCCATTTATATTATTTATCTATAATAACAGAACATTAACTTGCAATAGAATGTTGTGACTAGATAATAGTCTCCTGCTTTGGCAGTAATTGCCTTGGCTGCACCTCAGTGTTTGTGTTCTTGTTTCTGGGGTTTTGGTGTCTTTTGTATAAGCCCTGCTTCTTTTTTTGGCACTGGTGTTTCACCAACAAATCATTATCTGATCACAACATTTTATTCACTTGACTTTATTTTCTAATCAAGAAATCAGGAATGGTATTCTGCATTATGGTTTAAAAGAAAAAAAAAATACTTAAACTGAGGTTTGTATGGTTTGCTGGGTCAAACATTTAAATGTTTCCAATCTGAATTCTGTCTCTTCTACTTTCTGATTAACTTGTTAGATATATTTATTAAGTAAGGCAGTTTGTACTTTTTTATTTTGTAATATATTGTGATTTTGGGATTTATACTGTATTTGTATAATAGGAATATTCACAGCTAAAATGGAATGAATAAAGAATATAATTTTACTTGTGCTCTTTTCCTCTATCCTGTGCATTCCTGGTGTGGGGAAGAATTGCAGGAGGGTTTACAGGACCTTTTATTTGGCTTCTCTGCCTTAGTCTCCCCTATTAAGAGGTGGGAAGAAGGGGCATAGTACTTTACAAATGTGAACCGCTGATAATTCTGGTGTCTGTCAACGTGTGAAAGACAGAAATGCAAGCATTTAAAGACAGTTGAGTATCTGTAATTATTTTCTTACTGCAAGAGATCTTAGTTTATCTGTTTGCTAATGAGAAACAATTTTGCATATTGGTATGCCTTAGAAGAGGTGCTCTCAAGCACAGTTCATGAACTGGTGACAGCAGGGTTGGTGGTGAGCCGGCTCTCTGCTGGACTGTGCACACTTGGGCTTGGACATGGGTCTTTGGGAGCCTCCATTTTGCAGTTAGCCCCAAACTTGCTTGAGATTTGTCCTGTCACTGGTGATACCTTGGCACTCTGGTTCCTTGAATAGAAGTAATGATGTCATAAGGAGATACAGCTTTTTACTCCCCTCACAAGAGGGAAATGCCTTGCAAGTTGTTAAAACGTGTTTACAAATGTGCACTTGTGTTTACAAATCAGTCCCTGATCTCAGAGTAGTAGAAGGCCCCATCCTTAAACAACAGAAGGGTACTGGGTTAAAGTTAGGATTAAAATGTAACTACATAGCTGAAATGCATCAGTCTTAATTGAGCACACGTGATAAAGAGCTGCAGGACTGACTTTGTACGTATTTGTTACTGGTTTATGTGGTACAAAGAGCAGATTGAAGTATGATGTTTTTTCATAATATTGGTAAATACAATATTTTTGCCCATTTTCTTTACACAGTTGTGCTTTTCCATTAAAGTGCAAACAGTGGTGGAAAACCTCCAGTCCCTCTAGTCTGCTACTACTTAACTCAGCTTTCCAAAGATTCGGTGGTTTTGAGGTGAGAGCAAGGCAAAGATGCAGTCATGGATGTGTTCATAAGGAACAGGGGTAATTTATGGGGAAAATGGCTGCTCATGTGACTCTAAACATGAAAATCTTGATACAGCACCAGTAAATATCAGTGATGTGTTGACTGATTATAAACGTATCCAGGCTGCTTAGGTTTTGGGTTGGATATGATTAATTAATTTGAAGTTGTGAATATCCCAAACTTTCAAAAACCCCCAAACATATTTATTTTAGGTCCTCTAAATTTACAGCTGTATCACGAATTGTGATCACAAATTTTGTGTTTTGCAGCACAAACCTTAGAAATGCTCAGTAAGCTAAGTGAAAAGGATTGGTACAGCGTAGTGTTCACTCTGTGTGATAAAAATGATAGTAAAATACTGCAAATAAAAAAGGTAGTGTTAAAAACAAACCATGCAGGACTCTGGGATGGGTTCCCACGGAGTTCCTCAGCAATTTATCTACTGCATGAGTCACGGGGGCATGCAGATAACTTTAAGGAATTTGAAAAAACTAGGGTACTCGTTGAACTAGTTTGCAAAGACATTGAGGGTGTATTGCTGAAGCGTGTAACAAGGCACTTGTTTTTGCAGCTTGCATTACATACCGTGTCTAAAAGGAAATTACAAAAATGGCATTTCAGATGTTTTGGGCACATGGAAAGTGATTTTTTTTTTTTAATAGCTGTGGTATTTAAAGTTCAGCTGAGACACTGGGTTCAGATGCGAGCAAGGGTGTCTTGCTTGAACAGGAGAAGAGGCAGTTTCATGGGATAATTTTATGGAAACAGTGATCCTAATGTGGACAGAGCTTTACAAAACTGCTTGTAACACTACTCTTGCCCCCAGCAAAAGCAGAGGTAGATGCAAGTTTTCCCTTACTGTCCTCTGTTCAACAGTTCCAGTGACAAGGGAAGGACAAATATTGTCCTGGATCATAATTTCAGTGCCCTATTATTTTAACCTTGGCTAATCACTTGCGTAACCCAGCTAATCCTTAGACCTGTCTAGGGACCTTGGGCAACAGACTTTTTATTATTGACAATAAGTCAGAGGAAGAGCTTGGTTTTCAATATGCCACTTGTATGGCTCTATAAGGCAGGCAGAAAATGCTTTAATTCTAAACTGAGCAAATGTGAGCTTCAGTCTGTGAGAGCATAAGCTTTGTGATGCCATCTCTGCCTGTATTTTATAACACAGTTGTGAATTAGTTGACATGTTGGATGCTTCATTTCAGGAGTTCCTTAAGTTGCCAAGACTATGACATTCTGCCACTAACTGTGCAAGGGATATGTTACAATTCTCATGTGTGTTGAACAGACTTTGTTACACCAAGCAAGGTTTGCAAGAACTGAATTGGTTTGCAATGAATGAATCCCAAGATAAGGGTGGTGGGCAAGTAGGAAACGGAAGATTTCTGTAAGTATCATTGTTTTCCATCCCAGTCAAGGGCTTGCTCTTCAGGAAGGGATGACACTTTGTGCTTAGCAACCTTCTTAGGACACACAGAAGTTGTCTAATGCCAGCTACGGGGTTTTATCTGTCCTGTTGTATTTGGCTGGTACCTTACATGTGTGCAAAATGAATCTGTTACGTTAATGCCACTTGTAAATAAAGGTGTATTTCAGTACTCCTTATACATGTACAAAATCACCTGAATACAAGTTTTTATTCTGTCTGCTTTGGCTTTTATGATGTCAGAATTAGTTGATAGGATTTTTGAGGAAAAGTTTCAATTTTGTTTTAGTGATTTGTCAGTGTGCTCATGCATGGCTTCTGAATCCAAGCAGAAAATGATGACAGATATTTCACAACAGGGACAAGTACCTGGCATTAACTGGTTTTTGCTTATAATTTGCTTATACTCTTTTATATTTATTCAGCAATTTATTGATATGCAGTGATAAGTGTTCCTAGGATGTTGGCGCAAAATGGTGTGAAATGAAAAAATTCCTGAGCCTCAGTGTTAAAAAGATTGTCCCATTTCAGAATTGCATGGTTGTGTGAAAATATGCAGCATACAGTGAGATGGTGAGTAACTGTCTGAAAGGACATCAGCTCTGCCAAATGCAATTGTGTAGTCATCAGAACTTTTTAAAAGAAGCAGAAAAATTTAAACTTCAAATTTTTACTGACATACAGGCTGATTTGTAACATGTACGTGTGTGTTTCAGCTGAAAAAAAGTGGCTTTCATATTTCCTGTTCACTTTTAGTTTATAATCTGTCTTTTTTATATCAAGTTTATAGTATTAATGGATAAAAAGATACAGCAATGCAGTAATATATTGTACTTCAGCCATTTTTTTCTGGAGTTAGTATTTAAAATCTGTTCATACAAGGAAACCCGTACACGATATTCAGACTGCAAATGAATGGAAATAAACCACTGTCAAGTTCCATATTTCTGTGGCATGAGTGGTTATTATTCCATCTTCTCATAAATTTGTCCTAGTTATGGAGTAAGAACAGGCTTCTCTGGAGAAAAGGTGAGTGTGCAGTTGTAGTAGCATGATGCATGCCCACACGGATGAGTAGAACTCATCTTTCTTGTGCGATCTTAAAAAACAGCATTTCCTGCATTTTTAGCGTGAATTTTTAAACCATTATGCTTTTAATCCTTATTTCATAGAGTTTTTACTGGAAGTTGTAGGAAAAAACCCTACTGAGTTCTTCTTACGAGGCGCGGTTAATGGCATTTGAACCTTTGGCACCGTAGCACAGTTCAGCTGTGTACAGAGTGGCATCTACAGGGACGAAGACAAATGGAGGAGGAAAGTTGGAGCTGGGGTCTGGTTGTGAAGGGGCCCAGGCTGCCTTCTGTCCTTTCATCTCCCTTGTTCACCCGCATCCCTAGCAGGGAGACCCTGACTCGCTGTGCCCTTGGTCTGGTGACAGTTTCAGGATCACTGCTGCTGCTCCTTGGGGTCTGGAGTTCTTGTACTGCCAAGCTTTTGGGGGCTGCCGATGAAGGAAGGGATGCAACACTCATTAAAAAATGGGAAGGATTTCGTAGACAAAGACATGGCGTTTTTCTTGCCTGTGAACTTCTGTTACTGAATTTCAAAGACTTCAAGCATGGTTGAACATAAAAATGGTTTGCAAAGATCAATGTAATTTTAAAAATCACATAAAGCATGTTAACAGATTTTTGAGACTCAAATAATGCTGAAATAGCTTTTTTTAAAAAAATTAATCCATAATTACATTAGCAAAACCATATTATTTTCACAGGTACAAGGATCCAGCATTTTTCCTGCAAAAAACTTCTGGTTTTGCTGACCACAAAACTTCATTTTCCAGCCGTTTAACTAACCAACATTTCTGGGCAAGAAAATAATGATTTCAGATCTCTGACTGGGATTCGGAATTTGGTAAACTCTGTTAATTTAACCCAACATCACTAAGTGCAATATTTCTTCCCATTGCTGATACTGTACTCAAGTTTAGATGTCTGCTTTTAGAAATAACACGATCTTTTGAACTCCAACTGAGCTGCTTTTGATATTTTTTAGGGAGAGCCTGTGGTCAAAATATACTCCCTTTGTAAATAAACAAACCAGTATGCTTTATATCTAAATTGCCTGTCCTCCATATGACTTAAAGACTGAGATATGACCAAGCAATTAAGCAGTTAAATAACGTGTTTATGTGATTTGTTTGCTTTCCTGACAAGCTTCAGCTCCACTGGATTAGGTTACTCGCAGGGACTGACCTTGCCTTTTGAGGTTTCAGGTAGGAGCAATAAAATTATTGTCTCAATAATTACTAACACAATTCCTATTACTTCTGCAAACTCTATCTGCAATTTTAAAATTTCTTTCCATGGTAATTTTTGTTGATTGTCCATCATATGCCTATTCAGGATTAACCTTAGAAAGTAGTTATGCTGTAAACCAAAACCTAATTAAATAGGACATTTGAGTGAGTTTAGAAGTTGACAGCTGTTTTGCTGTGTATGTATAATTGAGGGAAAGGTGGTGCCCAAATAAAGTGGTTGTGAAAGGACTTGTTTTGCTCTGAAAGATGGTTATGTCAGCTTATAGATCAGCATTGCGACTGCCGATGTAAAAGCTTTAACGCACTTGAATTTTTTATTTCTTAATGAAGTAGTAATGTTATCTCACAACAAGTTATGTTTTTGCTACACTCAGGACGGAGACACAAGAGACTAATACTGGTAGATTAAAAAGAAAACAGTATTTTGCTTTTAGAAGTAATGCTTTTTTTTTGATTTATCTCCCAACATTGTAATAGCCAGTGAAAGAGAGCTTTGGCTTCAGGTAAGGAATGTTTGTGCATGTGGCCTGTGTTCTTCCTGAACTGATAAGTTGAATACATGTAGAATAAGTTTTTTTACTTCAGATTTATGCCCATAAAAGTGGTGAATAAACAGCTGGCTAAAAACCTACCTGTTGTGCTGTAGAGCATTTGGCTCAGCAAAGCTGCAGTCCCACTGAGACTTGGATGGGAAGCAGCATTATAACAGCACATGCTTTGCAGGTATCTGAAAACTTAATCTCCATTTATTTATTTTGCTTTTTGTTTTTAAATTTTTTTGCATGCACGTTATCTTACTTATCAGGAAGTAAATATTTATGGATGTTTTGTCAATTAGGTAGCTGTCCTTTTGGATATACTCACGATAATTCATGCGAACCATTCACGAGAATGTGATTCCTGGTAGATTTCCATTTTCAGTTAATATTTTACAGCGGTTGCCCTGAAGAGGCTATGTAACATCTGAAATTGCTAGGAATTATACCAAACAGTAAAAAAATTCAGTTATTTGATAGCATTTATGTAACCAGATTATTTTTTCTTGTCTAGCTCTGGCCAGAGACAAACATGTTCCAAGATGGATAAATAAGACAACACCGGGCTCTGTTAGGTAAATTAAAGAAGCTTTTGCAGAGAAATACTAACTGTGGAAAGCTTCACCAAATACGTTATTGCAAAGGGGGCTGTTGGGATACCGTACTACATATGTTCTTCAAAACACTTCATTGTCACACTGAAATTGTGACAATTTCAATCAAACAAAACCTAAAAAAACCCCAAACAAAAATGGCAAAGGAAACCCCAAAAGAATGTAAACATTTACAACCAAAAACCCAGGGGAAGCTGCTCTGGATAGGCTGTGTGTGTGAGGAGCCATCGTCACAGAGACAGGTTATATAACATGAGCCTTGGCAGTGGCCTCAGCTCTAACATCTACAGGAAATCATTCTGCCAACCAGGCTTCTGCCCTGGGAGACCAAGTAGGTAATAGTAGATGCTCTACTTCAGTCAAGGGATTGAGTTAATCTCTGCTAAGACTTTTGGTGCTTCCTCAAGCCTTTGAGCTTTATCTCAGGGCTCCCTGGATTAAGCTCTTGCCAGCCAGCAGCTGTATCATTTCTCTTTGGGTCACTTGATATGGATAGAGGAGGCAGACAAGAGGCAGGTACTGTCTCTGTGTAGAGAAACCTGTGCTCCAGCATATCCCATTGGTATCTGATAGCACTCCTGTCTAGCATGAAGTGTGAGGAAAAAGAAATTGTACACCACTGGAACATGGAATCAGTTCTATCTCTCTGTTCACTCAAAAGTTCTCAAAGAAAAAAATACAAATCTCTGCCAAGTCAGTTATATTTTATTTATTTATTTATTTATTTATTTTCTGTGAACTATAAATATATCACAAGGAGTTTATAACTAGCCGCTGAGGCATTTTACAGCTCTAAAAATGCTACAGACATTTGGTCACATGGAAATCTTCAGTGGGATGCCACAGGTTTTCTACCAAATTCAGTTCTGGATTCAGATTTATCTTCTGCTCGAATATTTATTTCAGTCTGTTGACTATCACCATTATGTACTTAATCCCCTCATAAACTTTGATTGTTTATTCCCATAGCATAGGGAGGAAATTTTGGGAATTGTTTCCAGTGTTAAAGCTAGAAAGGAAAGGAGGGTAGCACCTTATGGTAGGGAATGTTCCATGACTGCTTAAAACCAAGAAAAAAACACCTGAAATTTGCTTCATTTTAACATGGACATTTTAACTTCCCTTTTTTTTTTTTTTAAGAGAAGCTCTCATGTAAGTCCAGGCCTTATGTATAGATTTTTTTTTTTTTTGCATACAGATATCTGTAGGGATTGGGGATGAGAAAGAAAAAAGTTCAATAAAATAAATAGACAAAAATGTTTGTATACACACCAAAAAGGTTAGGAATGGATTTCTGGTCTCTCACGACTAAAAGGACTAACACTTGGAAAAAATAGTTTCAGACTGAAGGCCTTCTTAAGAGAGCCTTATTCTGGTGAAATATTTCTTGTATTGAGTACATGCTGATGCATTTGCTAAATGTGCTGAAGAGAGGGCCAACAAAAATGTGCCAACAAAAGTGGAAGCAATGTCTCTGTCTCTGAGATGAAAGTGCAGCATGTGAGGCAGCTTTGCTTTCCATTGGCCTGAGCCGTGGGTTTTATATCTCACTTACAACTTTGCCTCTGTTTCATTGGCATAAAAAATGCATTTTATGTGTTTTTGCAACACATTTCCCACCTAGAGATTAAATATGAAGAGAGATCTTGTTTCTTGGGAGTGACGTCCAAAATATATTTTAGAAATTTTCATTTGATAAAACATGATTTATGTGTTGTTTTCAATTTCACAACCTTTATGGAGTAATTCAAGCACAGAGCTGTGAAAAGTATGTTTGTAAAGGGGTATTAATTTCACCTTTATAGGCTTTTAAAGTAAGTGTTTACAGCTGGGTTAAGTTTGATAAATAGTAAGGGAATTCTGAATAGGAAATATGTGAATAGGATGTTATAAAAATATGACATTTCTTGTTCTTATGTGCTTTATTGTAAATTTCCAGATTTAATTTCTTCAGGGGAAAAAATAATTGAGAATGGGGCTTATTTGAGCTCTTTGCTGCTGCGCTGCTGGGCAAGCCCATCCCAGCAAAACCCTGAACCTTGTCACCTTCCTGAAAGATCATCCCTTGCCTCTAGTTATTGCAGATGAGGAATTAAATGCAGAGTCTGTTTGCACAGATTCCTGAACGAAAATCTTTGAAAGGGAGAGTGTAATAGCTACAGCTGTATGGAAGGTCAATCATCACCTGTACAATGTTTGAAATGCCATTTTTGACTTGTCTTCCTTCTATGCTGCCCAGTGAGATGAAGAAAGAAAATTACTGTGCTAGTCCTTTGGGAACGTTTGCTCTGCAGAACACAGTGCTGCGCAGAGATGCCGTCGAGCTCTGCAGGGGCAGCAGCATCACAGAATGGTGCTCATTAGGTAGAAGGAAAAAGCAGGTCTCCGAAGGAGGTGAGCAGGATCCTGAGTCCCAGGGTTGTTTTGCTCTCTCCCCTGTGCATGCACAGGGTCCTGGGCACTCTGGCAAGGTTCATTGTCAGCGCTTGGGAGCACAGGTCAGTTTTTAGGGATTTAACTCTATAGACTTGGTTTGAAGGTATTACTCTGTGCGTAACTGCCATGCGACAGTCCTGCAATATCAAGCTGCAATAATAGTATGAGGATAATGTAGCCCTGGGAGAGAGTTAAAGGTACTATATTACATGTAAAACTTCCACATATAACCAAATTGCTTTTTAATAGGAAGCCATGGTGACTACAAGCAGGAAAATGTTATAGCAGTTGTAAATAACATAAACCACTTCTCAGCAGTTCTGGTGGAGATGAGAGGGAATTACATAACAGCTGCTTTCCAGCCCCAAGCTAATATGACTTGCCCGCTTTGCCAGTTCTTGGAACTCAAAGATCTGAATCGTCACCTCCCACCCACACTACAACTGCTGAGCTCAGAAGGGTGGTTTAAAATAATGGATGTTCTGCAGTCATATGTCTGTGAAACATGCAAACTTGGTTCTGTTGGGGTGTTGGGGTTTTTTGGGTGGTTCCCCCCTCCTCTTCCCCCCTGAAGGTTTAGGAGGAATTTGACTGTTCTCAAAATCATGTGTAAACTCTAAGGTCAAAATGCAGCCCTAATGCACATGCAAAAAATGGTTTTATTCTCTGGCTATTTGAAAAATGTGACTTTCACTCCCCATTGTCCCAGGCAGGGCTGTCACTGTCCCACCAGTACGCCCACCTCTCTCTGCTGCATTACCTTTAACTTTGCTCTTACTGTCCGTACTGCTTCTGGCTGGGGTAGAGTTAATTTTCTCCACAGTGACTAATACGGGGCTGTGTTTTAGGTTTGTACTGAAAACAGTGTGGATAACATAGAGATATTTGTTATTGGACAGCAGTGCTTGCACAGCATCAAGGCCTTTTGTACTTCTTGTACTGCCATGCCAGGGAGGGGGCTGGGGATGCTTGGGAAGCTGGGAGGAGACACAGCCAGGACAGGTGACCCCAACTGACCACAGGGATATCCTATCTACTATAAAACATCATGCTCCGTATATAAAGTGGGGGGAAGAAGGACAAAGGGGTGGACGTTTGGAGTGATGGTTTTTGTCTTCCCAAGTCACCATTCCGTGTGATGGGGCCTGGATCTCCTGGAGATGGCTGAACACCTGCCTGCCCATGGGAAGCAGTGAATTAATTCCCTGTTTTGCTTTGCTTGCATGTACGGCTTCTGCTTTTCCTATAAAACTGTCTTTATCTCAACCCACGAGTTTTCTCACTTTTACTCTTCCGATTCTCTCCCACATCCTGCTGGTGGGGGAGTGAGTGAATGACTGTGTGGTGCTTAGTTGCTGGCTGGTGTTAAACCACAACACCCTCTCAGCCCCTTCTCCCTGTCCTTCTGCCAACCTATCATTGTCCTCTGATCCCAATGCCTCTTCCCTCTCCCTTGCAGCATGCATCCCCCCAGTGGCGATTACCACTTTTCACAGTGTGTGTCCCAGTAATGTTGGATCTAAAGCCCCTGAGTCACAGAGTGACTGCTGGTTTTCAAGAGGACATAGCAGCATTTCTTATTAAGAGCAAGCCTTGTTTTTACTGGTGATATCCGAGTAGGAACTAGATTCCTTGTTAATGATGGGATCTAGCGGTCATTTGGAACAAAGTTGTCTTCCTCTTGTTTTCATGAGCAGGTTAAACAAATTACAAGTTTGAATGCAACCACAAACCTCCCTAGCATTACAAATCCCACTGCTGTTGGCAGAAAGGCTGTAGTGTAAGGCAGGGAGTAGGCAGGAGCAGCTGTGGCAGGGCTGGTTCTGCACAGGCCTGGCAAAGCTCAGCTCTGTCCTGACTCAGGGCCAAGGAGGCTTAGGCAGCAGCAGCAAGGTCTGATGACTTTTTTATTATTTTAAGACCCGCTTTTTCTAAAACTCTACAGTTCTAAATTACTTCAGTTCACTGCATAGTCACTGGTAACTGCCAAAAGCTGTAACAAAGGAGATTTTAGCATCGTGTTCTGCTTTGCTTGCGTTGCCAGAGAGATCAGAACTGTAGACACTGCAGACAAATCAGCCCATCAGCTATCCTGATGGTCCAGAGCCTGCAGCTTGATCTGAAAGGAGGTGAGTGAGACACCCGAGTGAATTGAGCAGTTGGCGAGCTTACTTGTGTCTTAGTTATCACTCCCTGGAAACATGAGATCTGACAGGCTATGATGCCTCTCCACCCTTTGGAAATGTGGCATTTTGCGAGGTGCATATTATTTTATGGTTTTGAAAAGCTGTGTTACACTGAAAGTTCTTCTTCATTTGAATAATTTTGTAGTCTACATGGCACCCTATAAAATTTTCATCCTGACTGGGAACTGTAACTTAAGATTCCTGCAGTATCACAGCTTTATCCACAGCTTCATCAGTGGCTCATGGCTGTGACAGTCATGCAACTGCTCTTGCTTAATTAATGCATATCAGAGAAGCAAGGAACTTGCTTAATTAATGCATATCAGAGAAGCAAGGAACAACTTTCTCGCAGAATTCGCTCGACATGAAGTGAGAACCTCATGAAGTGCAACAAGGCCACATGCAAGGTCCTGCACCTGGTTCAGAGCAATCCCAAACACAAACACAGGCTGGACAAAGCAGCCCTGGGAAGGCTTTGGGGGTGTTGGTGGGTGAGAGGCTGGGCATGAGCCAGCAATGGGCATTTGCAGCCCAGAAAGCCCAAACGAGTCCTGGGCTGCATCAAAAGGACCATGGCAAGCAGGTTTGGGGAGGGNGAGGGGGTTCTGCCCTTTACTCTCATGAGACCCCATCACAGGTACTGCCTCCAGCTCTGGGGTCCCCAACATAAGAAGGACATAAGTGGGTCTGCTGGGATGAATCTGGAAGATGGTGACAAAGGTGATCAGAGGGCTGGAATAGCTCCCGTATGAGGGCAGGCTGAGAGAGCTGGGGCTGTTCAGACTGGAGAAGAGAAGGCTCCTGTATAGCAGCCTCCCAGTACCTAAAGGGAGCCCACAAGAAAGATGAAGAGGAACTTTTTACAAGGGCATGTAGTGACAGGGCAAGGGGCAATGGCTTGAAACCGAAAGAGAGTAGGTTTAGATTATATATTAGGAATAAATTCTTATGAGTGTGGTAAGACACTGGAACAGGTTGCCCAGAGAAGTTGTGGATGCCCCATCCCTGCAAGGCCAGGCTGGATGGATCTTTGAGAAACCTGGGCTAGTGGAAAGTGTCCTTGGCCTTGGGGATGGGGATGGGGGAGGTTTGGAACTAGGTGATCTTTAAGGTTCCTTTCAACCCAAATCATTCTATGAGTCTATGATTCTATGAGTTGCAACTAACAGGCTTTATAAACAGCAGAAAGTACAATAGGGTTGCTATGAGTCATGGTAGATATGATACATGCGCTTTATTTTTCCTTATTTTTCTGTGCTTGTAAATTGCTAACTCATGATAGATGCGAATGAAACATTTGGCATTTCTAGTTTTCCCTTCTGTTAGGTTCCTTTTGCTGTTTTCCTTTAGGCTGTAACCCTTTTCTGTCAAACTTGCTTTGCATTTGTTTTTGAGTAGGTACTTGTGCATTTGTCTGTTTATATACTTAAATATAGCATTCATTTTCAACAATTTAGTAACAGAGAAATACAGCATTTACTCATGGATCTTTGCAGATTAAAGCAAAAACATACAGAATAGATCCAGTTACTAACTGGATGATGAAAACACTTTATAAAAGCCAAAAGAAATACATTATGTTCATCTATGTAACAAATGAAATGCCTTAATGAACATAATACCGTAACAATAGTCTTGCATTTGAAGAGAACAGTGTCTTTAACTCAATTCACATTAAAATTAATTCATATAATTATCATTAAACCCGCATTTGTTTCAGTGAAGTTCTCAACTTCCAAAAAGACAGAGACTTGCCATCCATTTCTGGTAGGGCCAGTAATGCTGTTTGTACTTTGGCCAAGGCAGAAAAATGTGCCAGCTCTTTGATTAATAATAATTTGCAAAATAAATTCCCTCCTCTCAGGCTATTTCATGTCACTAATTTGTTTTACTTTGCTGCATGAAAGATTCTATCTGCCAAACATTATTAGAGATAGAAACATATTCACAAAGGTTTTTGTCCCTAAACTTGTGTTGTTTATTGTAGCATCTCTTTAATGCCTCTGAAAAATAAAAGATTAAACCCCCTCAGCATGTTAGATTCCACTGACAGATGAGATTGAGTCTTTTTTATGTCACGTAACTGTGTAAACAATTTTGTAGGAAAACAGCAGTATCATCATATGTTGTTCTCTCAAGCAGTAGGTGCATAATCTTCAACACAAATACCTTTAAAAATAGAAAGGGTGAGCTGTACCGTGTGCCTTTGACTTTTAGTTTTACCAGTACTGATATATATCAGAATACTGGGCTGCTGTGCTATTTCAACCCTGTGGAAAAATTGGTGCCCTGTAAATAAGTGTCACGCATAGGGCTGCATATCATTGTAATAACAATTCCTGCTTAGCTCTCCGATGTTCAGAACTCCTGTTTCTAACAGTGCTGAACCTGTAAATAAATGAATCAGACACCTAAATAATGGGAACGAGAATAATAGCTGTGTTGTTCGTGAAATGTCTTGTGTTTCATTACTCTTTGGAGCTCCTCACAGGTTTTTTAGTCAAGGAGAACTGCAGTTCAATCCTAACAGCCCGTGTGAGCTGAGTGTGCTTTTGGCTAAACTTCGTTACCTTCCATTTTCGTGGCCTTCAGTTAGTATGCCACAAAAATCCACAATCTTAGACACCATCTTCTTTTGTTACATATGTCACTACAAACAGATGCTTATGATAGAGGAATTCAGTAGCTTCTTAAAGTGATTAAGAGATTACATTACAGTTTGAGGGGAGCATTATTAAAGGATTAGAAACCTCTCTTAACAACTAAAAGCACCAGCAGTCTAAGGTGTTACATCGCTTGATTTGCAAAGATATAGGTATGTGGGTGTGCACTTTCTAACCTCATGCGTAGATGTGGTTTTGGCTGATGTGGAAAGCATTATTCGTGCCAGAATTCCTAAACACACCCAGAACATGTATTATAAACACCCTGAGAGCACCTACTATTACTGCTAGAGGGGGGGAGAATCAAAACTTAGATTTGCAACACTGAAAAAAGCACTGATGTGGTGATTTTTAAGTACAATGTTGATTTCCACAAAAATTGGAATTTACACGGAAAACATTTTTGAAGTTATTTTCAATCATATGTTAATTAAAGAAGGCAATAGACTTTTACTGAGCAGTGTGCTTTTAATGCCATGTATATGGTATGGCTCTTAAAGGTCATGGATTTGCTCAAAGCTATATGAAAGTGTGCTTCTTGTAATGTTTGTGTTGTAAAAATGACATTGTAGTGTAAAACTGGTAATGTTTTTAAACTTCTCATGCATTTAGTTAAGACCAAGCAACTCCATCCTCTTGTGATGGATAAATGTGTTTGGATGATGGCAATCAACGTGGCAGTGCCTGCAAAGTAGTTACTGCAACAGCAATCACTTCAAGGAAACCTAACAGGTTTGCAGGAAACAGCTGAGCCCTTGGACCCAAGCCAGTGGTACCCGAGCTTAACTTTTTCAGTACTCAGTTCTACAATGTAAAAAAGTTTTATCCCAGTAACAACACTCCTTTGAAATGATTGTACTTTTCAGAGCAAGGAATTTAATACCAAGCTACACCCCTAATAATTGTACATTCTTGGTAGCTTGGAACCTGTTCTGAAAGTAATTTAAGTTTTATAACCTGTATCGGAAAAAAATCCATTCCAGGATTTTTTCCAGTCCTTCCAAGAATTGCCCTTTCAGCTTCAAACACCGCTGTGTCACTTAACTTGCCATTAGGAAATAAAGAAATATCTGCAGGGAATGGATCCAATTGTGCCTCAGCAGCAAAGAAAACAGCACACAGCTGTGACAGGCAGGATACTACACCAGCATTCTGCAGGGGAACAGAGGAGTAGCCTTATTGATTCAGAGGGGTCAGCAGCACCCGGTCTTCTCTTTCCTGTAGTAGTTATAAGTAGACACCTGGATGGAGGACTAAGGACAGGCCAAGCATATGTGATATTTCCCCCTAAAATTTTCCCCACACAGGATTGCTCATAGCTAAGGGGATTGTCTGTTGGGTTGGTCTGTTTTGTAACCCTTCTCTTGCAAGGCGTCTGAAGCAATGGGCAGTCTCCCATGAATTCCCTTGCATCCACAGCTTCCTTTGGCTGTGCAGGGCACCCTTCCATGCCTTGCATCTCACTCCACACACCACGTCCTCAGGGAAACTGCACAGATTAAGCAGAATCACTCCTGCACTCAGGCAGGAATTCCTGGCTGCCTGCTACCAGCATTTCTCACCATCAGCTACTGCCCTCTCAGACCTCGCAGTCCTGAGCAAGAAAACCTGTTAAAAAGATGAAGCTGAACCTTCAGGAGAACTACAACTGTCAGTGTAAATAGAGAAAAAGGCTTTCCATCAAGTTCCACAGGCAGTAATGACCTGGAGTTCCTGTTTCCCTCTGGGAGATAAACATCTCACCTTCTGGCCCCATTAGCAGCGTTCTGGAGACTCCAGTTACCTTTTCTCTCAGCTGATTAGCATACCAGACTAAAATCGCAGGGATTTCTTCAACTTGCATTCAGCTTTGAATATCACTGCCCTGTTTGAAGAAAGGATTGACTGTCTGCAAGCTTTTTTTTCCCTCTGTACCAGCTGGTCTATCAAAGACCTTCCTCTCCCCACAAACTCTCCCTTTCTTGTGCCGTTGAACGTTCATGGTGGTCACGGCTCCTGCTAAGAAAACGGCTATTGAGGGAATGGTATTGTTTGAATTACTGCTCTCCACGTTCCATTTTCAGGTTGTATTTACTGTCAGTAACAAAGACTTAAGATTTCCTAGCACTGAATCTTGAGGATAGCGGAAGTCAGGGCTGTGAGGTTAGGATAACTGGGTAAGTAGGCCAATAAGTAATTATGATAAGAAGGTTAGGATAATTAGTAGCAGCAATAAATGGCCAAAGTTATCCTGCTTGAGTTCTCTGTTCTATATTTTGTCTGTGATCCTTTTCTTAGGACAAATTATGAGAAGCAACAATACCTTGTTAAATACTGTTGCAATCATAGAAGTTAAATTATAGCAATGGGGGGGGGGGGGGATAAACTTTTTTT
>VZTA01002071.1:57575-117680 GCA_013398855.1 Mohoua ochrocephala
ATCACTGTTTTTTGATGTAACTGGTGTTAGTAAAGTGGAATATTATACAATGAGTGATACTGATACAGTGAGTGAGCACTGAAAGCCCAAAACTGAAATTAATCAAATGGAAATATATGAAAATCTCAACCAGCAATACATTCAAGGTGAAACATCCTGCAGCTGACTTGACTAAAAAGGGATTTTAGAGAAAAAGACGTGGTTAGCAGTTTAGTGCATATATAATTTATATTTGCACACAGACTCTGCTCAGCACTGGAGAAATTCCAGGTGAAATGTAGTTCTTGGCTTTCTTTCAATGTCTTTTCTTCTACTATTTCTAGGATTTATGTCTCTTTTGCTTGGGCTTTGCACTCCATCTCCTCCTAGTATTGAAGTCTAAGTGACTTTGTGTCTAGACCAGCCTGTGTAGAATAGACTATCTGCTTCCAAGTAGGATGCAAGTCAGATCATCCATAGGCTAATAATTCTCCCGAATCTTTCCTGTACTTTGTCTCAAAGTGGAAGATGTTCTTCTGTAAGTCTCACTGTTTCCTGGTGGAGCTTGTAAGTGCAAAGAACCACAGACATGTGGATTGAAAGTGTGCTGACAATTACAAAAAGGGTGCAGCTTTGTCATGAAGGAAACCATCAAAGAACGCATCACAGCTGTATATTCTGCTTTCTTGCTACTGCTGATATTTTCTTTTTCTGACCACATTACGCTAGAAATTAAAGTCAGAAGTGTCAGTAACAAAGGCTCTATCCTTGTCCCTGAGATTCCTGCCTGAAGAACTTACAGCTCGAACATCAGTCTCAGAGCTGGCTGATGTATGCCAGCTTTTGTGTTCATCCATGTTCATCATGTATCAACTTCTCTTCCTGCTGCCCTAATCGGATTGTGAGGGGGTCCTTTGATTTTAAATTATCGAGCTATGGAATGCTGCATGTCTACATCTGATCTTGTTAACAGACTCTGAGGCTTCCTAGAACCATAAAAGGTGTTGGTCTTCAACCTGAAAACCAAAACTGCATATGCTGGTTTGATTTCATTGGAAGGTTCCTCTTCTTTTTTTTCCTCCTTTTCATAAACCAAGAACTGTGGGGTTCATCCAGTTCTCAAAGGGATAATATTTCCAAGTAAAAAAAAAATATTCAAACCACTGGTCTTCCTTTTATTTTGTAAGTGTATCTTTCTCTTTGAGAAGATAAATACAAACACTGCAGGGTTGATCAGGACCTACAGGGTAAGTGTATGCCTAAACACGACCTCAAATAAATTGGTGGTTTACATGCCTGTACGTATTATATATAGTAGTAACATACAGGAGCCCTGACAAAGATTGCTTTAAGCACTCTATAAATGGATAAACAAGTCCATTCTGTCTGTCAGAAAGCTTGCAAAAATGTAAAATAAGACAGTGCAGATGAATAAAGTAAGCTAAATGATTTTTCCATATTCTGAGAAGATCAGAATTATGAATTGAGTAGTTTAGTCAAAGTACCAGCTTGCTGCTTGGGGGTACACTTTATAGTTAATGTTGTGGCATCCATCCTTTTGAAAACAAAGCATTTAAGTAGTGCATACACACACACACACACACACATGCACAAACAGTTTATTATCATAGGTCAAAATATGTTTGTGACAGTAATTACAGGTTCAGAAATAACATTGCATTTCTTTAACTTGGTAGACACATGAGCAAAATGAAATACAAGCTTTATAGGATATTTCTTTTCAGCAGAGCTGACATTTTTCTAAAATTTCATCTTAAAAATTCTTCATGTCTGCTACTTTGTCACGAATTGAAATGTACCCTGCATGACTAGTAAGGCATGTTTCACCTGAATATTTCATACCCTATGGAGTATAAAGGATTCAGCAATGAAAAGTATTTTACCCAGCTAACCATTGCCTCTGAAGTTATGCAAGAAGCTGGTATGTTTCCCACTAGGCTTGTGAGTCTGCAACATGAACTCCAAATGTGCATCGAATTGGAATGGGCTCGGGGCTTCCATCTCCTTTGTGCTGTCCTCGCTTCAAAAGTTGAGGTTGGGGCCTTTTGCTTCTCTGCTGAAAGCTTCTCTTATGCTTCCATTTAGAACTTTTTGAGGAAAAAAGTGTTTTAAAGGAAATTTTTGTCTTCCTTTAAAAGAAAAACGGTAAGGAAGTTATATATGTTAAATGCTATCACTCCTTTATGTGAAAAATAAGAAGCATGGTGGTCATTCTGAACAGACTAGATGAGGTTTCCAAGAGGATTTGAGGCAGCTAGGAAGGTAAGGTAATTAATAAACCTGAGTACTGGTAGTGTTGCTCGGACAGACTCTGCTTCTTACCAGGTGGCTCTGCATAGCACTGTGGAAATAAAGTGTTACTCTTGTTTACTCTTGTTTACTCTTTGGGTGACTCCTCTTTGGATGACTCCTCTTACTGCCTCGTAATCTCTAAGTGGTGCAATGCTTCACTCTAACAGAAGAGAAGCACACAGGGCAAAGCAGTGTGTGATTTTCTTCCATTACACAGTGAGGAAATCCAGACTCGTTTAGATTGTCATACTTTCCTCTTGCAAAATAAATTTTTTAAATCTTCATATCTCTGAAGTGAGAAATGAGAATTGAGAATTCTTCCCTAATGTAATGTCAGCTTTTTATTTTCCAAGCAGGGGGTTGCAAACAGCACAAGTGCCTGGAACAGCCACAGTGGCTCTGGGCAGGGCAGTGGGAAAGAGAAATGGATTCTCCACGTCCAGTGCCCAGTGCAGTCATCCAAATCCTACTGAACAGCAACCTGGGTGACTGTGGACAGTGCAAAGGGTTTGGGAGGAGTAGCTGGGCGTGGCATCCCCCTGTTTGGCTGCCCCTTGCATAGCAGGCAGACAGTCAATACAAGCACTGTCGTTGAGGTGAGGGAAAGGAAAGAAAGAAGAGCAGCAGCAAAGTCAGGGAAATGATACAGCCTCTTCTCTCCTTTTGCAGCTCTCTTCTGCCTCTGTGATTGACGTTGCCCCTGGGAAATCCTTGACTGACTGAAGCCATATGTTGGACTGAGCAGATCAGCCACATCCAGCAGCTGGCCACTGTGCAATGAGAGTGCAATAGTAACTGATCTGTGAATTAAACTTGCTTCTTTTCAAGTTTTTTCTCAATGTTGCCAGAAGGGAATGAATCATATTTACCATCCAAAAAGAGCTGGACATAAGCTAACCATAAAAAATAATAGTTTCATTATTTTCTTTATTGCATTTACATATCAAGGGAGGCTAATCCTGATGGGATAAGTGAGTTTGTGGCATGTCTGTTCAATTTAGAGGGCTCTGAATTGAAGGCTGCACATATTTGCAGACTGAACAAGGATGAAATACTAATCTGGTAATAAAGCCTCTTATTCTAATGTGCACACAAGAGTCGTAGTAAAGGTCTGATTACAGAAAGGAAAAATATTAAGGTAATGTATGATTTAAAATAAAGAAGCAGGTTGTTGCATTTAGTGGATTTTGAACAGGAAACAGAAAATACACAAGGCATATTGTATTTGAATCTTAATTTGACAGAGAATGGCTTCAGGTTGTTCTCTTCAACGTGGTCATTTCAACATTTGGGCATCACTAAGTACCAAAGTTATGATTTGAAGTTTAAAGTCAGTAAGTATATGAGGAAATTGAAAAAGTGAATCATAAAAGATCATATCCTTGCAAAATATTTGAATAATCAACTATATTGTGAGGGGAAATAATATGTATGACAGCTTAATGTGATTTTTGGTAACCAAATTACATTTTCAAAGTTTGCATAATGCAGTGAGAGCTCTGCAATTGGCCTCTGCTCAAAAGGTTCCTCAACTCATTATCATCACCATTTTTTGAGTAATAGCAATAAAATATTTCTCTGCTGCATAAAAAGTGGTGGTGAAAATTGTTGCTACCAAGTGTATATGGAAATGAGATTAATTTGTTTTTATGTGGTTATGGGTATAAACAAAAATCTTGAACCATAAATGTCAGCATTAACCTTTAGCTTGAAGGTCTCTCTCAGCCTGGAGGCAATGCTGGATAAAGCAGAAATAAAATTGAAATAGAATAGACATTCTTTATAAAATGTCATTTTGAATGCAATAGCATTATAATTTAAGACACTACCAAAACAACACAAATAAATTCATATTAACATTAAAGGTCTCTCTAACTTAGCTGTTTAAACAAAAGGCCACCACAGACACACAAGAGTGCAGCATAATGAATTAGTATTAAGAAAACTAAGGTCAGTCTCAGATTCAGCTACCTGCTTCCCCCTTTAAACAAAAACACGCATCAAGAACAAGAATCAAAATAAATCAGAAAATAGAGAGCTCAAACTGAGGAAGATATAAGAGAAAACTTTTTTTTCCATAAAGAAACAATTCCATCTGCAAAGAAGGTAAATTGTTACATTTCCACCCTTATTAGCTGTTCATCACTGCATTTTCATAATTTCTAAGATATGCTTCTAGAATTATTCAGATATCACAGAAACTTTATTTATGGACATTCTTAAGCTAAATAAATCATTAAGCATTGTATATAAAATTCACAGGACAAAAAAAGACCATCTGAGTTAATTTTTTAATGGAACATTCAAGGCCTATTAAAGATAGGAGCTTTTAGAGTCACGTAAAGAAGCTGCTGCACATTGTGACTCCTGCTTCCATCTGTAATACTCGATGGTCTTAGGTCTTGCTACCATTAGGCTAAATTGAACAAATGATTGGAAATGCTGTGAATTGGGAGAAGAGGGGGAAATGTCAATCATGAGTCATTAATCATTTTACTTTTCATATCTATGCTTTACAAAAGCATAGGCAGAGTGTACTGGGCATTAAGTGTGCTTTAATTAGAACAGGCAGATAAAGCCATAGCTTCACATTGAAAGAGAGGTGTTTTACCTGGTCTCTGGTGAACTTAAAGTAACAGGGCATTATGAGAATTTGTTTTAGAAGGACCCTTCTAAAGCTAATATTCTTAAGGCTTCCAGGTGATCAGCTGATTAATTCTCCTCCCCACTAGGTGGTACTTATTTGCCAGCTGGGGTTAAACTTGCACAACACTTAAAGAAAACCTGCTTAAAACAAAGAAGTTAACATTAAAAGCAAAAATACGACAAGGTTTAAAAAACGAAACCACTTGTCCTCCTTCAGCTCACTGCAGATGCTAGAAAACATGAAGGTTTTAACACAGGTTCAGGATGGCGAGATTTTGCTACGCAACCCCTGATACTTGAAGGACTGCTGTGTGTAGCATGGTATGCACACCCAAGTGTTATCAGGATCTGATTACAGGGATAAAAATCCCATCCCCAGTCCTGTCTTTTCATGCCTGTCTTTTAATGCCTCTCCCAGCAGTGGAGCTGTGCTTTGCCAACTTACGTGCAGAGAATGACTGCTGTAGAAAGCAAAACAAAGTTTTTGGTAGGAAAGGAATGATGGGAAATAAATCTCTTCTTGTTCTTAATGACTATTTGTTCTTTAGAGTGCCTTGATTTGGCAGCCTGCCTACTCATTGGTATTCCCCAAGAATGCAGTGGGCTCTACTCGGTGGGATGGTGTAGAGTGAGGTGGGATGGGATGTGATGGGGTGAGTGGACTTTCTCATCCAGGAGCACTGGATGCTCTTTTTCCTGCTCTTCTGGTGGCTGCTGCTTTCTACTGCTTGCCAATGTGAGAGGGCAGCTTGTGATGTCCGGTGGTATTCTGTCATATTAATTGTTAGAGCAGTCATTTATTTTGCCCTGTTTCATATTTCAGTAACGAGTCAATGCTAGAAAACTTGTGCAATAATCTCTGCCTGAGTATTTAGGCAATGGTTTGAATACCGTTCCACTCTGGGAGATGGATCTGCAGATGACAAATGTTAAAATACATGTTTTTATTTGTGGCCACTTCCCTGAGAAATGTGCAGTTTGCATTTCTTTCTCAAGGAATACTGAGCCTGAGAAATCAGTTTAATGTTGTTTTTAATAGAAAGGTCAGTGATGGCTGGCTGTATTTCAGAAATTCCTATGAGAAAGGACTCAGCTTGTCTAATGACAGAGCTGCAGATGAGCAATGATCCCAGCACAAGAGAGGTCAGTTCAGCTGCCCAGGGGATCAAGATAGCTCAGATTGTAACAGGGATTTCTGAAAACTGAGCTGTGGCTTTCTACAAACCAGTCAGCCAGGCCTGCTGTCTGTGGAGAAAAGGAAAAAGCTTTATTTAGAGTCTGAGATTCAGCAGAGGGTTTTCTCTAATGATCATTATTCTTCAGCTACTCCTGAGCACCAGCTGCTGCAGTGGCCCTTCATCCTCACCTCTGTCTCTGCAAACACTGCTTCAGTCCAGGTCTGCTTCACACTTTGGCCACCAGCAAACTGTGCCCTCTCCACTTTGAGTTGGTTACAATTCACTCTGAGTTTGGTCTGATGCTGTCAATAAATTTTCTCTTCCAAACAAACACCGTCCTCTCCATCCATATTTTCAACTTTTAGGGACTTTGTTTCGCTGGAATATGGAAATCTCTGTGCAGTCGTTTCTGATCCTGAAGCTCATGGTACCAGCCATAAAGGCTGCTGCAACCATCCTTGCTGACACTGACCCTTTTTCACCAACTGAAATCAGAATCTCACTTGAGAGATGTCTCCTGTTGAGGAGTATTTTTATTCCACTCTTTGATTGCCTCCACTTAATAGAAGTCTTTTCTCATAATTTCCTAGTTTTTCATTTGGGGAACAGTCATCATATTGCCTCACCCCAGAAGGCAGGTAACAGATAGGTGGGAATCTCCTCCTGGGAGAAAGTCTTTGATTTACTGTGTTCAAATTAATCCTACCAACCTCCTGCCTTCCCTGCTGTTGCAATATCCTGTTTTGGATTCTAGGCAATAAAGGAACAACATTGGTTTCAAATGTTTTATTCCCAGCAAGGTTTAGATGAACGCTAGGGCACGCAAGGTGATGACCTTTCTTGTGGTCCTGACAGAAACTGCTAGTTAAAGATGCCAGACTTCTGTGAGGAGAGCAGAAACCCAGTGGGTGTTTAGAGAAAAATCTTTCCAGGGGAAAATTGGTTCTTGGTGGGTAAGCAAGTGTTAATAAACCCATCTTTTTTGTCGATTACTTTCTTTCCTCCCTTCTCATTTCCCCACCTCTAAAGAGATTTTCTTTCTCTGATTCAGTGGTCATGGAATGCTGTAGGGCAATGGAAGATAAATATATTGTGCATTGAGAAGTAGCTAATATTGTATGCCAGCCAAGGAGATGTTCTGTGGCATCAGTTTGTCCTATTTGATTTGACCCAGGGACACTTCAGTCAATCAAGCAGTGCATTATCATTTCAAGCTCAAGGAGAGATACACTATTAATCTAAGTGAGCTGCAGTCAGACTTGACAGGCAGGGGACAAATCCCTAATCAATCTTTTAATCACCCACCTGGGGTGATTTGAATGAAGTCAATTAAGGGATCTTTCATCAGCAGAAAAATCTGTACTCAGCTAGTTGAAGAAACATATGTAAGATCTCCTTTGTGAAGATATCTTTAGAATAAAACTCGTGAGTATCTTTCTCTTCCCTCATCCATTTAGTAGGGAGTAAGCTGGATGAGAAAGATGTATGTAGGACAACTGTATAAAATTTCAAAATAATATGATCACAGACATGTATTTGCAATAAATGTTCTTATTCTCCAGAAGTGTTGCAAATATTCCAGAAAATGCCAAACTGGAAAGAAACAGAAATACTGAGCAATTCTTTTCATACACCAGCTCTGTAAAACATCATGATCAAATAATTGGACAAGGTGTTAAAGGACTGCTTTTCCTATTGTAGATAGTGAAGAAACAGATGGTAGAGACTTGTATAAATTCATTTTCTTCTGTTGACTTTTCTGATACAGTTTGCAACTAATATTTTGTATTCGAAACTCCTGCCAGAGCTAGTGAAGCACAGGATGGCCATAGAAAGCAAAACTTGGTTGTGATTTCTGAGCAGAGATATTTTATTTTAACTCATTGGAATATGCTTGTAAGTTTTGAGAACAAGGTGGTTCTTTTCCACTGAAACTTGAATTGTGCAATTTGCTTACTGAGACTTATATAATTAATATTTAATTGATCTTTGAACATATGACCTGTTGTGCAATTTTATTTTGTTCTAGAAAAGTTAGAGCCAAAGTGTTGTAACCTGTAGCATTTGTCATTCCTGTAAGTCACATAGATTTGGTGTTCAAAAGCAGCTTAATCTTAAAACCACTTGACAATCTACCTACAGCACGATCATGAAAATGTGTCTGAAAACTACAAGTATCTTCTCAGGGCATCTCTAATGGAGCTTCTATGTGTGGGGGAATAAAATTACTGAAGGAATTTTCAGGATAAACATTAAGTAATCTGTTGTGGTTGCTAGACTTCTTACTCAGCCTTGTTTTAAAAGCTTTGTTGGGTTATTTCTGTTCTTCATCCTTGTTTGAAATGCATCAAGGTTTAAACTTCTGTTGCATGTACATTGGGAGAGATCAAACCTTCAATTCTGTGATAATGTTTTTTTTCTTCCCTAATAGAGTCATTTTAATGCTATATTAGGAACTTAAGCACTAAAGGTTGAACTGACAAATAATCGACTTTTATTTTCCTCTCTACTTAGACCTTAAACTGAACAAAATCACCAGCTCCTGGTAATACTGCCTCCCGTTCTTATCTCTGTAGAAGACTGAGCTAAATTTCAAAAGAAACAAACAAAACCTACTTGAGAGGGACCTGAGGGATGTGCAGGATTGCAGTGACATTTTCTGCAATCCTCTTTGGCACACTTTTGGTACCGCCTTGGTGTGAGCAGCTGAAACCATTTCCTTTTTGAATAGCAGGTGTCATTGCAAGCTGAAGCCCAGATTCATGGGGACTCTTGGGAATCTGACCATACACCTGAAAATCTATTGTGTCATAGTTGATGGGGTCACACACCTGGTTGACGTGAGCCATCTTTACACATCTGTGAAAAAAGAAGCAAACCGTCCTATGTAGTTGGACCCACATGCCTACTCTTGAGGTGGTTGTTCTGGTTTCCATGTTAATTTTGAAACAGAAGTTGAAATTTGCTGGTTGCTACACATTGTCACTGGGACATTGGCTGCTATTTCAGATTTTATTTTCCAAAGAAAGGCAGGAACCAGCACATAGGATTTGACTCTGCTTCTGTTGAAACAATAGGAGAAGACAGAGACCACCATGAAGGACAGCTCATAGAAAAACAACAACCAACAACACACTGCAAAGTCCATGGGAGCCATCAGCTGCGTGGAGGAAAGGTCAATTAAGCTTATGAAGGAAAAGTCATTTTTCAGTTCTTCTGGCTTATCTGTTTCAGCTTTCACTGAATTCAGACAAATCGCTTCCTAGTTACACCAATGTGGCAAGAAAATCAGGAGAGTGGGTCATGCATGCAGGATTTATTGACCTGGAGGAGCCACAAAACCAGTGTCTCCTTACTCAGGACTACTCTCAGCACAAGCTCCCTGTGTGTCCTTGAGATGCTGGGGTGACTCTGCTCTCCCTGCAGGGACAGGTACCTCATGCCTGGGGGCAGGATGGTGGATCAGATTTGGGCTCCTTTTCCTGTGCGCTGGGCAGGTGATGTTCCAGGCTGTGCTGTAGCGGTGCGACGTGAAGTGGAGCAGCCCCAACCTATCTGTGATCCTGTGCTAAGGTGAGGTCACAAGCACAGTACCTGAGACTGTCTTGCAGAATCTGGAACTACCTCTATGCCCCAGTGTGTCCCAACATTTCACTGAATGAAGATCCAAGTGTGCACTGTCCCTCTGCAGGGTCTGAATTTCTGCAGGAAGGTGATTGGAGCCTGTGGGCCAAAGGCGACCTGAGCTACAGCTCACCCTCTTCCCACTGGGGTCACCTGGGGCACGAGGGTGTTGGAGTTCAGATACAGCCTCAGTCCCGTGCTCCCTCCAGACTCGGGAGATAAGAGTTGCCCCTTACCTTTCCCAGGTGTGGTTCTCAAAGTCAGAACCCCAAGAGGCAAAAGTGAACACCTCAACAGTTCACATTCTGGTGTAGGATGTTGCTACCCTCTATTTGTACGACTGCTCAGGTGGCCATTGCCTGCATGCACGTTAGGGAATGAGTCACAGGAGTGAAAGGCAAGCCCCATCAAACCTTTCTTCTCTTTCAGTCCACAGCAAGCTTTTGTATGCTGAGGACATTTAATGAGCTCTTTAAATAGTTAATTGAGAGAAGCAATTCAGGTTGTGTGTTGTAGACACAGCTTTCAGTAGTGTATGGAAAACAGATTTACTCTTTAGAAAGAGATTTAATTTCATTCTTAATTACGTGTCTTTCTTTTCTAGAACAATTTTTTAATTGAAATTCCTTAAGAATAAATATTCCATAAGTTTGAATAAAAAGGCTGTGCCTAATTTATGCCATTTAAATTCAAATGATTATTATGGTGTGCAAATATCCAAAATCAAGTGGGAGGTAGGCAGACAATGAAAGCACAAAAGACAACATGAAAAAAATCTTAAATTTTTAAGGGAAAAAATGTTCAGGGTTCTGCTCCTCAGAGCCCCATCTCATGCTAGTCCATTGACTTCACTAAGATCCTCTGATAAGAGTCCATGCTGCTGGCATCATTCCCATTAGAAGATAAGTTTTCAGATTAGTGTAGCTTTTCTGTTCTTAAACAACAAAAATCTGAGATGATATGTGCAGATGACTTAGGATTTTTGGAAAGCAGAACTGCAATAAATCAGTAGGATAGTACTTAGGAAACCAGGGGATTAAATAAACCAGGAAAATGTGTGTGGAGACTGCTCCAGAACACCATTTAAGAAGTATGGAGTGAATGTGTACCACCTACCAGGGAAGAGTTTTTAAACGACTGAAAGGAAAACAAAATGTTGTCATGATCAAACATCAAGGCAGTGGAAACTGCTAGATTAAATCAAAGGCGTTTTTTAAAAGGTAGAAGTCTTTTCTGAACAAGGAAAATGGAAAAGATCATAAACCTACCATACTGAGTAGCCCTCTGCAGTAAAGTAGGCCAGAGAGGGTTTTTGAGGGGGAGCTAGTATAAAGGTGTGAAAACTGCTATAAATCTGCATCGAAAACATCAAAGGAGAAAGTTGACCAGAAAGTCAACTGGACCAATGCATGATGAAGGTGTAGAAAAGGCACCTTATGAAGACAGGGCCTTGCAGCAGAGCTAAATGATATGTTTCTATTAGTGCTGGTTACAGGAGAGGTCAGCGAGGCTCCCACTGGAGTCATTCTTTGCAGGAGATGAGTAAGAGAAACTGATTGGAATAAACCAGCAAACTGAATCTAACCTCTTCCCAGGACCAGAACAAATTCATGCAGGAGCTTTAGGTAACTGCAATTGTCCCGTTTGAGGTACAGCTTCAAGCACTTAAAGACAAAATAATGGAAGGCTGCAAATGGGACACCAGTCTTCAAAAAAGAGATTGAAGAATAATCTGAAAGACTATGGATTAAGGAGTCTGACATCCATACCAAGACAGCTGTTAGAATTGGAAAGACAGGGGGAGATGGAAGGAGCAACATTTTCACTCATAAGGAAGCTCTTTCCATGGATCCTTCTCTTCATCAATGGCCCAAGACAAAAAACAAGGACCTGATACCAAAGATATCCCTAAGGACAGAGACATAGGGACAGTCAGAGTGAAGTGCTCCACTCTCTTTCAAAGATCTATGGCTGGTCTGGGCCAGCTTTGCCGCTGTCACTGCATGCTGCTGGTTGGAAAGGTCATGGGTGTAGCTTTAACGTGTTGATGAGGACTCTGGGCCTCAGCTCGCCCTGCAGTGTCCCCCTGGTTTGCACCCCAGGGCACCCAGGAGAAAGGAGGGTCCCAGCCTGCGGGAGGGCACATTGCAAAGGGCAGGGACACTGCCCAGTGGGGAGGAGCGAGTAGAGCACAGGCTTTTGGAGGAGGACTCTCACTGAGCCTGCTTCATGTTCAGGTGTTCCATGGCTGTATGTTGGAGAAAAGAGGAGATTATTTGTGGGTTATCACCTGATTTGTGCTTATGACGATGCCATTTAAGACATAAAGGATATGGTAAGAAGATTTGAAAGATGAAATGAGGGACAGCAATGCAGATGTTAAACCAGAATATTTTCTCAGAGTAGTCTGACCTGAAGTTATCTGAGCGAATTTGCAGAGATGACTGATTAATGAAATGGCACATGAAATTCAATGTCAATAATTATGAGGTGATGCATACAACAAAAAAAAAGTCTAAACATAGTCAGTAAGGGATTAATTCACTAGTACCACTCAGAAAGGAGGCATAAGAGTTAATGTGGATAGTTTTCTAAAGGCATCAGTTCAATGGTTGTTCAGAGTCAAAGGCAGATTGAATCAGACAAGCTTTTAGGAAAGGAACTCACAACAAACCAGAGCATGTGATTATCCTCCAGAGCAAAACTGTGATGAATCGGCACTGGAGTGCTGTGGATGAGGCCCCAGGACTGGCAGTCCTGGTCTGCCAAACCTGGAGGAGACTAAAGCCAAACCAGGAGGAGGGTGCGTGGCTGCCTGTAGGGAATGACTGGCAGGTTTGGTTTTAAATTTATGCCTTTGGTCTCTTGTATCAAACCCTGCATATGTGGCTGATTTCTGAAATTGTTAGAATCTGTGGAGTGGATATGTGCGAGGCTCTATCTTAGGAGAAATGCTGCATGCAAAGTCCTGTGACCAGTTTAACTGCAGGTGCTGTTAGAGGAGGGAATACAGAGACAGTGCCCCTTCTGAACCGACAGCTCAGTTACGTACTCAAACTGCACTCAAGCCTTTTACATGCAATTGCTGCTGAGACAAAAGAAAGTGGCTTTTTGGTGAAACTTTCTCTCCTCTGTATGTGGTTTTCTGATCTCATGATAGGATGAAACTTTTTCTGACGTTTGTCTTGTCCTGGGGAGAGAAAGAGGGAGGACAAACCAGTCTGTCCAACGTGTACTCACTTCCTTCTCCCATCAGGGTCAAAGTCCTGAGCTGTCTGACCTATGTCAAGAGGGATGAGCTGGGCTTCCAAATCCAGGTTAGCAATGACATTCAGGCACTTCTCTCACAGACTTCCTGCAGCAAAATTGTTTTTTCAGTTTATTCTGCTGCCCAGTGCATATGTCTTTCTATATTTGTCTTTATAGAACTATTACAGGCTTTGCAGGGAATGTTTATTTGGTTGCTGTTGCACAGAAGATAGACAAATTACAGTAAGTCTGTACTGTATACCCAATATATCGCCAAAGGGGTTTTTTATTTAGATATTATTTTATTATGTTATTTTAGTATTTCTATTATGAGAATATTAGATTATTTTCCTTTATCTAGAGGGCCGTGAGTATGCTTCATTTTGGCATTAGAATCAGTGATAACCTCTTGTAAAAAAAGCATGATGAATCGAGAAATATTAGATTGCTAATAGTCCAAATGGATTAACTGTGTGAGTGTAATGTAAAGTTCTTACATTTAGGTAAATCTGCATAGTATCTGATAATGTGCTGATTTACCATTAGTGCTCTGTTGTCTGGTACTGTGATTGGTACAGAAATAGAATACTAAGTTATGTTCTGCTAGACAAACATGTACTTTTAAAAAATGAAAAGCAAAAACTCTGGTACAAGTAGGGATATGGCCTGGTTTTTTCTACTAATATTGAAACAGGCAGTTCCATCAGTTAGTTTGTCCTCTGTCAGTGCTTTAAAATTGCTGCTCATATTACATTGCAGCAGGTTCAAATTTTGCAAGCAAGGGAATTTTGTTGAGCCCTTCACCTTCAAAAAGTGCCCTTGAGCTGAGCCTTCAGCTAATCTCTCTTGAAACTCAGCTTTGATTACATTTTGAGAGATTAGGAGCTGTTTGTGGTGTCTTTGGGAATGACAGCACTGGCTGTAGCAGGGGTGTAAGTGTGCTGTTCTTGAGTGTGCTGCTGTCTCTCCTTGCTGAGATAGCTGGGTTTTCTGAGCTTTGAATGCGTATAAAAGTGGAAGGGATGCAGACCTTTGCTATGCCACCAAAGTGAGCAGATCTGCTTGCAGGACTAAGGACTGCACAGCCTGTTTTAGCAACCTTGCACAAACAAGGTTCAGTGATGCAACACTTCCATCCATTAGACCTTTATCAATATCACCTTGCTGCTAAATTATAAGCAAGAACGTATTTATTCTTCATAAAAATGTTAATAAATTCCTCTTGCATTCATTTAAGCACCAGCCAAATAGCTTTATGTTCTACAGTGACACTTAACATACCAAGGTAATCGTTTTACTGCAGCGTTTCTACACTCTGAGCAATCGGGTTTGCTTCTTCCTTGCTCAGCATTTTGCTGCACTGAATGAACAGGATGTCACTGAAAAACTTGGGAACCTCTAGAGTGTTTTAAAAGATTTTAGATGGAGGAGCTTAAACTCACCTTCATATCCTTTGGTGTCTGCTTGTTCTCGTTTTTTGCCTTGAAGCACCAACATTCATACTTTATTTACAGATCTCAACAGGCTTTGCCTTGTCAAATATTTTGAATTCCATAATGAGGTGTGTAATGTCTCTTATATAAGCTCTCATTTGTGCTCTCCTGGGATGCCTTGCTTTTGTGCTTAAATGGATTTGCCTGTGTTTACTCTACTCATTTTACTTTTTACCGAGAAATTAAGGAAATAACTTTTGGCTTATGTTCTCCCACCATGTCGTTATTCCCCTCCTTGAACAAAAAAAACCAACAAAATCAAATGAAACTCAAGCAATCACCCTGGTTCAGACCATCAGTTTGGTTTAGAACTAATGTCAGTTCCAAGAAGCAAGTGGGCTGAGTTGAAGGTGGATGAATGTCTCCAGCAGGAAGTGGGTGCGTTCATTTTTCCTGGATGAGAACTTCATTAATACTGTGATGGACTGGATATACAATCTGAGCTACTTCTATTTATGGACTGGCTCTCCAATTCATGTTTTATGAGTTTCCTCCCAGGCAAAGCTGCTCTGTTTGGTTCATTAAAGTCCTGTCAGGAGAACAATCAGGAGGATATTAATCTGAAGCTCAAATACCACGTCAATTAACAGGCAGGGGTTTTGTACTGTGGAGTTCAGAATGTACTTGGCAGAATAAATGCAAATAAACCTTTTATCAATGAGAGAGCCTTAAAGCAGTAGATAGAGATATTTCAGTCCCTTTTCTAAATATGGTCTTAAAATAGTTTACACCAGATGCCATCTATGAATGACACTTTGTTATTCTCATGTTTTAGATAAAAATATCAGAACAGAACTTCACTTTCATAGCAAATGTGTGGATATTTTGATGACATATTTTGGAGACAGAAACAAACAATAATCTGTTCTACTTTTTTTTTATGGTACAGAGAAGCAAACAAAGAAAAAGGTCGCTCTGCTGGAAGCTGATGAGAGATGCACTTTTTAGGAGCCCCACCCTAAGTGTGGAACATTGGTAGTAATATACTGTGGGAAACTCCTTTTTTACTGGCAGGCAAAAAATCTTAGCTTTTTCATGTAATCATTGGTAGAATCCATGTGAAGTAATTTCCTTACAACACAATGGGATAAAACATAAAATTGTGCTTGGGAAGCTGTGATGGAGACTGAAATCCAGGGATTACAGACACATATTTGGGGCCATGTCCCCTGGTGCATTGACTCCCGCTGCTGGGAGGGAACAACTGAGCCTTGGCAGCTCTTCTGGCAATATGTGCTGCATTTGGGTGAAGAGCTTCCATTTCTAGGTTCATTTTCTAAATTATTTAAATTAAAATAAGTACTTCGGTGTTTCAGTCCATTAGAAGAAGTCAGCTTTGATGCAGTCACATTAAGGTCTGAACTAACAGTGCCAGAAACCATTTTCAACCGCTTATGCTGGGTAGTGTAGGCATAAAATGCTAGTAAATATAAATCAGAATATGTCACATTCATTTGAACATGAACACAGCTATGTTAGCTTCAAGGCAGGAGACAAGCAAGGCATGAATTTATTACCTCGAACAAACCCGCATGCATGAGGACTGAAGTCACAGTCTCACTGGCCATGTGTGCACTGCTTTATCAGACCGCTCCAGGGGACAGACCCAGGAAGGCATCCCAGGCTGGAATTCACATCCACATTTGGGTGTTTGCCATACTTCCCACACGCCCCAGATGTGTCCACACAAAGCAGCCCTGAGTGTCCTTGGGATCTCCTGCCCTGCAGTGCTTTAGGCACTGTCAGCAAGAGAGGTGCTATCTGTGTGACCTACCATCAGCTCTGCCCACCTGGCCCCTCTCGCCTCTGTTTGTGGTTGCCAGTAGCAAAGACAGGTATAGAGCCTCTTTCATTTGCCTGGACCTCTGGATTCTCAGCTGGTGCCACTGCTTCCCCAGAGCTTGCCTAGAGTTGGAAGCAAACAAAGCCCTGCTGGCTGAGCCCCCAGGGGTTTCCCTGATGCCCGCGCAGGCAGCAGCCCATCCCTTCCCTCTCGCTCTGCTCATCTCAGGCTCACTCTCTCCCTGGACCTTCGTTGCAGCAGTGGTCCCCAGCACCCACACTTGGCAGCATAGATCCCTTGGGAGATGGGGAAAGCGAGACCCTTCCCCTGTGCATGCTGCAACAGGATTTTTGCAGCTTCCTCATGGAACTGAGTCATGAGCTAGATTGTGCGTTGCCAAGTGACAAACACTTTGGGCAGGACTCAGCCTGGGACACTAAAATTAGTCATCCAATGTATTTGTAGATGAGATTTCTGATCTCCCACTATTGATGGTGAAGATCCAGTCTGCAAATCTCAGGGGAGGGATATTCAACAGAGATAGTGGGGTCTGGAGGCTGAGTCTGCCCAGAGTGAGGTAGACACTGAGAAGTTCCATTCAGTTGCCCTCTTACTAACAGTGGTAAGTGGTAGCTCTGAGATGCCTGAGGCTACCTTAAACGTCAAGATGGGGCTTGCAGATGTGACACAGGACCTACAGGAGACATTAGGTCCTCTGGAGCAGCAGCTGGAGGCCAGCCAAAAAACTCCAGGGCATCTTAATGTTATCAGACACCAATGCTTTGCACCTGAATCAAGGCCGATCTCTACTGACTGCAGGAGGAATTGAGATGCCCAGCTCACAATTAAATGTTTTCAATTAGGTGCTTAAATTTAGATATCTCAATCTCTGACTGAATCCCACCTTTGTTTCTGGCAAGAACCAGGAGCCATTTTTGCACTCTGAATGAATTTGCATCCATAATACACACACACACTCTCTCTCTCTCACACACTCACACACACCATAAAACAAAGACAGTTCTCACAGCCAGCTACCAAACCAGCATCCTCTGGACTTCTCTCTGTCCTTAGGAATGCTCAAGGCATGGGGCTGCAGCCCTTTCCCTTTCCAGCTTCCTTTGAAAGATCCTGCCACCTCCTTTCTTCACAGGTGAGTGAACAACAGCTCCTTTCCAGCCTCACCCTTGGTTCTTGGCTGGAGGAGTCTGACAGCCCTGGCCTCAGCCCCTCATGCTGGCACAGGACTATGAGAGAACATTTGTGCTGCCTCTGAGAGCCCAGGGTGTTGAAGAGGTGGCTCCTTTCATCCCACCAGGGAAGACAGAGGCTCTGGCACAAAGCCTTCTAGTGAGGCTCTGCTACGAAGTGGGAACTTCTGCTTTCCTTATGTTGTGGCCTCTTGAAGGCCACATGGTCACTGTCAGCCATGGCCTTTGATGCAGACTCTGAACATGCAACATCACCTGCAATGCCTGGGGACAAGACCCTGTGAGCACAGCACAAGTGCTGACATGAACATTCCTACTTGATTAACTTCAAAAAATTCTGTTTTCTGAGAAGATAACCACAGATCCTCTTTGTCAGTACGTGGTGTGGAGAAGAGTGTGACACCAGCTTTACATCCTGGAAACATTAACTCAGTACTTCTTTGACTTAAGTATAGCTACTGACTAGATATCCCCTTGTAGATTCTATTTATGCATTTGTTAACAAAACAGTTGCTATAGTTGCACTGAATGGTCTGGGTATAAAATTTATTAATTCCGAGGATAAGCATGTTCAGCAAGATGTGAATTTGCACATGACCTTGCCAGCGTATGTTTGCCATAATTTGATAACTCCATTGTTTGATCCTCTGGCAGAGGCACCTGTATTTGTTATTACTTGTGTTAATTCTTGTTATCACCATAGACATCCATATCCATAGGTCCATTTCCTATATACAGCATACGCTGAACCTACCACATTTGTCTGGGTAAAACCCCACCTTCTTAGCAATACACTGGTTGAATGTACCCCCCCTAATCCTACTTACCCATTACCTTCTCAGCAAACAACTGATTGCTTGGTCAGTCCAGAAAGTGTTCCAATGCAATACACTCAATTACCACTGTTCAGAAATGTTCAGATATTACCTCCTGGATCTGAAGAGTATTGTGTTTTAGCAATAAGAGCTACTGTCAAAGAGAAAAACACAGAAATGCTTTCGGTTGGGCCTTCGCTAACAGAAGCAGTAAAACTTCAGAAATTTAAACAGTCTAGGTAAAATTAAGCCTATAAGCAAAAGAGGACTGAAGGTGGCACTGTAGGAACAGATATTCCCCATTTTAGAAAAGAGTGATGGTAAATGCTTGCTTACTGTTTCTCTTTGAAACAAGAAAAAGAAAAAAAAAAGAGAAAGGAAAAGAAAAAGAAAAAGGAAAAAAAAAGATAAGGTTGTAAGTGATTAACCTTATTTTCCCACATATTTTCTCTCATTTTGCTATTCATCCTCCTTCCTCAGAGTGGGAGGGCTTTGCGGAGAGCACCAGGGCATTCCTCGTCCTTTCCAGCAGAGCAGACACGTGTCTGCCCGCAGTGGGCACACTGTCCACACCACGGGCAGGGCAGTCATCTGGATGTGGGAAAGTCCAGCCAGTTTGATACCAGGCTGAGGAGCCATCAGCTACAGCACTTTTCTCTCCCAGATAAGTCAGGCCTATGGCAGGATATTTACTTTCCACAGATCTACCCCTAACGCTCACTAGAAGGGCACAGAGAGAGATACACCTAAACCAACCAGTCTTTACACAAAATGCTGAGGGTTATTACTCAGCCCTGCAACTCTTAATTCCAGTCAAACCTTCAGACTATCTTTGCCTAAACTAATCCTCCGTCCTTTCCTTTGCCCCTTTGCTCTCCCTCTGCTGTAGGTGGTGGCCCTGCTGGCCTCCAGGCAGGAAGACTTTCCAAGAGCAGCTCCTTCATCCTATGAGAAGTCATGGTTATGTTGCAGAGAGGTTTATGGTTTCAGAAACCACGGCCTAGAGCTCCAGAGGTGTCCAGCACCTGCTTTGGTGCAAATACAATACCCTGAATGTCTGCACAGCCTGTGTACTACTTAACTGCAGAGTAAAGGCTTAATTTTGCAAATATTACGGGCCAGACGCACACATTTCAGAAGGAACCTTGTGGGTTTCAGCCAGCATCTGCATCTACCACAGTGCTGTTTCATTGCACTCAAAAGCTTTTTAAGACAGGGATCTACCTTCGCACTCAGCCTCAAGAACTCGTGTTGGAAAGCAGCAATGTGACCTGGTCTGGGAACCAGCTCCAGCAGTGAGAGCACAGGGGTGGCTTTCAGATTTTGTTTGGATTTGGTGCAGTTAGTGTCTATGGACCTTTGTTTTGGACCTTGTCTGAAGGTTCAGCCTTTTCTGGTCACAACTTTGCTCCTATAGTTCAGCAAATTAGTGTGGGATTTATTGTCTTGTTTTGTTTTCATGAGAAGGACAAATCATTTGTCATTGTAGACATAAGTGTGGAGGCTTTGAAAATCAGAAAAGGGACCTTGAAGTGGGCTCTGCATCAGGAACAGAGTGCTGGGCAGTGCCCCAGGGTGCGGTGCACCAAAATGAGACAGATCTTCAATCAACAGCAGCTCCAGCACTGGTGAGCTGGTGGACAACAAAAAAGTGCAGCAAACCTCAGTGTGTGCACATACACACACAGCACAATGGAAGTTCAAGAAAACAATAGCATCCAAAACAAGACCAGCATATCTTATTTGTCATCAAGATGCTACCGAAGAGATGAGAGTTTTTAGATGTGTATTCTGGAAGCCAAAAATACAGTCACTGTGTGGAGGATATATGGTTTTCCTGCATGCTGCTTTGGTGTGCAGCCCAGGACACCCCATGCCTGCCTCTGTGGATCTGGGGACAGCCAGTGACATCCCCAGCAAGGACTGTAGGAGAGGTTTCTCAAACATGAGAGCTATGAAAGGCATTTAAGAGCTCGTAAAAACAAGTATCATGGGGAACTTGTTATTTCTTGTAGCAAGTTGCTACATCTTGTAGTTTATTACCTGTTGTAACAGGTTTGCACAAGGTCTGCACCTGTCTCCTATGATGTTACTACAAGATTTGTACCGTGGAAGTTAAGCCCCGTTGCAATTTGCCAGCGTTAAATTTCACTCTAAAGGAAAAATGCCAAGGAAAGACTTTGGCAGGGTGAATAAAGCAATGTGGGTAGCCCGGCATCCCGAAAGGAAGATTCGTTCCTGCCTTCTTGCCTCTAACCTCTGCTGTGGAGCAGGGTGTCGTGTTCAGAGCCATCTGGGGTATCTTTGGGCAGGGTCTTTGTTCCAGGACCCAGAGTATGTGAACGTGCTGTGTTTCTGAGCCTGGGGGATGAAGTTGGTGTGCACTGTGAGAACAACTCAGGTAGAAAGTGGGGTGTTGTCCCCAGAGGGCAACTTGCAAAGCACTTGTGAAGATTTTGAAGGTGTATCTGATTTAACAGACTGATGCCTCCAGCTGAGGGGTCTGTTGTAAAGGAGGGGTGTTATTCTGTGTGTTTCCTTCATGATGGCATTGCTGCTCTCTGAATGTCTTTCTCTGTAGGAGGGAAAAGACAAGATCCTTCCATTATTTTAGTAGGACAGGCAGAGTTTTTCTCCTTCCATGGCCAGAGGTGTGTTGGTGTGTGCTCTGGGGAGCTTCCCTTTCCCAAGGAAACATCCAGTTGAGGTCCTGCAGCCTGATGCAGGTTTTAGGGCCCTCAGCTTCATCTCTGCTTCTGACACAACAGTGCCCTAGGTCTGAATGTGCCTGGTCAAACAGGAAAGATGAACAAAACAAGCACATGCTGTTGCTTTCTAGAGATGCCAAGGAAGACTGTGTAGCTGGGAATCTGGTACCAGCCTGGGTATTGTGCCCTTGGAGACTTCTCTCTTTCAGTAGCTCTCAGTTATAGCCCTGATGATCACATGTGGGTACCAAAATCTTCCTCGGTGAGCCGCCACATGAAAGCACGCTTATTGTCCGAGAGTATTTTAACTGTCCAGATTACAGCTTCTGTGAGAGTGTTTTATTTGCATGGGAAATGTGAGGATGGTTGTGAGGAGATACTCGTCGTGGCTCATACCCTGTCTTGCCTCGTGCAAGACATGGGAGATTTGCACTCAACGCTAAATGTATTTGAGTTATGAGAAAATAGAAATTCTTTCTATGTCCCTCTCTCACTCTCTCTGACACCCTCCTATTTAACAAGTTCCATTATCTTCAATAGGAGGCAATTCATATGTCAGTGGCAGGATAATGGCTGGCTGTAAGGTAGCAGATAACATAATCTGCCTCTTGAAGTTCTACAGAAACTGTCCTTTCTATTTATTTTACTTGACCTGGAAAGAGCAAAGTGCTGTTAAGCCAGCAGGTTTGATTGATTGCAGATATATATCTATACCCAGGAGTCTCGCCTATCAGTAAGCTACTTTCAAGTAAGGATGGGTTTGATTTGCAAGCTTTGTCCTTAATCTAAACCAATGTGTAATGGAAAGCTAAACCTCGAGTCATAAGGTGCTGTTATAAATAAAGGCAATCACTATGAAACAAAACAAGTTACTTGTTCAGATGATTTGTTAAAATAAATTAAAATATAGCAATGTGATAATGCTGTTCTTTAGATGCGTCTGAACATCTTCTATCACTCTCTGTCACTTGGTAACTTCATTCAAGAGCAATTGATTTTAAGAAGAAGAAAAATACAAATTATTCTTTTGGAAGTTGCTCTCCCACGCATTCACAAGCAACATCTGTCTTTAAGAGCTATAACACGTCTGAGGCTATGACAGCTCTGCTCTCTCGAGTGAGTATTTATCACTAACCTGGGGAACTCGATGATTTATAGAAAATTTTGAAGCATGACAATTATGAGACAGCTTGTAGTAGTCTTTAAGTTGTGTGTGTTCATTCTGGTCATGGATTGAGCAGTGGTGTATTTTTTGCTTTCATTTTGAGCCACCTAGTGGTAATATAAATGAGATACGGTTTCTGTGCTGAAGAGCTGTGAACCTTTCTCAGCAACTATTTCTAATTTAATGGGACAAAGCTCAGTAAAGTGAATTGAAACCTCAGTATTTTTTCCCTTTTGCTAAAGAACTTTTTTTTGTTAGAAGTACAGCAAAACTTTCAATGCTGTCTAATAACAAGGAATGAAAACATTCCCTCAGATTTTTCCTGTCAATGGGCTGCTCCAGGACTCTGCCACAGTTGTTTCAAGCCACTTTCAGCTCTGGGAGCCTTTCTGGGGACTTTCCAACTCACCGGGTGTTCAAGTGATGCTTGGCAGGTGTGGCAGAAGGGTGCATTTAGTGCCTCCCTCCCCTCAGCCCATTGCCTCTTTTGCACTGGAGACACAAAGCCTGGGTGGAGAGTCAGGCAACCTTGGGCCATACCACTTTCTGACCCTTATCCAGATCTGGTTTGAGAGGATTCCCCAAAATATTCTTTGATTGGAGTCAGGATTATGAATGGAGATCCCCGAGCTTTGCCTTGTGTCTTCAGCACTTGCTGCTAGCTTTCCTTCTCCAGAGCACTTTTATCCAGTGTATCCTAACATTAAAATCTGAAATAAAAAATAGTGTTTTCCAAAATGGAGCAATCCAAATATTAACCACATAGCTGAACTAGAATTAGCAGGGAGTATTATATATTCATATAACCATGACAGAGCTGCATTTTCTAGGCCTGTTGTCTGAATGATAATCAATCACATGTCCTTTAGCACTCAAAGAACCAAAGTTAATTACAGACCTGCTCAGTGGTCTATGAGATACACTCAGCACCTCAGATATACTGTAGCTAATTTTAGGGTTTCCTAAATGGGAACTGTAGACCAAAGTATCTTTCATTTTGTCTGTGTGCTCATATAATGGTCTCAAGAGCATCCAGATCACTAAATCCTTATTGCTAATCTTGCAGGTTAGAAACCACAGTCACCTTTCTTTTCTGCGCTGAATTCTTGAAGCCTTTCTAGTCTTTGGCTGTTCCCTGATGCCATGTTGCATACATTTTCCTTTATTTTCGTATATCACTCAGTTCCCTAAATATAACTTCCAGAGGCTCAGACTATGTAACATACCAGAAAACCCCCTAAATATTACATCTTATATTCTCAGTTGTATTACTGAAATATCCTTTCATAACAATCTTAAAAAATAAATAAAATAGTTCATCCTCTGTTTTTAATACACAGTCTAGAAAAGCTCTTCTTTAGAGAGCAGAAAAAATTTAAATATTACCTCTTTAGTGCTTTCTAAAGGTTAACGGGTTCAAATAATCCCCCAAGAAATAGCAAAGAGAATATGCTTTGCCTTCCCCACAGGAAAGTTAGACTTTTTCACTCATTTAGCATTTGTCATTTCTGTGTGTAGATACCTCAGGATTCTGGTATGTCGTGTTTCTATTTAAATTCCCCCTAAGTTGGGTACCGGAAGCACCAGGCCTATTAGGCTGAAAGATGGTTACAGGCAGAGTAGGGAGACAGGTGCTCGTTAATTCTTGTTCATTCTGAAAAACATGTAGAAAGGATTAAAAGAATTCCTTGTAAAGTAGGAGAGGAAGGAAATGTCAGCTGGGGCAGGGAAACCACAGGAACAGCCCAGATGGGAAGAGAAATTCAGCCAGATGTTTGTCATCATGTTGAATGCAGCGAAGCCAGACACCAGGTCGGTGATGAGCCTGGACAAGGAGAGGGATTTTCTCTCTTCTGCTGAAGGGCCGTGTCCAGAAAAGGACGCGTCATTTCCAGATTCCTGCCTGTGTGGTCTAAAGAGAAGCTCGGCGCTTACTGTGCTGCCTGTTTTTGGGGTCAAAGCGAGACAGCTGGGCTCCAGCTGCCGGCTCTGCCAACAGGGAGCGATGGAGGCAGCGCTGGAGACAGACCATGGCTGGCAGTGCGAGCCGCTGCCGTGGTGTGCTTTCCTTGGACGCTGCTCTGAACTCTGGAGAGAGAAGCCAGGCAGCTGCCGCGGCCCCGATGAGCAGAGCTGTGCCTGGGGGCTGTGGGGCTACCGCCCACCCCTCTGGGTGGAGTATCAACCCTGACCCCCGCCACTCCCGGGAGCTTTCTGGCTTTGCAAGGAGGATGAGGGAGAGGGGGAGAGCTGGGCACGAGAATTGACACCCTGACTGCTCCCCCGAAGGAGTGGTGGAGACCACTCTGTTTCCAGTCCATGTGGAAATACTGACTGTGAAATAGCAAACCCCAAACTGCTGTCAGTTAGACCCAGAGAGGAATTTAGGAATGTCGTTCAGAAAAAAATCACAAGAATTACACGGGCTATCTAAATGACTAAGGGCAAGTTTCATTGATTTTCAGTGCTTGTAAGACAAGGCAGTATGTCTTTAAAACCAGACTTTATCTCCTGCCAGGGTTGGTTTGCTCAGAGGAGATGGGAATTCCTCAATAAGCCTCGAGCAGGCAGTGGGATGGAAACACATTGCCTCCCTGGAAAGGAGGTTCTGGAGTTTGCAGCCATCACAGGTCTCGAGGCAGAACAATGTCAGTGGTGGTTCCATCTGGCACAGCTTCGGGGGAAATTCTGCCTTTTTCTGACCAGAGAAGGTGGGAGTGTCTGCATAGAGATGCGTGCGATGAACTTGGGCAGGCAGTTACCATTGCAGAGGGAAATAGGCTGGGGGGAAAGATAATCTGTCACCTGGCCTCTTTTGTGTAAAGATGGGGACCCCAGGGAAGGACAGGCAGTGGTTTTAGATAAGCTCTGCCCAATGGATGTGTACCAAAATGACTGGAGCTTTACACCTCTCCTCCAGTCATCTCCTCCCTGCTGTCCAGGTGTCCCTGGCTGCTCTGCACTGGAGGCAGCAGTGTGGTCTGATGCCCAGGCTGGCACAGATGCTGGGAGAGCCCCGGCATGACGGGGTGGAGGGTGAGGAGATCCATGTAGGACCCATGCTGCCACTGCCAGCAGCTCCTGGAAAACTTTCCAGGCTGTCTTCCTTGCCTCTCCGTGGACACAGGGAGAGCTGTATCCACAGTTTTGGTGTCACCTCACTGCAGGGCATGTTTTTGGCACCCATTAAGCAGCTGAGAAGCATAAAAAATAAGATTAAAAAGGAGCAATAACTAGAATATCAGAACAGAATGTGCTAGACAGGATCTGCCTGCTCAAGAAAACAGTGTGCTGACAGAAACAGTGTAGCAAAGGATGGACTGTTTGAGATAAAGCCATTGAATTACATATCTGCTGGTCCCCAGAGATCTGCGCGTACTTTAGCTGTGTTACTCCACCACAAAGCCTGTCTCACGGCAGAGCTGTTGCTGCTGTGCCAGTCTGACGCAGGGAACAGTCTCTGAACTTGTGCTGGTAACTGCAGGGCACCAGCCCTGATTTTGTCAGCTTTGCCATCTCAGGGGTCCTTCAGACCCATATACACGTAGAGGGCACAGAAAGGTCATTTCCACCTTGGGGGGCCATGAAATTTGTTATGCAGGTACGCTCAAAACTTTTAGATGCAACATAACTGCTGGACTGTAGCCACCAAGTAACTTCCATTTGGTCATGGAGAGAGCTGCAAAAACCCTTCAAATGCGTCTAGATAAGGAACAAAGTTTAAAGTTATTCCCGCCAAAGACTTCTACAGACTCACAGGTATGTATGTATCTATCAATCCAAAAACACCCTCAGATGACAGTACATTGCTTGGAGCTCATGTTCAATCAGTTAAACACAATGTTGCCTTCAGAGCAATTATTTTCCTGAGACTATTACTGCATAATACAAGCCACCATTCTTATTTTTAGGTGTATAATTTTGCTTTGGCCATTTTCAGAATGTGCGTTGTCTGGTACCACCTGCTTTATAAATTGATCCACTTGTCTCACTCTGCATTACTGACATGTCCCCATTCTTTACTACTCACCGATTTCTCTCAGCTGCAGGATAAACTTTACATTTTCTTCCCAGTCACTGATGATAGTGTACAGCAGTTTCTTGACAAGAGGGAAGGAGCTGTCATGCCAGTCTGTCAGGTCTCTGTTTATTAACTGCAGCAGCCAAAAGCCCACATCGCTGTAGAGAGGCTGCCTGGCCTTCCCAGCACTGCTACAGCAACAATACCCACTGTAACCCTTTTCTTCTCATCCACTTTAATTTCCCTGCAACACAATGATAACGATGTCTTCAATTCCCAGTCACGTTCTCAGCAAAGTGATCATACTTTAAAAAAAAAAGGAATTGCAGTTGTTTAAAGAGGGATTGATTTCACAAAAAAGAGTCCACACTTTTCTGAACTGCATCTGAAAAACAAAGAGAAAGAAACAAAATAATGTGCAGCTAGTTAAGAAGGAGCTTTCAGACTTTATTTTGTTGGGAAATGTTTTAATGTTGCTAGTCATGGTTAGACAATAGGGGCATGACCTGAACATCCTAGAAAAATACCAGCTGCTCTGAAAGAAAAAAATTACAAACATATGGTGAAACCGGTATCACTGAAGCATTTAACTTGACAAATTTCACATAAGTTAATTCCGGTGGTAATGTTGTTTCTTCCGGGAACATTTATTTATTTGCACACTGTTTTTCTAAGTGAGTTACATCCAGGCTTTTTCACCAAGGTTCACTGTCTCTGGGGAATGTCATTCAATTTAATTTTGCTCAGAGTGGTCTCCAAACATACTGCTCCAACTGTTTTTAGAACAGCACAGTTGTGTCTCTCTTCAACCCAGCCCTCCCTCTGCTATTAACCACCTCACTTTCCAGACGACACCACAATCTTACTTACTTTCAGAAAGAACTTCTTCTGCCCTTAAACATTTTTGTTTGTTTGTTTTACTGTTTTCTTCTCTGGGATATACTTATTTCCCTTAAATCAGCCTTCTACTTCATTCTCCACACAGATATCTTGAGTTGGCTTTGACACTGTCTGCCTTTCTCTCAACTCTGCCTGATGGGCTGTGAGTTGCTCTACCCAGACCTGTGCCAGCTGTTGCTCTCTTGAAATCTTTAACCATGTCCAAATCACCACATTATTTGACTATTGCAGTTTCCATCTCTGGGTCTCCTAAATCTTTGCTGTCTTAGCTCTGATATTTCTGGGATGCTGCAGCACAGCTCTTCTCGGTCCTTGAGAGATGCTACTTCAGGATTGTCCGTGACTGTTGGTGTATTGTTTTGCCCAATGTATAAAATCAGGTACATTTTTGGGGCTCTCATATTTTCTACTGTAGATTCATGGCTGTCTGTTGATGGAACCTGTGCAAAATTAGTCACCAACTACTTACTGTATTGGGAACTAAAAGCTGGATTTATGCTGCACTGTTAGAGGTGGTACTGTTCCCTCCAGGTCTGGAGGACTTTATATTGCTCCATTTCTTGTGATCTGTCCTAGCTGAAGTTACTTTTATCCAAGCTGCTCCATCAGCACAGGCAATTCCCTTCTTCTGGGAACAAAGCCTGCCTCACAAACCAGTTTGCTACTGTCTCTGCTTGTAAATTTCACATGGTCACTTGCATGGGAAACTGCTTTTTAAGTTTGATACATAGTTCTCTGCATATCTGCCCAGCATAGCGGCACATTTGCCCTCCTCTGTACAGGGACATGTTGACTACCTTTTGATTTTCTGACGTCAGTAATTGAGATACTGAGTCCATCTATAACTCTGATATTTTTTTTGCTTGCCTCCTTTCAAAATTTCACTTTCAATATAAAAGGATATTTTATATTCCTTTACTGCCAAACACATTATTAAGTTACATAAAAATGGGACAGAAATTGGAGGACTATGGGTAAGAAAGATACCATAGATTCATAATTGTGCATATATATAAAAAAAATTTACCAGTATAAGGGAAAGAGCAGAAGTATAAGAGGAGAAGTTTCTTCATTGCAGTTTTTTATATTGGATAGTCAAAACTGGGGCCTGGGGAGAAAACATGAGAAATGTATGAGATGAATGGGAGACTGGGTGGGAGAGGCAAAGATGTGAGAAACAGTGGTCCAGAGAAGGCTGGATGGTGATTTTAAACCTCTTTTGGCCCGCACAACCCCTGTGCAGGTCTACATGTGATGGTGAAGAGAGGTGGCAGCCAGCCCCTGAGCTGGGGTGTGATGCTGGCACTGGGCTGCTCCAGGCCTCTGGGGTTTCTGAATGAAAACAAGAAGTTTAGCCAGCGTCTACCATAAGCCCCCCTTAATCTCAAACTATTTCTTTCAGCATATGGAGTGCATTAAAAGAGTATAAAACCATTCTCAGTGGAGGCTTACTGTGTATTATACAAAAATTGAATTGTTGTAATAGCAACTGCAGTTGACTACCACCTCTAGAGACGTGGCATAAATCTGACTTTTAGTGCCCCATGTAGTAAACACTTAGTGGGTAACGTTGCACAGTCTGCACAAACCACGTTATGGAGCAGAGCCTCTCTGCTAAAACAAACACGTTGCCACTAATCTACATTAGAAAACAGAAAGGCCACATCAATTCAGCAAAAATATGTATTAAACAAAGCAGACTGTTATTAGACATATAAATCCGAGTTGTTGTGAGATGTTGTCTCAGCTACAGCGGCATCATAAAATGATCCTAATAGTCTATACAGACATTTAGCTTCATTTCAAAATACACATTCCTTTGACATGTATGGGAGTTGTATGCTGGTACTGTAATTACCTTAATCTGGCAAATGCCGTAAATAATTATTCTTTTCAAGGATTTGAAGATGCTCTGAGTAGTTCCTCTACTTTGTTCTTACTATAGCATTATCCTAGTTGTTCAAGGCAATTATTTAGAATTTAAATGTGCCCAGTGAATCGGCTATGTAAATGAAATTTATTGTATATAAATTATTAACTATGTCTAGAAAGAGAAGTAGGAAAAATAAAGACCCAGCATATGATTGTGGTCATATCTTATGTAGCATCTAAGTATATATTTTTTTGTTTTTCCAAATTTCATGTCATTTTCCCACATAAAAGAAGTACAAGATATCCTGATTCTTCTTGTATCCAGTCATATGCTTTTAACTTGTTATTTCTGCTAGAAAAACATGAATAAAATCAGCTTCTTTGAATTGACAAAAGATAAATAAAGAGAAATACTTTTCTTAACAGTCTGATGAATGAAAAGATGAAATATCACTGACTGGTAGAAAAAAAATGTTGACACACCCAACAATTTTTTTTAATCCAGCAACAAGTAAAAATTTCATTAATGGAATAATAAGGTAAAATAAATAAAAAAATGCCACAGGGAAGACCTGCTTTAATATAATGAAGAATCTTGCTGTTCCATATCTGCAATATTAGGAACACTATACATTGCATAGATACGTGGTGATTCTGCAGGCTCTGAGAACAGTGACTCCTCTGTAGTTTATAATCCACAAACTGTAAAAATCAAATCTTTCTCATTTCACAGGTGAGAAGTAATAATCAGTAGTTCAGTATATCAATACCCGAAGTTGTGACCCATTGAAAAAAAGCGGAGGAACATTATGAGGGATGAGTTCATGAGGAGGTGCCCGAATGAATGAATGAATGAATTCACAGCTCCCACGAATGAAGGAATCTTCCAAGTATAGACCTGAGTCACGGGTAGGAGGATCCAATCTACAAAGATAAAAGTGAACATCACAATTCTTTGCAATTATGACAATGATTTGAGCCAATATTAGAAATAATAGAATGCATTATAAGAAATAATCCTTACTACAGTAAGGGTGACACCATTCTGGAGCTGTATGATACATCACTACATACTATGTTCTCGCATTCCAATATCTGTAAGAAGTTTCTGAGGATGCTCAATCTGAGCCAGCTTCTAGGAGCTTAATTAGAGCTAGGCAAATCTGAGAAAAATTAGCTGTTGGAATTTTTTCTCTACTAAAACATATCATACATAAAAAATACACAATAATAATAAAATCCCCACCAAGCATGAGGAATGATGAATAGGAAGTTGACTGTGGTGTTGTATAAAAGCTGTGTCTGAACTTGTCAACTGAGTGTGCCCAGGATGGTACCTGGACCCAGAGGGCAGCTGACCCACCTCTACTAAATTCTCTCAGGCCTTGGGGTAAGGTGTCACATCTGATGGGAAGGAACCTAGGCTGTGCTAACTCCCAAAATGCATCTAGGAATGGTTTGAGAGAGCAGGAGGTGGCACAGGCCAGCCTTGTGTTGGAGGCAACTCTGACAGCTCCAGTGCCTGGGGATGCTCCTTTGAACTGTTTAATTTGCTAGTATTGGCATAACGAGAGAGACAGTCCTAAAATAGTAGCTGAGTGTGTGTGTGGATGAGAACTGTACCAACTGTACCAGTCGAAGTTTTACATTTGTACTGTCGTTCTAAGTATGTATGTTTAAATCCTGCAGTCATTCCCTTGAACCACAGTCCCCAAGAACCCGGTCCTGCAGATGGGGAGAGCAAATCTCTGGAGAGCAATTAAGTGAGCAAGTACTTGTGGTGAACAAAAAAGCAAGTTTCAGCAGGATTAATATCCAGGCCTCTCTGCTCCTGCCCACAGCCTGCCTGCCTGGCACTGCTCCTGTGTGCCTGCCTCGGCTTACCTTGCTGCTGCTGCTCCCACTTTCCCCACAGTCCCAGGTAGGGCCTCTCTGAGCAGTGAGTTGCATCTCCCACCACTCAAGCTCTCTCTCTCCTTGGCTCCTGCTCTCCTGAACTCCCAGTTACTCCTCTTTCACCAGCTGGTCACATCCTCGTTTTTCTGCAGACTGCTTTTCCCTCTGGCTCAGGCCCCTTCCATTTGGGCAGCCCGTATCATTTTCTCCTCCAGCATCCCAGGAAACTGGTTCATCTCTTTCTCTTCTGCTGGCCTTTGAGTAATCTCCACTTCAGCACCAAGCCCAGAACACCCATGAAAGACAAATCTGCCTTGGCTGGGTGTCCTGGAGGCTGTGAGTCATGCGGAGGGGACAGTGCCCTCCCAGTCATTGGAGCAGTTTGAGTAAGATCAGAGAAAAGTGAATTCTTGGAAACTGTGCTCTGAGAATAGAAGTCTCCACCCAACAAGAACAAACCACATTCTTCTTCCCAGAAATTAAAAAAACGAGCAAGAACTGGTAAGATTTATCACAGGCAAAAAAACCGCAGCTCAGAAGCGGGAACCATCCATTGTGTCAAAATATGGCAGCACCAGATTTGTCTCTTCTGCCATCAGAAATTTTAAGGCTGGTAAAACAACAGATTTCTCCAAGTCTTGCATCCTGAAATGACAGAAACATTTAGGCAGCAACACTCAAACCAGACAGTCCCAGTAACCAACACTGCCTGAAGCACAAACCCAACATAGAAATACCTTAACTGTATAGCCACGCACTAGAAGAAGCCAAAAAATAGGATGTATTGAACTGCCAACCCCACTTTTCATACCAAACCATGCTCATAATGTAGGTAATGTGGATTACCATGGCCAGCCCCGTTTGACACCGCCTGGCTCAACACTACATCTGAAATGTTTATGCAAATGATGGGTACTCACATGATAACGTTATCTTGGCTTTTTTTTAGCTGATTCTCCCATATCAATACTGTCACATAGCCTAAAGCAATTGAAATGATTGACTAGCAAAATGTGCTAATAACGTTGATTATCTTCATTTATTTGCATATAATTCTTTCCTAATTTCTCTGCAGTAATTAGGACTGTGGCACATTGCTGACATGACTTTTTAAAATGAGAATGTGTTAAGTAATATTCAAAAACCTCTTTTGTGATTTCCAACTGATGTTTTCAATAAAGAAAAATCACCTTCAGGAAAGATATTTCTGAAATGAAAATGTATTTCTAGATTTTAAGCAATCATTAGAGGGAGATTTTGCCATCAGTGTAGATGTTAGAAATCCAGGAGACATTTCTCTTGAGGCTATGTCTCAGTCAAGATAGATCACTGTTGCCAGTCAGGTAGGAGTTGTTGCCTGGGAAATATGGAAATAACCCAATGTTCTGCACTCAGAGCCCCAAACTGGTTGGAAGAAAATAATGGCAGAAAGAAATGCACTCCTGTAGTATCCCAAAAATTATATTTCAGTTTGTCATTCCACCTGTGGCATTTAAGTAAATCTACTGAGGTTGATAAATTACTTACTAATTATGCATATTGCATTTTGGTCAGCAATTCTTCCTACCAAATCTTTGATCCTCTTTGGGGGCTACTTGCAATCACGCTACTTATAAAAGTATTTAAATAATTTTTTCTTCCTGTCACCACTTTAAATTGCACCTATACTGTGCATTACTGGGTCCTAGGCACTGAAATATTTTATAGAGATAGCCTGGATGTTAGAGTCTATTCTTATCTCTTATTAACATCAGGTTAGCATACAATTCACAACCTGGTTTTGTGTCTGCGTCCCTGCAAGACAAAAGAATAAAAGTCAAGGACAAAAATCTGTGTCCTGAAAATCATGACTGGACAAATGTAAACTTTCCTGAGTGCTTTGCCAGCTACGTGACAATTTTAAATAGAAGAAAGTGAACAGGTGAAGAAAGCCATCAAAGTCAGCATTAATGCTGCTGCCTAAACAGTTTAGCTGTCTTTGCTCCATTTCTTCCACAGCTATTGCTGACTGCGACTACAGATAAGTTGAACAAGGATGGAGGTCACTAAAACAAGAAATGCCTTAATAATTAAGGGCTCAATACATTTCACAAATGCACCTTCTCCTGTATCTGCTGCCAAACAGCTGTGGATCTGTGATATCTTGTAAAAATAAATTAAGAAGCCCGAAAGGCTCTGTTCACGATCTAAATGTGGAACTGGAGATGCAGAATGAGGATGAAACTACTAATTACTCTCTCCAGGCTCATACTTGCAAAATAATCAAATCTGTCTACCGGGGCGATCAGCACTTAATCAACCGAAGTGTGATATAACCTTGCACTTCATGCTAACATGAAGTTAGAACTAAAAAAAGCCCTGTCATTGTTACGAGCATATTTTCAAGGCAGAGAATTAGCAGGCTTTGCTCTCCAAAATAAGCCTTTCAACATTTAATTACCTGTAGTAGGCTGCACACGTTTGTTAATGTCTGTGCAGAGCTAACAGCTGAGCACACTGATGCCAGCAAGCCCTTCCTCTGCTGCCCTGAGAATGGTTTGCTATAGGAGTACCTTGTTCCAGCACACTTCTCTGTTGGTAAAATGCTAAGTGCTCTCCTTGTTTTAATGCAAGATGACTTATTAAGTAAAAAGGCGAAGCATTTTGCATTTTCCACACTGTCATATCTTATAGCCTGAAGAAAATGTTAATCATGGAAAAGTTGTAGTTGTTTGGGTTGGGTTTTTTTAATTATTTTTGCTTTTGTTTTGCTTTGTTTTGTTATTTTTTCCCCTTTTTAACTGAGACTATTCTTATAGCTGAAAACCTCTGTATAATATCAGCAGTCACTTAAATGCTGTGTTTGGACAGTTAGCAAAATTTTGTGGATATGTATTTAAATCTCAGGGGAGCTTCTCTGCCTGTCACATCAGTAGCTGGCAGCTCAAGAGGCAGGTTTCCTACAAAGATTCACTTGTCCTTTAATAGCGGGGAAGGGAAACATCTGTCTGGTTTTTTTATGACTTCTACTTCCGAATTAAACAGGGAAATACAAGGACATGACAAAGAGACAGATCTCAGCTTTCTGAATCTGTGACACTTTGGTTAGGCAGTAGAGTGAGGATTCTGTGTCAGCTCTTGTTCATTCAGATATGCTTTTGCTGCCCTCACAACAGGTTTTCCTACTCAATGTCCATTTCTGGGCATGGAGAGCAACGCTGTGGAAAGGGACCTGGGGGTCCTGGTCCATGGCAAGTTGAACATGAGGCAGCAGTGCCCTGGCAGCCAGGAGGGCCAACCCTGTCCTGGGGGGCATCAGGCACAGCATCGCCAGCCGGGCAAGGGAGGGGATTGTCCCGCTCTGCTCTGCACTGGGGCGGCCTCACCTCAAGTGCTGGGGGCAGCTTTGGGCTCCACAATATAAGAAATACATTAAACCATGAGAGAGCGTCCAAAGGGGGACCATGAGCATAGTGGACGATCTGGAGGGGAAGCTGTATGGGGAGAGGCTGAGGTCACTTGGTCTGTTCAGCCTGGAGAAGAGGAGACTGAGGGGAGACCTCATTGTGGTCTTCGACAACCTCACAAGGAGAAGACGAGGGGCAGGCACTGATCTCTTCACTCTCATGACCAGCGACAGGACTCAAGGGAATGTCCTGAAGTTGTGTCAGGGGAGGTTTAGGTTGGATATCAGGAAAAGGTTTTTCACCCGGAGGGTGGTTGATCACTGGAACAGCTCCCCAGGGAAGTGGTCACAGCATCAAGCCTGACAGAGTTCAAAAAAGGTTTGGACACTCTCAGGCACATGGTGTGGTTGTCGGGATTGTCCCGCACAAGACTAGGAGTTGGAACTGATGATCCGGATGGGTCCCTTCCAACTCAGCATATTCTATGATTCTATGGTTCTATGAGTCTATGATTCTGTGATTCTATGATTCTATGTTCCTTTCCAATCAGGATTTGAGATGGTTGAAATACTGACAAAAACCATTTTGCTTTTGTCTGTTGTTCCATTTTTTAAAACTCTTTAACTCCCAAACTTTGATTGGAAATGCTAAAACAAAGAAAAATATTTTTCATAACAATGCTCTGTTTTGAAATTTCTAAAACAAAGCTTAAGGTTCATGCTCTCCCTAAAGAGGACGATAACATGGCTGTTTTGCTTAAAGACTGAAAGAGAGATCAGTCTGGGGCTCCAGGAGTTTTCCAGTAGGCCTCCTGGCCTGATGCTCACCAGTCCTCATTGCTCAAGACAACTGAGGTGTCAACAACTTGTTTCCCTCTCCTGGGTGCTTGACTTTCCTCCATGTTGTCTCCAGACGCCATCCACCCTGGACATGACTTTTGTCTTGACAAACTCTGGACAATAACTTACTTGCATGTTATTTGCATTTCATCACTCTTAAGGTTTGTTTAATACTCATTTGGGTTGATTGTGTAATATTGCATCTTTGGTTATACACCTTGGGTTTTGGAGACAGGAGAGAGGAGGTAGTCTGGCAGTGTCATGGTGGAGAAATGAGCGCTCTGGCAGGAGGAGCAGCTCGGATTGAGCTGGCTGTGCTGTGTGGAAGGCAAACACGCCGGATGAGTTCTCATCTGCTGCCCAGGGTGGGCAGTAGCTGTGCAAAGCTGGAGCACAAGCCCCTGTTCTTATGCTGTACCTTGCTCTGCTCTGCAGGAGTGTGCATTACTGCATATAGTGCAAGTGGGAGCATTTGGCCTAATCACTGAGAACAAAATCTGTCAGTTGGTAAGGACAAAACACTGCTGAAAAACCTTCACATTTTCTGCTTCTGTTTATTGTGAAGTCTGCCTTAAACAGAAAGGAATCACAGAATAAACTAGGTTAGAAAAGACCTTTGAGATCATCGAGTCCAACCTGTGACCTAACATTACCTTATCAGCTAAACCATGGCCTCATTAAGTCTTTTTTTAAACACCTCCAGGGACGGTGACTCAACCACCTCCCTGGGCAGCCCATTCCAATGCCGAACCACTCTTTCTGTGAAGAATTTTTTTCTAACATCTAGCCTAAACTTCCCCTGGTGCAGCTTGAGGCTGTGTCCTCTTGTCCTGCCACTGGTCACCTGGGAGAAGAGGCCGACCCCGTCCTGGCTACAACCACCTTTCTGGTAGTTGCAGAGAGTGATAAGGAAGCACAACTTTATGCCACTACAGAGATGACCAAACTACATTTCTGCTTTCTAAATTCAGCACAGCCTGTGCTCTCAGAAAAATATTCTACCAGTAGGCAAAATACGAACACAAAGACATGATAACTTTGCTCGTTCCTATTTTGTCCTATCACCTTCTATCAATATCCAGACAAGTGAAACAACCTTTGTAATTAAAAAAAAGCAAAACAAACTCCAAAACAATTTCCTGTGTACTTCCTTCCATGGAACAGGAGGACGTTAGAGGAGGTCAGCTGTATCCTTGGTTTTCTTTTTTTTTTGTCAGCAAAATAAGAACATCAGAATTATAAAAATGTCCAAACTCAATCAAGTGTTCATTAGCATTCTGGGGAGCCTCTTCAATTAAAGAAAACTCTTATTTTGTCTGCATCACTAGGGAAATGCAGACTAAAATTGGAATGTAAATGTGGTTGTATTTTAGAATGATTTAATGTGACAATCTTCCTATTTGCAAATGGCCCAGCAAAGGGTCACAGTTTAACATCAATTCATAGAATAAAATGCAAGTTCAAAAACATGTCAGAACAATTTGCAGGATGTTTTTCAATTATCTGGCAAAGAACACGTGGAGATTTCTCACATTATTTCATTTCTCCTTGATACTTTATATGCTGCCAGCTTTGAGCCACGAGTTGTTTGCATTCTTAAATTCCTGTTTGGGAAGTTTGCTAAGATGCTAGCAAGAAGCTCTAGCAAAGTTTCCCTTCGTTTCCAAACCATTTCAGTGTCTTTTCCCACTGATGGGATAAATGGGCTAAGCATTTTCAGCTGCATCTCAGGTAAAACCAACCGAAATCAAGCCCTTGAGGCTCTGATTTTTGGAGTGCTTAACACTAACTGTGGCTGAAGGTAATTGGAGCTTCTGGAGCACTGTAACCCTGAAAACCTGAAACAATGCTGTCTTTATGATGAGGATGGTCCTTGGATTGTCAAACTTGCCTGGAGATGTGAGGTAGGATGACTTTGCACATACTGCTTAAAGTAGGACTACGTTTTAAATTCTGTCTGCAATCTCGTTGATCACAATTTAATGGGCTGTTCCTCTCCCCTGTGCAATTAAGGTTAAGAAAGTACTCTAGATATTCTGTAAGTAGGTGCAGTAAATACCCAGTAAATAGGTACAGAGGTTCTGCCCAGCCTGAGGAGTTTCCCATCGGGGAATTGGGTGGTGGGAAGGTGCCCTCTGCCCTGGAGGGGGAGCAGCCTGGTTTCTGTTCCCTCCTTGCTGGGGATGTGTGTGCACACAGGTGCATGTGCCAGACCCTTGTGAGCACTGGGGTCCTGATCTTGTGGCACTGAACACTTCCCAGCCAGTCTCCACTTTTCCATTGGCACGAAGAGCAGTGCCTGCTCCATCACACACTGTGCAGGAAAGCCAAGCCAGACACATTTTGTAGCTCTTATTTTTTTTGGTGGGGAAGACATTAAGAAGTGGTATTCCCATGTGCATCTCGGTCATGCCTGTTACTATGAAAAGACTGTAAAATCCCTGACCTGTTCTCAGGCTCTCTGTAGCTCTGCCATTGATGTGCCCATTTACAGACCCCTTGGCTGTTCCTCCCAGCTGGGACTCCAGAAAAGAACCAGGACTCTCTGGCATCAATGCCATGAAACAGCTCCAGCCAGTATCACTGAATTCAGTAGAAGCAGAGCAAGGTTTGAACTCTGAGCTCTGTAACTGGTACTCTGTGGTTACTACAAAGTGAGAAACCCAAACTGAAGCTACCCTCTTGATATCTGACATAGTTAAAACTGAGGAGTATTTGAGTAGAATCAAGGAGTTGTTAAGGATGGAAAAGACCTTTAGGATCACCAAGTAAGTGTCACCATTAACCCAGCACCACCACCCTGTCCACCACTGAACTACGTCTTCAACGAATGACAGGAAGTCCATTTTCACCTAAATCAGGGTCGACACAACTGGCCATCCCCAGCAGCCATGAAGACTTGAAGACATGCTACAGTTAGACCTTCTGTTGAAGCAGTTCTCCTGTGTCAATTTGTTCACTTATTTCTTTCACAACTGATCTTTCAGCTTTCAAGTGTGAAACTATAAAGTGCCACTGAAAAAATACCATCACTGTCATAGTCCAGTGGGGTTCTATGCTCACTGTCCATCAATGTGGCCCACACCAAATAGGTTTACTGTACTAGACTAAAAAATTAAAGTATTTTACTAACTGTGAATCTTAAAAGCTGGAGTGTATTGACTGAGCAGATGAGAAAGTCTAATCCTGTACAGCCAAAATATGAATTCAATCCATTCTCTTCTCTCTGATAGCAGCTGTCTGTTGATACCTTGAGAGGAGTACAAAGCCAGGGAAGCCATAAACTCTTCCCCAGCATAATATCTCAACTTCTGATGACCCATGGCTCCTGGGCTACACATTTTTTCTCCATATTTAATAGATCTGGATTGTTTTTTTACTTATCTTCCTTTGACTCATCATTCTGTGAAGCCTGGGAAACTCTCTTGAAAGCCTATGGAAAGAGGCAGCAGCTGACTGTGTGCTTTACTTCTTTTCTTTGTTTTGAGTTTGCCATCTTTTGTCTTTCTTTGATACTTTCTGATTCTTGCACGAGAAAAGCCAATGAACACAAGATCCTTGTTTATGTTCCCCATACACTTGTGATTTCATAGACCTTCCTTACAGCCTTGTTGTCACCTCTTTTCAGACTGAAAAAGCCTGATCTGTTCAATCACTTCAGATGCAGAAACCATTTGATACCTTTGTCATCCTAATACTCTACCTCTGAGCCCCTTTCAGACCTGCAGTACACTACGGAGATGGGCAGACCAGAACTGCCCACAGTATTCAAGGTGTGGTAGCCCCACATCTGTGCAGCATGGGATGATGTTCTCTCTCCCTTCTCTTTTCCTTTCTTAATAATTCCTCACATTCAATTTACTTTTTATTACTCCTGAGCATTGAACTGAGGCTTTCATAGACTGTCTATTGTATTTCCAAGATCTTATTCCTGAATGCTAATTTAAAGACTGTCACCATGTATATGAAGTTAGGATTGTTTTTCTTGTACATGCTACTTTACATTTATCTACTTTGAATTTCATCTGCCACTTAATCATTCAGTCAGTTTCTTTCCTGCAGTTCTCTCCTTTTTTTTTTTCTGTACAAGTTAAATTCTTATCAACAGAAAACATAGCCATCTTACTATTCACCTCCTTTTCCAGGTAATTTAGAAGTGTGTGGAACAGGGCAGACTTATCACAGACCCCAGTAAGACTCTGCTGGTACCTTCTCTGCATTGAGAAAATGGGTTGTTTATTCCTACTCCTCATTTTCTAAGCCTTAACTCTTTACCTATCCCTCAAAGGAGTTCCTTTCCTATACTGTGGTAGGAAGAGTTTTTGGTGAAGGACATTGTCAAATACTTTTCAGGAATTCCAGAGATTAAATCCCAATCAGTATGTGCAGGACAGGGTGAGAATTGCTTGTTCACTATCTCTTCTTGTACCTGAAGTGGGGGACATTGAAGGATGCTTCTATAAGGCATATTTAGAAAATTTTTTAAAAAGGAAAAGGATTCTTCATGCAATGTGTAGTTAGGTTTCAAAGTTCATTGCCATACATAATTTGGATAGTATTTGGTATTTGTAGATTCTGGACAGACTGGTCTAGTTCACAGATCACAAATCCATTGAAGGTTACTAAATGAATAGAAATAAAGGCTGCCTGAGGAGTTCATGGGAGTTAAAATGATTGGAAGCCCTAGGAGTACTCATCAGGAACATCTTGTACATCTGTCCTGGTTGTCTTCTCTTTCCTAGGCATTCACTTTTGGAGACAGGATTCTTAGCAAACCCAGCCCAGCCATTCCTCTGCCTTTTTGTGCCCATGTTCTTAACTGGGTCTATTATTGGATGCCTTCAGAGAATTCTGTCTGGTTTGGAAGACATGACTCCCCTCTTTGAAAGCTCCTTCCCTGGGGTGCACTTTCCCAATATCCTCTGATTTAAGTCCTACCCATGCTCCTCATACAGTTGTCAAACTAGGAGGTGCTACGGCTCTCCAGAAACACTTGGCAAATGTTAAAAATTTGTCATCACTTTTGCCATCCTCCATTCCTGCAGTGCAATGACAGCTCTAATGCCTTGCAGCTTCCTTTAGTAGGTCAGCCTTTAAATCATCTGGACCTGACAATTTTTTACCTTAATTTTGACAATTTCTTTTATAAATTCTTCTAATGAACTCAGTCTGAAATAGTTCCTTTGACATATCCTCTCTGATGCATGAAGAAAGGTTCCAGCCCAGATATTTCCCCAAACTCCTTCAAGGCTGTAAAAAATAATTTAATTTTCCTCCTCTGCTTTATCTTCTCTGAAAGTTCCTTTTGTACTTTGATCAATTAATGGGCCTACAAACTCTATAGCTTCCTGCTCCTGATGTGTTTGAAGAAATGATTAATTATGAGGTTTTTACGCCCTCTGAAAACTGTTCTTCAAACTCTTTTTTACTGGCCTGAAACGAGGAACAAGGGAGCTTTGCTGAAGGCATTCATTTTGATCTTTTTTTTTTTGGTATTTGTACTTCAGCAAAGAAAGGAAAATTCTTATTGATTTTCATAATCCTGAAAATATATGGGTTTGCAACTGAACATACTTCTACACCAAATTTGTTACTCTTTTGGTCCTACATACACATCTATAAGAACAGTTATACAGCATAACCTGATTTTTTTCTGTAAAAATATTTTTACATTTTCTCTGACACATTATTTTAGGCTAAATAACTAGATGCCTTTTTCTTTATAAGTGTGCCAGGTTGCTTCTGTAAAATGCACAAAAGTAGTATTTTAGTCTTCTCTTTCTTTAGCTAGATGAAACTACTCGGATGCCTTTCCTCTCACCTGCTTACCTCTGACTTGTAGCTCACAGCAGTTGGTTGCTCCCCTGTTCTTCCACAGACCTTTGCACCCCCATATTGGCTTCTGGCTGATATTTGCTGTTTAATTTTTTGTACTTCTGGCTTGGTACTTGCTCAGTCCCCAGTCAGTTTGACTACTCCTGGTCATTAGTATCTCCTTTGTTTAAGCATTTTTATGTTGGTAACTTGGCTACTCTGCTCAACTTCTGGTGTAGAGGCTGTTGTGAATTAAAACAATCTCCTCCTGGCTCCTGTTCTGTGCTAGGGGTGTGTTGTGGCTGGGCATGCTTCTCTTCTGCCTGCTGATGGCAAAAATCCTCTGTTGTTGTGTAGCTTCATCTTTGTACGTGTTGGCAGAAAGCTTCTATGTTGCTCTCTACCCTACCTGAAATGTTCATTTTCCTAGAAGTCTTCCCTGTTCATACCTTTATTTCTGCTACTTGCTGGTTGTTCATAATGTAAGTAAATTCCCTAGAACTTCCTGTTTGCTTTTGGATATTCACAATCATTCAAATTTTGCTGAAGCTGGTCTTGTTGAAACACGTTATCTACCCTGTTACTCCTGGCTTTGGAGGTTTATCTGTATGTGCACAGAAACTGGGAGGAGGGTTAAGTCAGTAGCAAAATATGGCTCTTCACGCTTCAGAGAAGGAATTTCACATTTAAGTCCCAGGAACTTCACATTTCAGTCCCAGGAACTTCGCAGTGTCCCCTTCCCAGGTCTGTCTCATGGGCCTGTTCATGGGCAGCCTGAAAAGTTAAGGCAATAGCAAACAAAATCGTACTTTTTAGTCCTGTTGAGCTCCTTTTTTTACTCATGATTTTTCCTGATGGACGGCATCTGCCTTATCACTAGAAGATTATTACTCTTCCCTAATTCTAACTATTTTTTGAGGTCACTGTATTCCATGAAATTTTCTTTCTTAAATGAATATTCTTAGACATGATGTGCACATCTAGACTATTTAATGACATAAATTTTTGTTAGGTATACAATTTTCCTTCTCTGAAACCTGCTTGTTCTTAGCTACTTGCCTGTGTCTGATTTCATTTGCGATAATATCACTCATTAACATTTTCTGACACTGACACTAATAATACTCTATTTCTCGTCTTTCAAATTGCCATTCTTCTGGCAGTTTGACAGTAAAATAATCTTTAACATTAGCAGAAGTAAGGCATCTACCCCGTTGGGCACTTCTAAAACTTTCTATAATTTTAGTTGACTAAATGTATCTAAGGCTTTGGACCCACCTTTCTAGAATTAATCAATTTCATCTCCTCCTACCTTTTTTTATTTACCTCATTAGGAGAAAAAAAATAGAATTTTTTTTTTTAAAAAAGCAAATAATGAAGTACAATTGAAATACTTAACCTTCTTTGAAATTGTGTATTTGCAATTAAAAAAAAACCCCAAACCCAAAGTGTATTGGAATCTGAGCTTGGATCTGAGTGTCAGAATGAGATTTGTAACACCTTCATAGCCACTGGCCATTGGGATTCTGCTGAACTTTGAGGTTCTTGAGTCAAAATGTTTCTAAAAATAAATTTGGAGAAGTAGAAGTGTGCTTTGAAAGGTGTGACAACAGAACACACTGAAGAAGGACTAAATATACTGCCTTTACTCTTTCCCTTCTACTGCCCTTAGATGTGCTAAGCAGAGCTAGGCAGACCTATGCTTCTGTGAAATTGCAGGGGGAGATACTGCCTGTACAACATTCCAAATGTGGTTCTGTATGGTCTGAGAATCTCTGCGGATGGCCTCCTAAGGGCGAGCATGTTTGCCCCCTGGCCTTTGTGGCTCTGGATGTGGAGGCATATTTTTGCTTTGCTCAATTGGTAAACCTAGCAATGCCTGTGCCCAGAAGTAAAAAAAACCCACAACAAACAAAATCTGTTTGAGGGAACTAGCTTTAGTACTTATTCATTGAGTGTTGATTCAAAACCAAACCGAACTGCTATAAAACGCAATCACCACCTCTGCGAGGCAGACAAGAGTTTCGAGGTTGGTTGCTTATCTGAAGCGTAAGACGCACCACTGATCTCTGTCTCTCCAAGAAGTGCAGCCTACTTTCACCCTGCCTCGTTGTCCAGCCCCTCTTTTAGTGCCCCTTTCCCCTTTGGAAATACTTGGCTGGCTCCTGGAGCGCCAACTGTCAGAGTGGCTCGGTCTCAGCTGGGAGACATCTCCTCCCTCTGAGCCCTGCTCACCATAATGCTTTCTGACAGGGGGAAGCTGGTCGTGGCTCCCTCTACCTCTACCCACACCACTCTGCTCAGCTGCACAGAGCATCCTGCGCAGTTATTTTCAGACGACAAAAGTTAGCTAATTCCTACAGCAGGATCATTCTTGCACTGCGGATGAGCTTTCTTTTATTGCTTTGTTCTTCAGCATGTGTGAGGTGGCCCTGGAAGGACTGGGGTCCCATTAATCTGGTATCTGTGCAAATCTTTAATGACATGCTGTTCCCTGCTACACAGCTTGCAATCTACAAATGTCTTATGACATATGATGAAACCCAATCTGCAGAATAGAAGCAAAGGGATTTAATTGAATGTCATCTCCGCAAAAGCCAAAGGGCAAAATCTTGGCCTCACAGAGGTCACTGGCCAAGCTCCCATTGGCTTTAGCGGTGCCAGGCATTCAACAAGAGTCTTTGCAGCACAAGTATTTGTATTCTGCTCACGTTGACCTATTTCAGGTCGAAATTCCCTTTAGCAGTGCTCACTAAGCCATAGGGCTTGCTGGTAAACCTTAACGTGTTTAGCCAATGCAAGCTGACAAGGGCATGACATCATTAGCCAAGTTTCACATCCCACTGACCTTGCCATCATGACTTAATCCTCTGGGGTCTGTCATCCCTAATGGTTTAGTTTGACAGCGCTTTACTGCACTTGTTATGTACTCACCTACTACAGTCTGCTAAGAAAACATGGCTATGCAGAAGCTGCTGTATGTCTCTGATGGCATGTGAATTACAGCAAAGATTGACTACTTTATGTCTTTTGTTGAACTAGCATATTGACAGCTCTGTCTTGTTTTCTGATATCTGAGTTAAGGATTTCTCAAGTCTGATATTATGTGAAATATAACACAGAAATTACCACATTTTGAGAAAACTTGATATTTCTACTGAGAGGGTGATTTATTATGATTTCACATCTATCATGTTTGTCTTTCAAAATTTCACACCATTTTACAGGCATCATTACCCTGATTTATTTTAGAGAGCGAAACCCAAAGTTGCACGCTGACAGGTCTGACCAGAAACCATTGTTTCACTGATTAGGTCTCTCCGTGCTAGCAGAAGGAAGAGTGAGTGCCACATCTCCAGTAGAGAGCTGAAGTATTGCAGGACTGCTCTGCAGACCAAGCACAGAAGCAGCTCACCTTCTACTAGGAAAAACAGAAGCAAGTACCATAAATTCCAGAGCATCGTGTGTACTCTTCTCTACGTCCCATAGAAAAAAACAAAACAAGACCAAAACCAAAACAACCAAAACAACCAAAACAACCTTCTCCCCCAAGTCCCCCAAACAACTAGAAAAGAGAAGAATCAACACTACCTAAGATAAATGATTTGGGCAGTTGGGGGAAAAGAGGGAGCATATGGACCTGTACCTCAGGCACTCCTATTTGAAACATTTTTCCACATTCCAAGTAATCTCTACTCCTGCCTAGCAAGCTGCATCCTGGGGAGGAGAGTGAGCATTTTACTGCATAAAAGATGAACTAAGTTTTACAGCTATTTTTTGGAACTCCTTACATTACTTTCATTAAAAATTTGTCTGTGTGGGGGAGTTGTTGCAGAATAAATGCAGGGGCTGAATTCAAAGTGCAACAATCAGTCTGTACTCATTCCCAGTGTGGGTTAAACTAAACACACAGGGACAATTCCACTATGGATTAAGAATGTCCTCCTGAAGAGTTAGTATGCAATAACTATTCCAGGCTATTTCCCCAGGTAGACAAGCCTAAACATCTGATAAATAGGCCTATTCCTTTTCCTCTTAACCAATTAAGTACTTATTTTAGAAGGATAAAATGAATTATCACATAACTATTTCACAGCAATATGTCTTACTTAGTGCATTGATGTCAGAAAAAGTGAACTACTGTCCACAGATTGGAAAGAGAGGTATTAGTGTTTTGCATGTACAAGCAAAGAGATGTCTCTTGACCTTATTTTATTTTGGGTAAAGATTATGATGTATTGTTGTTTTTGCAACACTTCACATTTATTTCACAAAATAAATCACATAATGGACTGTCATAATAGCCCCAGTAGCGTGACAGGAAAAAAGAATTGGTAGAGCTACACTTCAGTGCACAGTGAAATAGCTAACAATTTGTTAAATATCCCATGAGTGGATTAAATAGGCATATGATCAGTTATGTGGCTGCCAAGCCACAGCAGGAGCCAATTAGAATTCACCAAAAATAATTTAGATGAAAACTGATGAATCTATCAAACCCTAATTAAATTTATGGAAAAAAGCAAACATCTCGTTGACAGATTATATAACCAACAAGTTTCTCTGTAAACAGTCTACAAAGATGGCCACTGAAAGTAAAGCTGCTTTATTTGATCTTGTTTGAAGAGCGTTGAGTTTTTTTAACACGTAATATTCTTCCTATTTCAGTTTCAGGTAGCACAAAGTCATGCAGCAAATTGTAACTGTTGTTAATTATTTCAAGGCTTGTCTTATGTGAAAAACGCAAGAGTCTGTGGAGGGGGAGAGATTTGAATGGAGAAGAAAGATGCTGTAGACAGGGAGCTCTTTCAAGGGTCTGATTTTATATAATGAACTAGGAAATACACTGATAAACACAACTGTTAGAGCTCGAGTTCTTTAATATTGAGATATTTTCCATGGTATAATGTTGGGGTAGAGGATTGTTTTTATTGAAATGCTGGGTATTAGGCCACCAAATGGTGAAGCAAGTCTGTGTGAGAATGAGCACTGAGACATCAGCAACAAAACCCAGAAGACAGAAAGGCAAGACACCTCTAAATCAGAGCTTTCAGCTGCAGTAAACAGATAAGCTGTCTTTAGAACCAAAAAGACAGGGACTTGCATGGTTATTCTCATTGAAATCCTGCAAAGAATTAGCCAGAAATAGGGCTGCTGATCATCTTACTCCAGCAATGTCAGGACAGATATTTCTAAAACGTACCTTACACTCCAGTTGTTTCTCAGATATCTGCACTGTTCACTCTCCCATGAAACTGTTGTACATTGTGAACTATAACCTGAGTTTTCTTTTCACGGAAATTCAGTTTTCCCAGTGCACCAATGCTTTTGTGCTGGATGTGTTTTGTATGACTAATCGATACAACAAAGACATATCTGAGTATTACTCAAGACAGAGATTTTCTCCCCCCCATGCTATTCAGAAATGAAGCTTTCAGCTGCCAATAGAAGAAAGGTGATATGTGTTTCTCCTCTGCGCCTGTGCTTTTTTGGTGGCCACATGGGAAAGTGCTAGGCCAATGTCTGATTCATCTCTCTTGAAACTGGGAAGTTAGCAATGACTTTCCTTTTCCCTTTTCCCCAAATTGAAGACAAGTGAAAGATCCAATCCTTTAAACACAGTTAATAACATTCTTCCAGCTTGAAGAGTCTGAATATTTACAGAGTAGGTATCTATGAAAATCAAAATGCAGAAGAGTATATGTTCTGTCATCACTGCATGAATGTTAACATTAGCCAGACTCTTGCATTACATAAAGATGTCTGAATTACCTTGTATAAAATATTCTTACAGTCTAAGGAGACATTTTAAAGTGAACGTGTCTTAATGCATAGATCCATAATAAGCAGAGGTGTTTGCTTTCTCTGGGAAAAAGACTAGTCACACATGCCTCATTTTCTGATTTTTCTCGCTCCTAGAATTAAAGCTATCCTTTGAAATGAGGCAAAAATAGAATTGGACTGTAAAATATGAAGTAATTTAAATTCTTGAATTAACTTTAATTAAACTAAAGATAACCTAAAATGGAGGAAAATGGGGAAACAAAGGGGAAAAAAGAGAAAACTGCAAATGAGAATGAGGATGACTTATTAAATCAACTGTTATTCCTTCCTGAGAGTTTGGGATTTCTGGGGGGAATTGGGGTGGGGTTTTTTGGGGGGTTGGGTGGTTTTGCTTTTGGAGGCTTTTGGGGATGGAATTTTTTTTTTGGAGGGGTGGGAGTTGTCGGCTCATTTTGATGGAGGAAGAGGGACAAAGGCAGGAGAAGCACCTCACAGGGCCCTGAAAAGGGACAAAAAGGTGCTGTGCTTTACTTGTTCTTGGTTGTTTCTGTGGTGCTCTGCGGGGAAGAGGAGACTTTTGGCATGTCTACCCCAGGCAGCACAACGTGTGTCAGCAGAGGGGCTGCAACAATGCTGCACGGGGTCACACAAAGGGATGACACACTATGCAACTTCTCGCCATGCCCACACACCCATGAGTGAGCTTCCTCTGGAAAACACCCAGCAGACAAGCTGTGAACATGGAACATTTTCTCAGTACTTAACAAGACATCACTTTGGAGCTAAAGAGGATTGCTACCCTTTTCCTCCTTGTTCAGACCAGTCCCCAGCCATAAATAAGCCCCTTACACTGCTGCAATGTGCTGCAGTGAGCACTTCAAGGACCAAGAAAAATAAGCTTTTGCTCAGGACATAGCAAAATGCAGGAGCACAATCTTTCACTAGGAATTTCCCATTGGCGTGGGGTTTTTTTATGAGTGTGGGATAACCAAGTCTAACAGAAGCTTTAGAGATCCTCTAAAAATGGTGCGGTTTGCTCCCGTACCTGAGACTCCAAATTCCTCTTGAACAATCATAGAGTATGCCCTGCCCTGCTCACAAGTAAAGGACAGCCTACTTCTCCGTAAGAAGGAATTAGATAAAGATTTGTTGTGATTATTTTAAGCCCCAAACCAATTTGCTAAAACTTGTATTCCTTGATGTATTTTGAATTATTGAATATATGAAAGACAAATTCCAGACATTTGCATTATCACACTGGATCTTAACATATTTTTTTCACATAAAAGTCACATGACAGATTGGACATCAGGAGGAATTTCTTCACAGAAAGGCTGATCAGGTGTTGGAATGGACTGACCAGGGAGGTGGCAGAGTCAATGTCCCTGGAGGTGTTTAAGGAAAGACTGCACATGGCATGGTCTAGTTGACATAGTGATGTTCGCTAAGAGGTTGGACTTGATGATTTCAGAGGTCTTTTCCAACCTGTGGATTGATTCTGTGATTCTGTAAATATGAAGTTCTATGACACTACTAGAAATATGCCCTTTCCATATCCAAGGGTTAAATTTCATGCTTTGCTCCTGAAGAATGCAGCTCAGGAGGAACGTAAGAAAACTCCTTTAGACTCCCTTAAAACACATCCTCTTTTCCTGCTGGAGCTGGTGCAGGCAGGTGAATAAGGGCTAAGCAGCAAGTGAAATATGTGCATGTCTTGTGGTAGATTTCATATAAAATGGTGCCAATGTGTCTCACATTTATGTCTCACCAAGATTTTTGATAGTTCTGGAAGACCTTTTTGATGTTTCCCTCCTATTTGTTGTAAGCAGAATGGGTCTCAAAACAACACTACTGCACTCTAAAAATATGCATCAGTTTCTTCTTAAAAGAAGCTTATAGCTTCGTTATCTATTTGCAGAAGTAAACAGGAACAGCTTGGTGTATGTGCTAGCCTTAATGTAGAAAATTTTAGAAGTCTCCTTGATAAAGGCACTCCATGGTAAGGTATAAGAATGCATTACAGAGCATTTTTAAATGAGATGAAAAGTGTTCATTTTTTAAAGTCACTGGATATACTACTGATAGGGAGCTTGATTTATACCAAATAACATCAATAAAAATGTAGTCATTGACTTCATTAGAAGGATGCTCAAACGAATTATTTTCCCCTGGTTTTACATCTACAATTAATTTTGGACTTAATTTTCAGAGGTACTAAGCACACTCCCATGACCCATTGATTTCAAGTAATGTTTTGGGTGCTGGGCACTTCAAAAAATGAGGCTGCCTTATCTACAAATTCAGTCAAATTGTTAATCCACATTGGAATTAATGGACTAAGCTAACAGAATCTGCAAATAAATTGGAAGCACTGAATTAGTGCGTCTCCTGATGGTTCTGGAGAGCAGCCTTATCCAACCAGCTCGATCCATTTTTTCACCTGCTCTGACAACAGGCTGCCAGGCGTGGGCTGCTCTGCATGGCAGCAGCCTTCTGCTAGGGCACTTTATGTCACACAAAAATATATTCAGTGCTTGAAATGAGCCTATTATTAATAAACACCAACACATCTCAGGGGTGCTATTCATCTTAGCGCCATCCTCGTAAAATCTTTTTTATTGTTTGTGTGATCCATTCTCAAGATATTAACATTTTTATGTGGCTGGAAAGAGAAGAAAATCCCCGAATTTCACTCTGTGAACTCAAATCCAAAAGTGGCCAGTGCAGAAACTGTATAAAATTGGATAATCTGTTTACAGAAAGAGCTGGATGGGTAACGGTGTTGGCAAAGACATTCAGCTTTTACATAATTGGCTCAGATACTTTCCAAGTCAGAAGGGTCAGTGAGGCTTTACTGCCTGAAAGTTGCTTTGCAAAACCTGTGAAATAAACTGCACATTTATCATGTAAGGGGCATTGCCCATCATAGGAAAAATACCAACATGCATAACATTGTCTGGTATCATGGAAGAACTGTCAGGATTTAAACCAGAGGCAGCCAAACAACACATGGGGTTTCAGGTACTTACAGGATCCTGGAAGATCTGGAGTCAAATGATGACTGGCCTCCCTACCCTAATTGAACAATCAACAATTCAGACACCTGTATAAACAGCAACAATTAGCTGTTTTGTTAATGTATTAAAAACAAAAATTATATTTCAGCATTTTTAATTAACTCTGGGTTGGAATAAATAATCTTTATTTTTAACATGATAGTCTCAACTTCCATTTCCAGCATCTCCAAATATTGCTGACTATTCTCTTAAAATGAATTTTGTCTAAATAAATTCTTAAAGCTTTGAATTCCATATTTTAAAATATGCATGAACCTATTCCATAATAAATGGAAAAACTAAATGCATGCTTAACAAAGAAAGCTGAAAAGACATGAAGTTTAGAGTAAGACCGTATTTATTTTTCCTGGTTGTTTTGGTATATAAAGCCATAGAAGAGAAAAAAGCTAAACCTATGCTATATTAACAGAAGTTAAACACATAAATTGCCAAGTAAGGATAGAGAACAAGTGAATAAAAGGAACAAGACACCCACAAAATGTATTAGCTTGTCTATTTGAGTTAAAATGAAAGCAAAGTGTTCACATGTGTGTAACTTCCCAAAATATTCTGTGAGAAGAAAGAATTTGTTATTTTCTGTGCTTTTCTGTTCATGATTTTCAGAGCTAAGTGCAGTAAAGATATACACAAATTTTTGAGTTCTTATTGTTGTTTTGCTCCTATTGTACAGAGAAAGGAAGTAAAATCCTTTGGATATTGAATATTCAGTTACAGGTCTTCCTGCAGGCCATTTGGAATCCTTGCAGCTGTGAGGGAATTGCACGCCAGACCCAGGTAAGCCTGGCTGAAATAGAATGTTCAGCAGGGAAGGCTCAGGTGTTGGGAACTCTCTTCTGTTTGAGTGCTCGGAAACTACAGGATCATTTTCCTCTTGCTTGTGCTGTTTCTGTCCTATACACAGGGATGGAGCAACTTCAGGCTGGATTTCTCCTAGTTGCATGTCCCACAGAGCAAGGAATAACCTTCCCCTGGACCCACTGCCCCCTGTGGCACAAGGATGGCCAGGGCTTTAGTTTCTACCAAAATGTGTGATGACAGTAATGAAAAACTGAAGCTGCCCTATCACCTGCAGCAACTGCAGCTTTGGTATTGAAGCTTTGACACCAGTGTTATCTATTTGGCACAGACCATTTTGATAACAGTTATCACACGGATATCACCATTGCTCCCCTCCTTCTCACCTGCCTCATACCTTAAACAAAAGCTGTCAGTATGTATAAAAGTTTGTGCTGAGAAAGTCCTGCTTAGTCATGATGTGAGTAATGACTTCCAGACCTGAGTGCAGAGGGACTCTATGCTTGGAACAAGTGTTTGCCTTACTGGCAATTTCTCCTCAGAATATCCAGCAGATCTTCGATAGATAGATCTGTGATAGAACGCAATTAAATTTATCAAGTTCCAAAGTTCAGAAGAAATTTAATACTTCCGCAATTTTTAGCAGTCCCACAAGAATGTCTGACAGAATTTGCAATGCGTGGTATAGCAATAAATATCAGCCTGTGTGTGGAGAGGATTTTGAACAGAGGAGTGCTGCCATAGACAACAGCAAGGTGAGTTTGCTATCAAAAGAGTGGGACAGCGCAGTGAATGCTACCCTTTTGTAAAACACTCCACAAGCCAGCAGAACATAACCAAGTAGACAAATAGTTACGTCTCTCTCCTTTGTATTAAGCTGTGTAGCACCCCTCAGAAGGCCCTGCAGCAAAGAATGATTGATGCACGTAACAGTGAATTTCATCCTGCTCTTCGAGGACAGGAGCAATTGCTGTGCCTTTCCTCTTCATTTTATGCGGTTCACCATGCTCTTTGCTTCATGCTTTTCAAGTCCTTGAGCATAATCAAAATAGTACAGGCTGTCTGTAACCTCAAAGTAAAGCAGATAATTTAGAAAACGCTTTCGCATATCCTTTCTTCCCTGATTTTTCATTTGGCCTCAGATTATTTTGGTTTCTTTCTGGCATCTAATATCAAAGACTACACAGCTAAAGTCAGCCCCTACAAAAGGTACATGAAAAGCAACATCACCTTCTCAGACTGAGAAGGATGCTTGTCTGGATGGTATAATTTTAAAAAGTCTCATTTGTCTGCAATAAAATATTAATTCAATACTTTGCATTAGCTGTTCTTATTTCCTTGTGAGCAGCATTCTTTCATACAGTTCTAGTATGTTCTAAAAATGCTACCAACCTAAGAGGAAAATCATGGCTCTAAAAACTTCTTGCTAATGGAATATTAAAATTACAAGTCAGTCGTCTTAAAACCACGGAGTAACAGCACTTTCCTGTTTACCAACACAGCTACTCTTTTCAAGTGGCTTTATCTTCCTCTTAGATTTTCCATCTTAGCCTACTGGCCTGTGGAAAAAATAAATAAATAAATAAATAAATAAATAAAATTATGTGGTGTGGCCAAACCCAGAATCTGCATTAGTTGCCTCTGGGAAGACTGAATAACCTTTCAGTAGTACCAGCACTCAGCACCTCATTGTGATTTTCAGCCGAGACCACTGGTGCTTAAAGGATACCTATCTAGGTCACCCTAGTATTTGTTTATCCATAGCAGTTGTTGTATGCCCAAACAAATAAGGGGAAGCTTAAAAGGCAGGAAAATAAGAGCAGCTTTTATGTCATCAGAGTTTGCCTTGAGAAACTTAGTCACCTATAAGGTTTCATAAGAGCTCGTCATGTACACAGCATATCCACAAAACCATGTGTGTGAGCCAGATGACAAAAGCTTTTCCAGTCTTGGCAAACTGATTTGGTTTGACAGTTGATATGGGAGCCATTTCAAGGTAGCTGGGCACAGGAAACTGCTGGAATTTCTCATGAGGGAGAAAGGTTTCTTCCCATTCCCTTTGCCATAGGGTGATGTTGCAGCTTTCAGATGAAGAAAATGTTTCACCTGGGTCCTGACAAAATTGTTATCATGCAATGGGTTTTAGAATGATAGAAGATACAGCTTTTGTTGCAAGTTTACAGCTGGTTTGGTGGCTGCCTTCTGATTTCAAATGGTGTGTTGCTGGGCAGGGATGGTAACCAAACACACCTGTGCAGTTCTTTGGGCATCACTGAATCCAGCATTTACTGATTTCTGTGGATCAAAAAATCCAGGAACCAGTACAAACTGCAGACCAATATAATACAGTATAGATATTAAAGTGCAAACCCTGCCTCTGCAATGTTTCTCCTCTAGCTCCAGGCACAAACGCAATTTGAGAGACATTTTCTGCTCAAGAACCTTCAACGTCTTACTATTTGTTATGGATGTTGAATGTACAATTTTTAGCTTTGAATCATGTCATCACTGTCACCATTCAAAAGACAGCATGTCATCTTGGCTTAGTGTATGAATTATGGAGAAACACAGCTTCAGTGCTTTATTTTCTATAGTAATCACGTATGCAGTCTTGACATACTTCGTGTTCTCTTTAGCCTTTTGGAAATAATGGTCCCTATAAAGCGAACAGGTATTGTCAGTACTTACAAACTATTCTGAAATGTTGATCAGCAGTTCATCATTGAGTGCATAAAATGAAGCTTGTACCATTAGCCACTTTTACAAGAGCTTATTTTTTTGGGAGCTGGAGCCCCAAGTGTTGACATAATGATTTCCTGTTTTCACGATGGTACTCCATCTTCAAACATTTTCTACTTAGAGCACTATCTCAGTTACTTGAAATATAAAACAGAATACTCTATAAATCTAGAAATAAATGTATAAGCACATCATTTTATGCTTGATGTATTTGTCATAGGTTTCCATAAGTCAAAAAAGACACCATTAGTTTTAGCATTTTATCACGAGTGCTTCTCTCTTGATGGGAACTGCTTAATCGTAAGGTAAGAGTAATTACATTGGACCTCACTCAGAACACTTTCTCCAACTGTCAGCAGTGGCAGATCACTGTGGGAAAGTCAGTATAGGCAAAAATAAGTATAAGCAACAAGTTTATGCCATTTTAGGGACTTCTATGCAAATATTGCATACACCTCACTGTATTCAACAGCTCTCCTTGGATGCTGGTTGTAAAAAACCTAAATGATTTTGAAAACATCTATATTTCAGGCAGAGTCAGATATTGTCTTACTGAGACCTATTTCTTTGCTTTAAACTTGAAGTTGGATAATTTCAACTGGTGGATTATAAATCTGGAACTATGAAGGAGAGAAAATAATGATTTCTTATTTTTCATCTCTGTATCATCCATGATTTTAATACTTTGGTTGTATCTTCCCAGTTACATCTTTTCAAAACTGGAGACTTCAGGTTGTCTTAGTTTCCCTTTGCAAGAAGATTGTTCTATCCCCTGTCAGAAGTTCTTCTAACAGAGGCATCACTCTCTGTGGGATCACTCTAGGGGCATCATTATAACATTATTAGGCTCTAATAGTCTTCAAATTGTGCTGAGAACTATTTACAGATGTATTCAGCACCTCTTAAAGCAAACCATTACAAATAAAATAGTTAAAAGGCATTTTAGCTGCCTACCAAAAGCCACACATACTTAAAAGCCCATGATGTCTAAAAAGATATGGTTTTCCAGGAGGAAATCTGACAGTGTAAATATAGATTCACATTGGTGTTTCAGGAAATTTTCTTAGTCCTTATTGTACAGGTGAGGAGAGAGCGAGCTTCCTTTTTTTGTATTACTCTTCATAACTTGATTTTATATTGAGGGTTTAGCTGCCTGCCCTTCCTTGGCAACAGGGATATAAATGACAAACACATAAACCAAACATGTACACACACACTATCCTTTCACTCTGGCATCTTTCTTACACTGCGGAACAGTGCCTGGTCCATTCCTGCTGCAAAATCATGACTGGCAATGCTTCAGCAGCATCTAAACATCTTTATGCCAACAGTTGCTAGTGAAGGCAAGGACGCAGCATTTGTCCCCATCCTCTGACTTTCCTCAGGAAGGCTGACAACTAGGAGATTTCAATATCCTACCAAAAAAAAAAAGTTTATTGTCCAACATATTCCTCTTATTACTCTTCTGTCATCTCCAAATGAACTTCTACTGAAGCCAGGAGGAAAACACCTGACTTAGCTGGGAAGAGAACTGAGAATATTTGGGTTGCCTTCCTGATAACACAGATGTTACTGTTAATTTCCATTTTATTGAAATGTTGTAACTTTCGGCATTTTAATGTAATTTCATTGGGCATAGTCTAGCATAGAGTTCAAACCTAACATCTCTTTTATCTGTGGGCTTTTATTTTCTAATATTTTCTTCAATATATTTTATTCAAAACGAGATGATTCCAAGGTCATGTAGCATCAGAAACCCATCTGTTCTTCAGCAATGCATAGAAAATATGCAATTAAATTAAACTGTAAAGTGAGTGAAACTGAATTGCTAGGAAGGGCAGAACATTGCCCACTCCTACTTCAGTGCCAAAATGAGGAGCCAATCAGTCCTCTTTTGGCTAAAATAGAACCGAGGGAATACTTGGGGTGAGGAAAGGCAAAAAGAAGTTTCAGTTCTTTGAGGGTTCCAAGAAGGCCCTTTGGCTTCGAAATGAAATATTTAGTTAGGGGCTTTTTCCAATAGAGGCAGAGAAAAATGCAGATTTGGAATTAGGTCCAGAATGGAGAACCAGGGGTGTGGCAAACACCCACATCAGAGACACTGATGATAATGATGCTAGAGCTGGAGATGCTCCTCTGACCCCCCAGTCTGGACTCTCCCTGTGTCCACTCAGCATACAAGTAGGACAAATCTGGCCACCTGCCACAGACTTGACCTTGTGTTTTCCAGCAGTTCCTGGAAAATGCCAGCGTTCCAGAACAACTCGTAACTCAGGGAAAAGCCACCATGGGAAAAGCTGCTGCACCGGACAGGACATAGCCGGATCCTGCCTCTCTTGTCCCGGGTGTGGACACTAAAGCAGTTGTTTTTCATAGGAATTGAATTCTTTTTGATACCTCTCTCTTGCTTTAGAACATTGTTGAAATTGGCTGAGTGCTCTGCTACATACTATTGCAAAACCCTGTGATGATCTTTGATAAACACAAATGTTTTTTGTGTATTTTCTTAGTTTTTCTAAAAATGTCTTTTCCCCGTGTTGGTTGAAGTTCAAAGGAGTATTGTGTGCTCCAAAACAGGGCAGAATGTTGCCGTGATGAGATTGTGTCTTGCAGTATTCTTTTTTTTTAAATGCAGAAAGTTCTGAAGGACATTTTTTTTTTTCTGCAGAGCTCCCTGCTTGGAGATCTGAATTAAATCTAGGAAAATATTAATAAAGTTTAAAGATCATTCCATAAGAAAGCAATGAAAACAAGTGCATGCTCTAGCCACAGCAAATGTAAAAGACGAAATGAATTCCCCACTGAGGTGGTTGCCAGGTTGTGCTGCAAGGGGGATGAATTTGGCTCGGAAGCCGAACTGCAAGTCCACAGCCTCCCCAGAGGTTTGGTTCTGTTGCAGTGTCTCTGCTGCTGTGAACAGCGACTTCTGGGAACTGCGCCTTCCCTCAGTAACTCTGCAGCAGCGCAATCCTATATTTAATCAATTCAGGTTCTAGAAATACTTCATCGCCCAGTGTGAAAGTCACTGCACGGACCCAGAGATCAAGAGAATGTACTTAGCCCCCACTCAGAAAAGTTAGACATTCCTTTGTAGAAAAACAGATGGTGAAATGCAAGTGAAAGAAAGAATGAAAATACTGTGTCAGACTTTTCTGCCCTTTCAAAAGGTGATAAAACTTTGGGGGAGTTTGAGTTGGTTTGTTCAGTGGTATTTTTTCTTTTTCTTTTTTTTTTTTTTTATCAGGGGGGTGGTGTTGGGTGTTTTTTGTTTCATTTTGTTTTGTTTTAATACTCCTCATCCCTACTTGACTCTTGGAAAACAAAAGGGATTATTTAGGCACGTTGTACTTAGGCTAACAAGTTTTAGATGTAACAGTAACTTAAAGCAACATCACGATTGTCTCAGGAAAACAATAGAGTAATACAATCAGTGAACGCAGAAGTTTCATGGATATCACAGGTACAAAAATTCCCTTTGTTTCTCAGGGTGCAATTAACAACCAGAACTTTCTTGTAAATGGGATGGGGAATCACAACACACCTGCACAAGAACTCTATCGCAAATACCAAAGTAAATCTTCATCCTCAAATGGAGTATTTCCATCTGACTCGACATTTTGCTTACCGCTTTCCACTCATGAATGGCTGCATTTAGATATCTTCCTGTTTGCAACCACAACAGGAGCTGTATAGAACAGCTAACAGATATCAAATAACTAACTTTGCATAAGGACAATGTTGAAAATGGATTCCTTTTGAAAAATCCCACTGAAAGGAGAAGATGGTACTTTTTAGCATCTCCAAGGCCCTTATTCTGCCTGCAGGAAAAACTTGTTTACTTCACTAGGAATACACAAAAAAATAAGTACTTGTCTGCAGATGAAAATGCAGTATTTTAATGTAAGATTTTAATTCATAAGAATTTAAAAAAAAAAAAAAAACACAAGAAAAGACTAGCACATGCTTTCTTAAGATCATCCTAAGTTTATTAATAATGGGTTTGAATCAACCCCAGACAAGGATTTCTTCAGTGCAGTCTCCATTGGTATAAATTATTTGCTGCAATTACACATTTAAAAGGCTTTGGGCTCTAACCTGCTCGTTAGGCCAACAGACAGGGATCTTGGTCCTGCACTAAATCTGATGAACATCACTAGGATTTTCCTACAAGAGGAAGTAATTTTCCATGCACAGGTCACTGTGGGATGTTCAGTCACGCCATTTGGCAAGGCTCAAGGAGCATCCTGTGAGACTGCAGGAGCCCTTGACTGCTGGTGTTGGTGAGAGCAGAAATCTGCAGCAGGACTTCTTCATGCAGCTCATGACAGTGTTTAGATGGGTGCTTGCAAAGCAGCATCTTCCTTCCAGTCCCTCACAGCTCCCTTCTTATGTTTCTGGAAAGAAATTATACAGAATTGGTCTCAGCTGGACTGAATAGCTTCCTTTGAAAATGCTGAGGTAGATCATTTCAGATGTTTGGAATGAAATAATCTGAAGCACTACTAAATGCAAAGGCATTTTTTTCTCTTTTCACTTTATTATAATGATACTATTAAGATTGTATCCCTTTCAGAAGTTTCCTTTACAGTTACCCAGTTAGGATTAATCACCATCTCTACTGCATGAACTTATGGCCCAAGAGGCCTTATAAGCAATGATAATAAACAAGTCCTTAGCATTACTTTAAGTGAAAAATTTAAAGCTGAAAAAACATATTTAATATTATGATAAAACACTAAGCCACCATTATTGTATTTTACATAAGGGTATATAGAGCACAAAGGTACTTACATTTACTTCTGGTGTGTAAAGTCAAGTGCCACTCAAAAATGATTCAATTCATAAATATCTTCAGTGGAGGGGCAATAATTTGCACTAACGCTTGGAAAACCCAATCTGAATTCATTAATTTTGCAATTCAGCAAGAAATGGGCATATTTAGCTAGAAAGAGGAGAACTCAACTGAAATAGCCGGGTTTCAGGACACCAGCATGAAATTGTATTGAATACCTTTTGCTGCTAGTGCTTAGAGCTGTTGAGAAGAAGAAGAAAACCTCAATAAATTAATGAACTGTAAGACTAGTCTTGCTAAAAACACAGTTTGTACATTTGATTTTCAGGACTGTGCTCGGTCCATCACTGCATCATTTAAAGCAATGCTTGGCATCACTGGAACTGTTGTGCGGGCTGCTGGTTCAGAGACACCTCCAGCATGGTCTTGGGCAAGTCATTCCACCTTTCTATGCTTCTGTTTACCCTGCCATCGCTTGCCTGTCTTATCTGCTTAGTCTGGACTGGAAGTCTCCAAGACAGGCATTCTCTCTCTGTGCCTGGCCAGTGAAAAGCCCAACTGAGTCTCAGTTCAGCTGCAGCCTTTGTGCGTTGCTGTATTTCAAATACTGCCTCTTACCATAGATGTAAATGCAGTGTATCATACTGGGCAAAACCAAAGTCCTGGTCATAAGATCTCTCTCTACAGCATCTGATACCCTAAAACCTCAGGGAGGTGGAGAAACCACCTTATTTATATGAGCAAGCGTGAAGTTTGGAAGGATATACACTACTGAAGTTTTGTTGTTGCTCTATCTCATGTTTAAGTGGATTATACAACTTCGTAGCTGCTGGTTTCTGCCCAGCACACTATGCAGGGAAAGCCTTTTGATAGAAAGGTCAAGTCCAGGCTTTCTACCTTCCAGACAGAAGTGTCAGCGAGTTGGGAACAGGAGGTGCAGAAAGGCAGAAACCAAAATTGCCTTACTAGCTGATCCCATTTTAAACATACCTGCAAAATAAAACCATCATCCTCCATCAAAATAAACTAAAGCAAGTTTGTGACTTTATAATCAGAGTTTTAAAATGCTGCCTGTCTTGATATTTCTTGCTCTTGCCACTTAAATTTCTCAGATAAATATAATTTACAAGCATAGTAGTTGTTGCAGGTGGTATTGCAAGATTGCAATACCAGTGTGGCTCCTTGCAGCATCAAGAATCACTTTTATGGGGGGAGGGGGGGAGGGAGAAACACAACAAGGAAAAAGAGATTAATTTAGTATTTTTCCTTCATGCAAATTTCTTTCTGTCTTGAGACCCTGTTTATTTTGTTTGATGTTTTTTTAAACATGCATGAAATTGTAGAAAGTTTTCATAATTTCTCATCCTTATTTTCCATCAGATTACATAGATAACTGCATCCAAGTTTAGATACTTTTTTCTGGGCTTTTCGTGCATTTAGATTCTTGCTTAAGATATTTTCACAGCCCGATGAGAGAGCGAAAGCCCAGTTTGTCCGAACAGAACTGCTAGTACGATGTTCCCATAGAAGAAGCCAGTCGCGTCCCTGTTCTGATGGAAACCACTCAAGCCAGCACTCTCCTTAAAAAGGAGAGAGGAAGGTTTCAGGGGCTGGGGCACACGCTGATGCTCTTCTGGCATATCCCTCCACCTGGCTGTGGCAGGAGAGCCCTTCCCCGGCGTGGAGTCAGCCGGGCCAGTGCATAAGCGAGTTCAGATTATGCCCGTGTAGGACTGGTTTGGGAGGTTCGAAGCGCAGGAGCGACACGACTAAAATGCTCCGCTTAGCTAGATGCGGCTACTAGGATGCCTAATAAATATTTATAGCCCCTCACCGAGGAGGTGATTGACAGCACGGGGGCAATCCCTACCCTGCAGCTGCAGGCAAGCAGCCGCCTCGGGGAAAGCATCCCGGAGCGGGGGTCGCGTATAGTAGGGTCGCGTTGCTTCCGCACCCGCGGAGGGGCTTGGGACGGCCCTCGGAGCTCCACAGTTCGTGCCTCCCCCCTCAGGGCCTGCGGGCACAG
>VZTA01002071.1:127143-300771 GCA_013398855.1 Mohoua ochrocephala
GCTGCTGTGCCCGGGCCCGCCGCGCCCCCGCCGCCCTGGGCGGGCAGGGCAGGGTTCGTCCTGCCGGGACATCTGCGGCTCAGCCCTCCTGCTCGCCGGGGCTGGAGCATCAATGCTATTTTATGTGTCCAGCGGAGTTTTAAAGGTTACGTGGGGCGTTGTGTGCCGGGCGAGAACAAGAGTCTCTTTCTTCCAGGGGCTGCCGGCTTCGAGAGCTGCTGGCAACTTTTAACGAGCGATAAAGTTGTACTTTTCCTGCTCGTTTTATTTTTACGGCTGACATTTAAAAAATTCTGAACTAATATCTGCAAAGGGCACCAAATACGCTGAAAATTATTAAGATTTAAAGATAGGAAGTACAGTGATGTAAATATTTAAGCCACAAATTTTTTTTTATTCTTTCCTTTCTTTTGTGGATTAAGCTAGTCAGTGAAAATCTGTCTCAAGTTCTGTTGCCCACCCCTTCAAAGAGAACATCATTTTGCCATGCTGCACTGCTGGACACAGTTGTTATAACGATGGCATTTCTTTATTTGTGATTCTATACTAAACTGAATTCTAAGGATACAAGGTTTTCTCCCCATCTTCACATTCTGTCACTACAAGGATTTCATTTCTCTAGTGCTCAAAGAAACCCAAACACAGTATGACCAAAGAATATCAATAATAGCTATTTATCAACTCCTTTAAAACATAGCTATTGTTTTAAAATCAAAGTTCCCCAGAAATACAGGACAAATCAGGTGCTCCAGCCAGTCATGCTAATTCCTTAGGTGCAATGCACCCTTTGAATTCAGACACACAGAAGGCCTCCTGACCCTCACTTTACTGATGTTCAGAAAAATGTTTCTAAGCCTTTTAAAATTTGCACAAGTTTTCTCCTGATGGGTTTCTTTTTTCCACATCTTACATTTGCTCTAGAAGAAGAAATGCAATGGTAGTGATGAAAAATATAGGCACTTTTTCCTTTTGAGGCTAAACGATCATATTTGACGTACAGAATTAAAGCATAGAGGTATTCAGACAGACTGTCACTACACTGCAGCCACCTCTCAGATTCAGTATTTTATTACAGACCTGTATGTGAAGGCTATGTTTGTGAGATTTGACATGTCCAGTAACTTCTAGCATCATGTGTAGCAACTTGAGCCCAAACCCCATCTTCACACCTTTGTCCCTTTACTCACTTTAGAAAAATACAGACATTAAACAAACTTTTTGAAATAAGCCAACCCAAATGCACAAGCAAATTATTACTGTAGGAGAAAAAAATCACTGAGGCATAAAACCTAAAACCTTGAGGCTAGGTATTCTGTGGTTGAATATCACATGAAACACTGAAATACAGCAAAGTTAGCTATTCATTGTAACCAGGCAGAACTGAAATACTGGGACTATAGCAGTTCACCATATGTCAGGTACTAAATCTGAACTGATTAAATGCATAATTAATTTAGTCTTTGTGTTGATTTTGAAGAATTTCAAACTAATATGTGTGTGCTAATAAAGTTGCATTTTTGCATTGCAGCAAGCATGAGCAGAACCTTTTATTCGTCATTCTGGCACCCCGATTTTGTTTTACACAGCTGAGTAGCTGTAAAACTGAGACCTTCTGTAATGCAGAAGCAACAAGAAAAATGTGTGTAGTCTCCTAAATAGCTTTTTTTGTCCTAAAGATGTCATATAGTCAAACCACAATTTTCCTCCATGGTTAAATATTAAATGATGGCAAATTGCTTGTTGATTGTTGAGAATTGTTGATACAACGTTTGGGGTTTGGTGATTTACTTGTTTATTGATTACTTATTCTCCAAAAGAACTTTTTTTGTTTCCATGGTCCAAAGGATAACTCTAGCAAGACAATGGCTGATGGCACTGATGCTTTATAGGTGCTTTTAGTTGGGAACACTGGAACCCAATGCTAGCAATTCTCAGGAACAGAATTAACACGTAACTTTTTTCTGTAATAATACTTACCTGCTTCTTGTAGCTCAAGGAAGGTGCCACGCTGGACAAGCAATGCTGAGTGCTAAGTGAGGGATGTACTGCACACATGTGCCTCTTGCAGCTCTTCCAGCAGAAGAATCAGGAAGTTTTGATAGTAGCACTACAGAATGATTGGAAAACGGGAGGCTGCAGAATTCAGTAGCTTCTGTTAACTGTGAGAGTTTTCTTTTCTTGTGCATAGGGTAACATGACCTACTAATGTGACCATTAACTGAAAGGGTCGTGCTTTGTGAAGTGGGGCAGGATGGTGAAAGTGACAAGGCTGTAGCTAATTGTCAGAAATTGGAGGGTGTCACAATAGAAGTACTCTTCTAAACTTTATTATTTCTTTTCCTATAGTTGGCTACTATTAGAGAAAAGAAGTGGGCTAATAAATACTAAAGTTTGATATGTTGCAGCCTGCCTTGAGTTTTACACAAGGTGGCAGTTCCAGAGCACTTACACCCCTGACTTCTGTTGTTGTCTCCCTCCAATTCTGTTGGTGTTTTAGCTCTGTAGAACAGAAAAGAATCTCTCATTCGTATTTTGTCATCAGCTTTGGTTCCTCCTTGTCTCCTGACACTCATGTGCGAGCATATTTGGAGAAGAACTTTCTTGATAGTTTTATAACCCATTTTTACAAACAACCGGCACCTTTATTGCCTTGAGGAATTCCTTTCAGGTGCAGTGTTCATCACACAGGTTTGCCTGTGGCCGGGTATGCACATCCTTCATTGCACCTCTCTCTATCTGCACTGTAAGGGAGGCTTGGTGTGCATTGGCAGTGCTGCTTTTAGAAAGAACAAAGGGCCTGTAGATGCAGAGCCTGAGATGGAATTGTATCACCTTACGCTTGATGAAAGCTTGCTTTGAACAAATGCTGTCCATAAGACATGCTTCTGGTATATCATTCAGGCTCTTACTAAAAAGGGTTTGGTTTATTTTTTTATATAATCCTCTTCCCCCACCTTCCAGATTCCATCATGAGCACGTTCAGAGTAGTTGATGTTGGTGCTAAATGTGACAGAAAGCTGAGCAGGAAGTCTGGGACTCATGTGTCATGCTTTGAGTTCCCTTCTGACTGTATGAAATGAGTGAAGCATCCAGGCTGTCTCCCATTGCTTTTTTTTTTTTTTTTTTAAACATTGATACAGTTTTATCTCTTAATCTGGGATCTTGTGATACCAGAGAGAGAAGCTGGTGTGATACAAGAGTCTTGACCTCCACTGCTTTCATGCAACACATCTGTTTCATAAACTTATTCAGTCAGTTTATCAGCAGTGGTGTTACAGGTCTCAGGCTTTCAGCATAGATTTCTTTTAACTGTGTCATGAAGTACTGTTTGTTAAACAGTACTTCATGTTTCTTTTCAAAAATTATGTTTATTATCAAACATAGTAGTTGAGTTATAAGTAGAAACCAAAATGGTGGCATGAAGCATAAACATTTCTCACCTTTGGGGATGATGAAAGAATGTACCTTTTAATAACAGTGTCTTACTAAAATGAGTAAAGGAGAAATGTGAAGATGATTTGTGGGCTCAAGATGCTAAACATCACGCTAGGAACTACTAGAACACCTCAAATCTCACAAACAGCCTCCACATCCAGGTTCATAATAAAATACTGAACCTGAGAGATGGCTGCAATGTAGGGACAATCTATCTGAATACCTCTGTGCTTTAGTTCTTCATGTCAAATATTGTGGTGTAGCCTCAAAAGGAAAAAGTGCCTATATTCTTACATTGCTGCTGTTGCCTTTCTTGTTCTACAGCAAGTGTAAGAGATGACAAAAATACACCGAGGGTCAGGTGGACTCGCGTGCGTCTCTGAATTTGAATGGTGCATTGCACCTAAGGAACCAGCACGACTGGCTGGAGCACTGCATCACCTCTCTGTTTCTGGTGAACTTTGATTTTGAAACCATAGCAATGTTTAAAAGCAGTTGATAAATAGCTGTTATTGATATTCTTTGGTCATACTGTGTTTGGGTTTCTTTGAGCACTAGAGAAATGAAATCCTTGTAGTGACAGAATGTGAAGATGGGGAAAACCAAGAATCCTTAGAATTCAGTTTAGTATAGAATCACAAATAAAGAAATGCCATCGTTATAACAACTGTATCCAACAGTGTAGTATGGCAAAACGAAGCTGTTTGAATCTCTTAATTGAATTTTCATACATAGCATATTTGGATTCTTTCCACACATAAGCTTAGTTCATTTTCCTGCATGCTGTAAGATTAAAACATTGCAACATCAGGGTTTTTTAGAAACTTTTAATTCTTAAGGTGTTGTGGGCAGATTGATTTCCACACCACCACCACTTCCTACTTTGTGCTGTTTATGAGAGGAATGTGCATCTTTAAATTTTATTCCTTATATGTGCTAAAGCTTTTCAAATACATTGCTGAAGTGTTTAACTGTTTAGCAGAGTGGTACTCTATTATATTCATATATATGCAGTTCTGTCATTCCTTAGTTGCTCTGCTGTGGTATTTCAGTAGTCTTTTTTGAGTTCTTGGGTTTTTGTCTGGAGTTTACAGCTGCACAGGATGGACTTTTCAGTAAGTCGTTACTGGTGTTTCTTGAAGTGACAATTACTAAGTAATGTTTTCTCTTTCTGAGAGGTGTAGATCTGGATGCAAACAAGAAACAGGATTTATACTGTCTGACTACATTTATAGAAGTACTCTTTAGCTGTGAATGGAGATGACTGAAGCACAGCCAGGAAAACTTTATTTGATATTTGGATGATTGCCATAAATAGAATTCAGCTAACACATGCCTTTGTCTGTTGTTGAAATTCAACTTTAAAAGGATTAATTTCTCAACTCTACCCTGCTGTGCAGAATCCTGAATATTAACAGCTTTTCTGAAGGTTAGTGGAACACTGCATTAACTGGTTTTTGTTCAGCTGTGAATTGCTCTTTAATAGTAGCATTTTTGGTACTAAGAGTTGTGTCTTAAAAAATGCAAGAAACAACTTTGAGTTCTCATTTTTATTTTTAAGTACAAGAAATAATGATATTACAGTTGTGATAAAATTTTAATGACTTTTCTGGTTAATAATATATTACTGATCATCTTTAAAATGATGCGTTTAAAGAAGCGTCTGTCTTTCAGCAAATTCTCCTGTCTTCACTAACATACTCTAGTGTGCATTTGAGTGTTGGAGTAGCTACATTTGCAGGTAAGATTTGGATTTTACACTGTCCAGTGCTGCATCATCCACAGAGTGCTCGGATCCTCTGCTGGTTCTTCAGTGGAGCTGTGCCAACATGAACTTTTTAATCATGAAGTTTTCTAATCCAGGTAGAAACACGGCATCTGCCTTTCCCTATGTGCTCATGAATTGTCTTGATTTAGAGTTTGCTTCTTTTGTCTGAAGCCAGAGGAAACTGAAGGAAGATTTCAGTTTGGTTGTGTAAAGCATTCCTGTACACGCTGCAGCTTCTTTGAAAACGTGGCACTGCTGCTGTAGCATCAATACAGCTCTGCTGCTGATAATACCAGGAGCACTGGAGGGAAGACTTGCTTCCAGTCTTTTACTGCTTTACCATCTACAGGTACTCTGAATTTAGTGTGGCAAGTAGAGGGAGGGTGTAGCACTTTGTTTTGTTTCCACTGTCCTCTCTTTAGTGGTGCTACTCGAATGAAAACACTAGATGAATATTAGGAAGGAGAGCAGTTGTCTTGCTGACATGCTTTCATTTGAGAGCTGTGTGAAAATTAGTGGTCCAGATAGTGCTGGGAAACTTACTCTGAATATGTTAATGTCAATAGGAACAGAGGGGAAAATGTATTTGTGTATTTGTCAATTAAGCACATTAATTTGAGATGTATACTTGATGACATTAAATAAAAGCATTTTTTTAGTAAGTCTTTCCTAGTGGATTTAGCACTGGGTAAGACAAATTCACTTGTGCCCTGCTGACGGCCAGCTGAGGAGTCTAGGCATTCTTCTATGACTCAGCTTCTGCATTTTCTAGGAGTAGTCAGATGGACAACTTTCTACAAAGTTTTAAGGGGTCTCCATCAAGATTCCTGTATAGTGTATGGTGCCCTTTTGGTCACTTTCACCAAGGGCAGGTTTTTCTTGCTCTTTGGCTTTTGCCATGCAGTTATGGTTAAATTTCTATCGGTAAGTGTGGCTTGGCAGAGTTTGGTTTATGGTTGGACTCAATGACCACAAAGGTCTTTTCTAACCTAAATGATTCTATCCTGGAGAATTTTAAAGAATAACAGAGACTGAAACCCTATGAATTAACAATAGCTTCATGACTTATCTGATTGCTGAAAGCAGTTCTTTTCTTGGCCACGTTACTGATTTCAAGGTACCATAGCTAAATGCAGATGTTCCTGTTCACTGTAGCTAATGTACCACTTGTGTGTGTATGTGACTTGCTCATCTGTCTGGGGTGCATCTGAAATGATGTCAGAGGTGCAGAGGTGTGTGAGAAACACCATTTGGATGCTTTCATATATCCAAAATGGAAGCTGTTCTGCTCTAAATTGAAATGAGTTCCATTAGGAGGAATTCATTTCAAGCAAAAAGTATGTTATTTCAGAAGTTGGATCACAAAAGCGCACATCAGAGCTGAAGAGACTTGGAAGGATTTCAAATCTGCTTGTGCTTTTGCATTAAATGAATGATTTCTGGTGATCTATTCCTCTGCCCTTGCTCCATTGCTACTGTGTCCTTTTTTTTGCATTTTCCCATCATATGGTCTGTTTGTCCCAGGAAGAGTCCTTGAGCCGTTGCCTTCCTGTATGGGTGGCTTAAAGTGTGCTCTGTGTTCTGTTCTGTGTCTGCAGGCACCATCTCTGCTTGGTCCATGGTTAGGAAGTGGAAGCAGGCTCTTCCCAGTTTACATTGAATGATGCAGTTCAGTCACCTACATTTTATATAGTTCACTGAGGCATAACTTTCCCCTCAGCAGAGCCCTCTTCTCACAGGGCAGCTCTCTGACCTGCCTCTTGTACGTGTGGTGACAGATTTTCGTGTCATTTGCGCCTTGTGTGAATTCTTGCGCTTCATGGAAGGGGAAGCAAAGAGGGCAAAATGCACTTTTACAAATTTCTGGGTTTTTTTACCTTGCTTAGTGTGGTGGTGGAGAGGAATCTTCTCCCAAATATTTTTTGGGCAACAGTCTGAAATGAAAATCCTGTTCCGGTGCCAGGAAAAGCATGGCTGAGATATGCAGAGGCTTGGTAAGCACCCTGGCCCCACACTTCTGGGGCAGGATCTGCCAGCCTCTCTGCATGGCCACCATGGTCAAACTCTTGTACCTTCCAGGGTTTTCCATGAAGGATGGTGTGTTCCCTTCTTGGAGACTTAATCTGAGTCTTAACGATGCATGTGAACTAGTGGGGCAAGAGAGTGAAAAGCAAAATGTGAGTCTTGAAAGACTGGGGCAGCTCAGGTTTTCTGAGATGTACAAAGAAGCTTTAACATTTCTAATTTAATTTTAATTGTTAATCTCTTTATTTGCCATTAAATTAAGCTTCAGCTATTCTATTTTATGTTGTTCATTTCCTTTCTTTTCTTTTTATATCTGTTTCCTATGGATTAACAGTATTATTCAGTCAAAGGGTATGGCTGTCAAACATAATGAACAAATAATCTGACGGTCCAGAAACCTTTTTTTTAATTATTATTTTTAGGAAATAGGTTAAGCAGTTAATAGGTTATAGTGAGACCGTAAGAAAGAATTGAACAACCCATCTCTCCTTGGTTTGGTCTACAGTAACTCCCGCATGGTGCTTGCTATAGCTCTCATCTGCCGCCTGCAACACCTTCCCATTCCAAAGTTAACTCTTTCTTTCTGGTTGTGAGCAGGAGAGATCTTGGTGAGGCCATTTGGGGAGCAAGTCAAGATCTCTAAAGTTAGTTTGTGGAAGGCTGCTTAAGCTGCTGCCACTGGAGATTGAATGTTTCTGTGGCAGTCCCATGCCCGGGAGTGAATAGGTGATGCAGTTCTTGTGATGCGTAACTTCTCTGCTTGAAAGTTGAAGCTGAGTCCATGTTTACACATTTGAACGTTTCAAATTTAAAAATAAGAGTAATTATCTGTAGTGGCACACTAAATAAACTGCATTTTTCCCTCTTCAGAAACACTTTTCCTCTGGAGAATTCAGCAGCAGCAGTGTAAGGCAGTTGCTCTTTTCAGAATATGTGATTTCTTTCCTGGCCCTGAACTTTTATCTCGGTGAAACAAATATTTTACGACTAAGAACACTTGGTCACATCTGGTACATCTTAAAAACGGTTGCTTTTCCAAGAATAGCATGCAAACATGAAATCAGAATCACAAGCAGATGTTTGCTAATATGGCCATAGATAACCTTTCAGTTTCATGTTTAATTTTTATAAATAACCTTCCGTAAAGAATGCAGATTAATAGAGAACAGAGATAATTTCTGTCAGTGTTAATATGTTAACTTTACTGTGTTGCTGATGTTGTACTTATTACTATAAAATAGCATTATTTATTGTATAAAATTGTCAGCTGCTGGTTACACAAAAAGAGACATTTTTGTCATTGCTCTTTTACAACCTGGAAATGTTTGCTTTTCTTTAAAGAACACAGGATGATTACCTGCGTCAACAAGACTGCTAATTTTGGCTTAATTCTTTCATCCATTGATAAATCACTTGTCAGAATGTTGTGGAATAGAGGGAATTTCTGGCTTTTTGTTTGCCTTTGCATTTTTAGTGAGCTTGGCGTGGCTCTTACAGTTGGGCTGGTAAAAGTGAGGTATTTGCTCCCTTGACTGCTGGCCTCAAAGAGGCATATTTTGGCTTATTAAAAAAAAATGTGTTTCATAAGGCAGACCAGTAGCCTTTTGTTCTCCTCTTATAATATTCTCCTTTTAACTTACTTAAATTAGTTTTGCATAGTTCAGCGTACAGATGCAGCTGAAAAGACTCCCTGTCACTGCTGCAGCAGGCGACAAAGGCGTAAGCTGTGCTGCCACTGACTCTGCCCTTCTGGAAGGGTCCTTGTCACAGTGGGACCTTAATTGGTGGCAAAATATATTCAGATGCCATCATAGGGAAGGCATGACATAGGACAATGTCGGAAGTGTCCCTCAGCAGTAAGAGCTGTGGTCTCTGGATGCTCCAAGCATGAGGCAACTGCCATCTGCTTTCTGCTGAGGTATCCCGTACGTCATGTCTTTAGGGCAGCTCTCGGTGCTGTGGGAGTTCAGGATGGGGGTGACTACCTGTGAATCTGAAAAATGATTGTTGGCAGAGGCACTTTCGGGGAGGAATGCAAGTTACCAAATCTGCTTCCTCAGAGGATGAACCTTGTAAGGGAGAGGGGTGAAGTTCATTGGTGCGGTGCTGCCCGGGTTGTGCCACTCGCAGGACCCTGCAAACCCCCTCCCCTGGCTCCAGAGAGCAGTGCAGGACCAGTCAGCAACTGGGCAGGTAGAGAAGGGTGAGATGGGGTAAGTGCCAAAACAGGTTAATGTGAGTAAACAATCAACCTGTAGAAGGTGTCTGTTAGGGGTTTTTGGTATGTGTTTATTTTTTTTATTTTTAAGTTTAGAAACTTTGAAACATCTCACTTGATGATAGTATTGACATTCCTCAGAAACAGAGATGCACATGAGTATAGCAAGTACATCTCAGCATCCAAATTTGCAAATGACGTAAAAGAACGGTTTGGGAAAGATAGCACAGCACTGAGAATTCATTAGAGCATTGCTTGCATTATAGTTGAAATACCTTCAAAGAGAAACTAACAATTGAAATAAGTTCAGAAGCAGAAGAGCCTTGCAGGCATTAGGGAAGGGGTGGGTAGAAGCTTATGTGTTAGCAAAATATCTCCAGCTAGAATATTATTTTACATCCCTGTTCTGTAGTTTGCTCCCTTGGTAATTTGCAAATGGAAAATAAAATTTAGAATTATGGCTGATTAGATATTGTGAGTTCTCAACAAAGCATGTTTGTGTTCTGTATGCAATTATTACAGAGTTGCTGGGTACAACTTGGTAGATGAATTTGAGTTATCTTTTGTGTTCAAGCAATTTAGTCTCTTCTGTTTTGTATGAAGAACGAACTATGTTCTCCTCCAACTACAGCACTCTTTAGATAAAGGATATTTTATGGGTTTTTTAAACCAGTAATTCTTTTTCAATTTTATAGTGAAAATTAACCTAATTTAATCAAGTACAGCCTGTACAAAAGATTTTGATTTTGCCAGTAGTGTTTGTATAGACTGCATTCAGGTTTAAATAAGCAGTGTTGCTGTTCTCAATTCCAAAGACATAAACCCAGCTACTCTCTCTGGCCCCTTTTCTTTCTCCTGGCTCACTTATTTGTACGTGCTCAAGTACTGTGGCCCTTTCAATCCTAGCTGTGGATCTGTGATTCTTGCTAACAGATTGTCTGGGCTTCTTCTGAAAAATGCCATTTACGCATCTTGATGTGGAGGCAATACCAGAGCATTTTGCCAGTGCCAGGTTCTTCTGATGGGAAACTGGGGCGAGGAGAGGCAGAGGCCCTGGGATTCTGTCTTTTGCTTTCTCTTAGGGTAGTTTGAGGCTCACTAATGGGGCCAACCATTTGCAGGGGTGACCAATTATTCCCTACTGTTAAGCAGTGTTCTTAAAACTACTTCTGTTTTGAAGTTTCGAGAGAGCATAGGCTGAGTTTATCAGCCTACAAGGCTTTGTGAATATGAAATGTTGTCTTTAAGTTTGGGAAATATCCATTAAACCACTTAGATGCAAGTTAAAGGGCAAATTGCATAATTATATCTCAGCCTTTCAGTAGATCCACATTCATTGTTTGGTGTACTTTTGATGACAGTCATTATTTCAGGATATTGTCACCTTGAACCTAAATCACATTCATGGCATTGATAATCTTTAAACTCGTACTGTTCTGGAGCGACAGAAATAACGTTGTTGTTCTTCTTTATTTTCTTGTTTCTAGATATAATGTTTTATTTGAAATGACTAGAACTAACAAATGGATGAAGCTTGGAAATGGATATCAGTGAAATAAAGCTGAAACAAAATTTTACAAATGCCAGGAGCTCAGAATTTCTTTGGGCATGTGTCAGCTCTGCCTTGTGATGAAAGGGTAGCTTTTCAGAAGTTGGATCATTTGTTGGCTAACTTGTGGCAGAGTAGTAGAGAGAAGACCCAGGTGTGAAAAGTATGACACCGATTATGTGGATGACTGTGGTTAGATCTATTGCTAATACAGTATCTAAATATTGCCAGTGCAGTGTATAATATAATCAGGTCTAAAGGCTTGTACCGTAAGCAGGTTCAATTAGAGATGTACAGGTTTGCAGTCTCTGGCTTGCAGAATGCACAATTATAAGGCTACAAAGCACCGCTGTGGCTACTTTTGGATTTTATTTCTGCGCACGACTGGATCTTAGTGCTGTTACTCACCTGTCCAAAGTGTGTGTTCCCTGTCTTCAGCCTGGATGTACCCTGCAGGCATCTCTGCCTGGGGAATGGGTGAGGGTGTGATCCACCTGGAAGCTGCTTGTAACTTTAGGGGACCAGCTGGCCCAGACTCCAGCATTTTATATCCTTTTGCAAGCCAACCTGTACCAAAGTCAATCACAGTCATCACAGCTTCCCCATCTCTGGAATGCATTCATTATGTGGACATACAGACAGTTCCTCCTGCAATTTCCACCTGGTGTTCTAATCTTAGGAAAAACCACATCGCCAGTCAGAGACAACTGCAAGGGAATGGGTCTGTGTGTGTGTGGGGAATAGGACTCAAAGACCTGACTGCCTTTCCTTGCTGTCACCCAGCTGCTGCAGGGCATTTCTGCTGGGTTGAAAATGTTTGGTTTTGAGATCATTGCAATATTTTTCTGAAGTGAATAGCTGTTAAATTGCTCATACTTCCAGCTTTAATTGCATTTTAACAAACACTGTTTTGGTTAGTCAGCCTCGATGATGTGTTGTTTGCAGGGTTTTCAGCTGTGGCTGTCTGTGGGAGGCCGCCACTGCTGGTTTCCAAAGGGGCTTCGGCACATTCACTCATGACTCACTTTTTTCCTGTTTTAGGTTTCCTGAAGTTCCTGTGCTGTGATGCCCCGGAATGCCTCATGGCAGAGCCACCCGGCCGCCCCGCTGGAGCGTGGCGCTCCCCTGTAGAGAGCTGGGTAAGTGAAACCTCATCCTCGGCATGGGAAATGCTGCCCGCCCGCACCTCCTGTCTTCACAAACCCGGTGACATGGGCTGGTCTCGTCAGCCCCTTCTCGTGTGTCTTACCATGCTCTCCTGGCTTCATGTACATTGGAGGATGGTTTGCTGGGAAGTGGTGGCTGCATGTGTATTTCTGACCTGCTTTGAGACAGTTTCCTCTGGAGAGGTGATTATGTGTTAGATGGATTGGGAGGATATAAAGGCAGAATTGATAGGAGTTGGAGATGCTCACTAAGATGTGAGTTGTGCCTTCATTGTCTCTTTTTTATTTACATATATTTATATATATATATATACACACACACACACATGTAGAAGATAAGCACTGGGGTGAAGAAGGTGGGTTAGCGGAGGTGCATCTGAAATGCCCTCTTGCTCCCCTCTTTAAAAAATTAATTTCTGGAAAACGTATTTTTTTCTGCCATTAACATTGTCGATTTCCTTCATGTGCTATGAGCCCCATCGCATCTTCCCTGTAGTGCTAAAATTTGTCAGATGGGGTTACCTGTTATGGAGTAATTACTGTCTATGTGGTACTCCAGTTGTATCATTTCCTTCTTGCAAAACTGAGGTGTGGTGGGTGGCTGGGACCTCCTCTTTGACCCTCTAAGGAAGGCATTTGGCTGTTTTCAGTGCCTGAATTGGACTTCGGCCTTTCTTTATGATTTTATCAGGTCACTATGTATAGATCACTATGTCTGCTGGGGAGTCTTGCTGAGACACAGAAAACCCTGCTTACGATTCTCATATTTGGGAATAAATCTAGATGTTTACATGTCAATGTGTGTGGTTTTATGGATGGTTGTCAGCTATTAGACAGAACTGTGGACTTCTGGACCTAGATCCTTCTAACAGTCCTGGCAACAAGTCCCACAGGTCTAAGGGGAATCTCTGGGAATTAATCCAGCTGTCCAAGAGGAAGGACAAATTAAGAATTCATTGGCATCTGATTATTTGCTTTAACTGACAGGAAGGAGAGACGTACCTGAAAAGAAATATTCTCTCTTGGTTTTTCTACAACAAAGAACTGTCTTGGGCAGTCTGAAGCCTGAATATGCCAAGCAGAGCTGAGAAGAAATTATCCTGTTTTATGTAGAAAATGCAGTCTGATGCTGGGACCAGTTCCTCAGACCTTTGGTTTAGGAAACTTGTAGATTACTGATGGACTGTTGCCTTTTGGATTTCATTTAGGCTCTGACAAGAATGCATTTTGATTCTCTGAACTCCCCAAGGCCAAATACTTACATTTTTGGTCTACTACTGTAATTGCTTTAGCAAGTGCCAGCTCACTTATCCAGTGGTGGACATTCATTGTCAGTGTCTGAATTAATGGGTAGAGATGCTGCTGATTTTGAAAAACTGTCTGATTCCCAGGAAATGATCTTTCAAAGCTATGTTGTTAACTGATTATTTCCTGTCTTGTCCCATCATCTTGTTTGGGAGAAGATGATTGTGAAGAAGAGGCTTTTCTGTCTAGAGGCCCACAGATTCAGAGGAAGTCTGAGCCTGCTGTCCTGCCTTCCCCTGGGGTGGAAACTACATGGGTGAGAGATCTGTCTGCATGGTCAGGGCTAATAAGTGATTTTGCTAAACTGGACCACTTTGTGATCTTGAAAGCACTGTCTGTGAGCTGTTTTTCTGGTGTCTGGGGCAATGTCTCTGGGAGGACTTGCAGCAGTGGTGGGTGATTGCTATTGCTGAGAAGAAATGTGAATTGTTGTGTCATCCATGTTGATGTGAAGCTGCTTGTGAAATCATTGTCAGCAGGGCACCATCAGTACATTGACAACGATCACTTGGACTACTCATGACCAGGTCCTGTTCAGCAGTGAACATGTTGAGGTCTGCGGTTGCAATCTGTGCTCCTGGAGGGATTGTACTCTTATTTGCCTCTTGGGTAGATGATCTCAGCAACCTGCTCCTCTCATCTTGAGATCTGACCAGTGGAGTTACCTTGTCCTCAGGTTTTGTGACACTATTAGCTCAGATGTTTGAAGCTGTTTCTGTTCATCATGCTTTGCATTCATTTTTGGCTGTCTTGAGACAGGCTGAGTTTAAATTCACCTTACTGCTGTGTTTGTAGTTCTGAGGGACAGACTCTGGGTCTCTGCAAGACACCTTCTTTGAATCTGAAGCACTTTTTTAAAGTAGGTTTAGTGCTTGAAAATTACCTCCCCTTTGGGATTTTGCATCCAGCCCAAGCTGGGAGATAGCAAAGCTTTGAAGTGGGGTCTGGAAAGGTGGTGTCTCAGTCTTTCCCTCTATGTCTGGTTAGTGACACTGCAACCTTTTGTATCTGCTTTACAGAAATACTTTTTCAGGTTTTTTTTAAAACTCTTTCCACAGCTGATTATTCACTTCATTAATTTTATTTGGAAGAGGGCAGATATAGTTCAGTAGAAATTTGCCTTATGGTTATTTTTAATGGTGTGAGCACTTTCCAGTAGTAGATTTTTTGGGGGTCAGTTGATTCACAACCAGCCATGACTGGCATTCACTGTGGGTTGATTTTTGTTTTTGCAAATAACTGATTTTGACCGGTTTGGTTATACCAGATGAAATAGGTTTGTTTTAGGCAACCTAATCTCCAAATGAGAATGGATATGTGGTAGGGCAGAGCTGCAGCACAGGGAAGTTTCCCAGCCTGGGCTGAACTGGTGTGGATTCTCGGCACTGAGCTGGAGTTCTCCTCCAGCACGGTACAGTGATTTTAGGAGCTGAAAGGAAGCCTGAAAGAAGCTGCAGTAGCTGGGTTAGCTGGAGTTGAAGGCTGTTGAGCAGCTTGAGCTGCATCAACCTGGCACTACTATATCTCTCCTTCCCTGGCACCACTCCTGGGCTTTATTTGGACAACCCTATAAAAATGAGGGGGTTAAAGGGAATCTTGTGATTCTTTATGACTGTTTAGTGTTACTTTCCTGCTGCTATGGATATTTGCTACATGGATTTGGCTAGTTGCATTACATGCTCATCATTTACCAAACTTGCATGTTCCGAAGGTGTTTTTCTTTTCTCTTGTTTTCAAATTATTTTTTTTCCTGAGTGTGGTGGAGAGTGTGTGTGTGTGCTCCTGGTATCTTTTGCTTCAAATTTTCCTTCTGAGTCCTTATCTCTGCATATATATTTATGTTGGGTGTTTGTATTTTAAGTGCCAAAGTTGGAAATTGACTTTCCTTGGTAGTGTGCCTAAGGCATTTGCACCCTGTCTTTCCTGTGCCTGTGTGCATAAGCAAAACAGATGTACCTGATAAACAATTTTGACTTTCTCTCAGTCATTTAAATGAGTCAGAATTCTTTTTCGTTACAGATTTTGCCTTTGCCAGTGTGTTGTTCTCGGGACTGTTTTCTCTCCTTGTTCTTTTGTGTGTCTCTGGGGTTGGGTGGTTTCCGCATTTCTCTTCTGCTTTCACCTTTCTTTGGAAATCAGAGGAAACATTCTAGTTTATGGTACTTCTTTATCAGATCTTTCCTCCTTTTTATTCATTTTCTTCCTTCCTTTCTGGGATAACTGTAAACTTTGCCCATCCTGTGGTGGGATACTTGTGTCACAGGTGTTCTTATGAGGTGCTTGAATTGTATGGGGGGAACCTGCATCCTGAACAAATGCTCAATTTGCTGAGCTTTTAAGCTCTACCTTGTTTTTTAAAAAATTAATTTACAAAATGTATATATTTGTGAACATCTTTATCAGTCTGGATTCCTTCTCACACCTGGCAAGTCAAGAGACTTGGCGCTGAGAGTCTTTCCTTATCTCTGCAATATTTTAGATATATACATATTAAGTAAATTTTGCAAAATATTCTTCTGAAGAGTGCAACATCCTGAGAGAGGCAGATGGCCTGTAAAACCAAGTACTGCGAGACTTTTTACCTTCTTCTGTGCTCCAAGACGTAGTTCTTAGGAGCTCCTGGATCTTGACACACTGAAGAGAGCCGTGATGAAGAGGCCCCGTGTTCCTCCTTATTTTTTCATGCTGGAGCAGATTCATTTAACACTCACTGTAGCCTCAGTTCTGTAGCCCTCAGCACTGTCCTAGTACATTTTTGATGTAATCATAAAGATGTCTATTTTAATTGGAGACTTCAATTTATCTGCTCTTTGAGATGATAGTTCCACCCTTTCCTCCCCAAGCTGTAGAAATGCTGTGTCTTCCACTGAAATGTCAGTAAAGACACTAGCTTCCATTACAGTGACCTGAGAGGCTGGGCATAGCATTTGCCATGGGCATGACTTGGGCAGTGTTAGCACAGTAGATGTACGATCCCTCATGGTGAGCCCCAGGGCACCGTGCTTCTCCTTAGGCAACGAGGTTTTTCCCATTTTCAAGGCAGATGCATCTGCATCTGCATATGAAAACAGCTCCCAGCTTGTTGCCTGAGAAGCAGAGTCCTCACCCACATGGGTGTTGATTCCCACCATCAAGGTGGGAGGAGGTGTTATTTTCTTTCTTTCCCTTGTTCTGTTCTTGAGGATTAACAGGACCTTCTGAGGAAGAGAAGAATGTTGTCTTTTAACATAGCCAGTCCTCCCCTGAGGTGGTATCTTGAGGAATTGTTTGATTTCTTCATCTTTGTTCCTCATGAGCTGCAAAAGTGTCTTGGACTTTGACCATCTGATTACTCCTTCCAAGAAGGATGCTTGCTTTCCCCTTGAATAGCAAAGGGTGGATCTTGGACCCTGGTGAACTTGAAGAGAGTAGGTAGTTTTGCAGTGTGAGAACTGCAGAAGAATGTGTATTTTTAGCTGTGGGGAGAGTGATTAGGGAAACACATTGGACCCTGAAGCTGAAGTCAATTCCATTAATGTAAAGACACGAGGGCTGAACACGGGGCTTATCAGGATAGAGAGGTTTCCCATTGCTTCTGTGAGGAAGTTTCATTTGCTCAACATCCACCAGTTAATGATCAGCTGGTGTTTGTTATTCCTGCAGAGTTGACATGGGTGGGGGTCTCTTGTGATGAGCAGGGCCTTCTGCCCAAATCGGGATGAGGTCTGATATCTGATATCAGTTGCTTGAACCTGGGACCAACCCCTCACTTCTGCATTTTCTCCTGAGGTGTTTTGTCCCTTTCTTATCTATCACCATTTACAGGGGAACAGGAAACATCCCAACCTGCACTGCCAGCGCTCTTCTGCAGAATGTTTATTGTTGGAAAGGCCTTAAATTCTCCCTCAAAGCTCCCTTCCAGTTTTGTGTCAACGCACCAGTTTCTCTCTGGATTTTCTTTTTGGTTGGTTTTCTACTGCTAGCCTTTCACCTAACTCTGAGGCTGAAGTATTCCTACAGCTTTTTAGTTTTCAGGAGGGTCTAAGGATGTGCTACGAACCTCCTGATGTTTTTCTGATTGCTGGCCACAGCCTGGGAGAGGTCAGTAGCATCATCTATCCTCTGCTGAACACTGGGAGTCTCCCTTCCAGTTTCTGCCATGAACTGAGCCGTTGCTGGAGTATCGAGAGATTATTTGGCCTTTGAGTGTGGAGGGAGGCAGAAATGATTTATCAACTTTTTTCTTGAAAATGTCTGGTGAGGTGCAAGGAGCAGAATGCAGGGCTGTCAGTGCCACCCAGGTTCAGGGGAACGTGTGGTGGGGCAGTGTGATGCACAAGCAGGCGTTGTAAAATGCAGCGGGTATCAGTCACTAACATCTGTTACTGTGTTGTTTTAAAATTAACCTTTGGCATATCCCAGCATTTGGAAAAAAAATCAGAGCTGGAATTTTGATGATGACACATAACATGGGGAAAATGTTACAGCAGTCAGGTTTGTCAGTGATGTTCAGATGCTTTTCTCTGTACCATTTTTATTGATCTCTTAATTTTAAATAAATTGCTCCTGTAATACGTAGTCCTGACTTCTTTGGGTCCAATATGACTTCAGGACAAATGTCTTCAATACAGAGATTCCTTCTGGCCTGTTCTTTTTCTGTTAAAATAATCAAGATTTAAAAAGAATGCATGGAGTATGGTCGTAGCTCCAGAGTGCATGTGAATGTTGAACAGTCATCATGGCAGTGCTGGAAAAATACTTGTGTAAATAAAATGTACTTTCTTGGGTTTAGGGTGGGGTTTTTAAAAAGACTAAAAAAACCCACAAACCAGGTGGTTCTAGAAGGCTTGGCAGCATCTAGACTGTACTGAGTTTGATGAGTAATTATGTTATTTACTCTCAGAGAAGAACATGGTTAGTAGGGACTTTGTCTTGAAAATTATTTTTAACATGATGAAAAATGTCTCATCTGTCTGTTTCTTTTCCATGTCTATACTATTTGTGTCTTTCACTTCTTTTATTAGTAAATGAGAGGGGGGGAAATGGGAATAACATCAGGAAATAGATGAAGGCACAGTAAACAGTACTATGGGAACAGTAAATAAAGCATCTGCTTTTGATTTTTCTGTGAAATCAAGAAGTAACTGGAGCAAAACACTTGTTAGATATTTTTCAACTTCTATATCTGCTGTCACGCTTCCCCTACTTCTTGGAGTTTCTCTTTTTCTCTTTTTTTCCTCCTTTTCTCGAAACAGTTGCTTCATTGAAACCAAGACCGAAGCCTACAAAGGAGCCATAGTGCACGAATAATAAAGGACAGAGATTCCAAATGTTGTTGATCTGGGCTGGATTTTTCTGTAGCGTTTGTGCCTGGTTTGGGATCCGGACGTGACTCTTCCCGGCAGCGCGTGTTTGTGAGGCTGGAGCGCGGCGGGGTCGGTGCCTGCAGCTCTTCGGGCACCGCTTATTTACTGCTGGGCAATTAATGCGAACACGACGCGTAGTTCACCGTTTTCACAGGTGGAATGGGTCTGTGGCATAACCTCGGGATGGCAACTAGAGAACTGTTTGGCGTTTTGCTCGATTATTTGTTCTTTGGCTCCCCTCCCCTCCGTGCCCTGTTCGCACACGGATTAAGGCTCCTGTTCCAGCGGAGTAGCGACCCGGGGCTCTGCCTGAAGCTCTCCCTGATCCAGGCGTGCATCCCGTTTGGGGCTATGTGCACGCCTGGCAGGGGCTGCTGGTTGATCCTAGTCCCTGACCATGGGGCAGTGAGTAAAGCAGTGCTGAGTATGGGGGCAACACCATGGTACTGATTTGGAACCAGGGCACAAACCCGATACAGCTGTGGTCAGCAGCGGGGCCTCCAAATCCTGTTATTGTCAGTGACGCACTCCCTGACTCTTCCCTTCTCCTGAGGTGTGTACCAGGGAGCTGGTGGCCAGTGGATATATAATTTATGGCTGCAGATCAAGGCTTGCCAGACTTGCCAGCATGGCATTAGTGAGGACCCTTTTCCTATATTTTAGTGGTATCCTGGAGGTTTGTTTGCTGTTCCAAGCTTGTCACTGCAAAATTATATTAAATGGGAAATAAAAATGGAGAGGTTTTTTTAAACATGAAAGATTTTAAGCAAAACCTATATATCTGTCTGCCAACTTTTAATGCTTTTATTCCTTTAATATTAAGGGCTAGAAGTCTATTGTTTTGGGGGTTTTTGGGAGCTTTTTAAAAGTAAGTGAGTCTCTTCTGCAAATATCAGACTTGAAGAACTAAGACTTTGAAAGAGCCAGATGATATTGTGAGACTCTGGAGGGAAACATATGATGCTTATAACACTGTAGATAGCTCCTTAAAGTACTCCCTCTGCTTCCACATCCCTTTATTCTGGGACATGAAAGAGAAACCTGAGCCAATACAGGATTACAGAACTAGGTTACAAACCTGAAGCTAGGCTATTTGTAGTTAAAGCATCAGAAATTTATTTTATATGCTTATTTTGGTTTAAAAATTGAATGCATTTGGAAAACTGTCTCTTCCCATGAGAGTTCTTCCTTTCAAGTAATTAATGCAAGACAGTAAGCAGCAGAGACAATGAATTGTAAAATTTCATTGCTGGTTTACAACAAGAATTTGAACCTCGTCCATCTGTCACCAAAAAAAAAGCCTTTCAAAAAGCAGATGGTCTTGTAACTAAAACAGATCTGAATTCTGGCAGACAGGGTGAGAAATGTGCATTGTGAGAACAGGGGAAACACTGCACTGGGAACTGTTCATCTTGGTGGAATGCTCCAGCCGTGAATACCTTTGCTAATTCTGCCTCGCACGACAGTGATTGTCAGAGGGCACAATCCGTAACTTCCATTCCAGCACAGCTTGTATGCTCTTCTTCTGAAAGGTGCCATTTCCTAATAGGTATTTTATGAGCAACTTTGGTGCACTTTGTGCATGTTAATAACAAGGGCTTCTGCATAGGAAGGATTTAATTCTAATTGGAAATCATGGATTAGCATTGCAAGAACCTTCTTCAAAATAAAACTCTCTACTTACAGAGCAATGTTTATGCACAAGCATTTGGTCTTATGGGTGCTCTCTAGGAAGATTCTTAAATTAACAACCCAATTAATAAATAATGCCAGCGCTCCATCATTTAATGGTACTTTGAATGACAACAAAAAAAAATCCTCAAACTTTCTAGAGGCTTATTTCTGCCTATTACTCTGCTTTGTGTTTTACCTAGGCGAAGTCGTAGCTATATAACTTCATTCAGGATTCATTCTCTCTAGGAATCCCTGAGTTATTTAATCAGCTTCATCAGATTCACTGTCTGCCATGGATAAGTAAACTCAGTGCTGCTTGCATGTGTGCCACAGATACCACTGATAATTGAAATTCCTAGGGGCTGTCTGTGCTTCTTGCATGAGGTTTGGAGTTCAGTAGCTCAGCACTGAACTTCTTGAAAATCACTTTCGTAGTGACTATTCACTCAAAATCACATTGAGCCTTCTCTCAGGCAGCAGAAATGCTCTCTGGAGTTATTGTAGCTTCTTCCTTGACAGCTAGCAGTTTTTTTCATAAGTACATAGTGGGAAATTCTCTCAGTTGAAAAATACAGCCGTAGTTCAACACATCCACATTTATAGTAGGAAAATCATGAACTATTTTAGGCCTAGTCTTTGGTCCATCCTATGTTTAAAAACAGGTTAGAAATCTGAAGACAAGATGTTGATGACTGCACAATTGCTATCTCCTTGTGTCCCAAAAAGCAGGAAGATGATCATGAACAGCAAAGTCAGTAGCATCATGTGGAGTCGTTGGGTGGGAGCCTTCTTTATGCAGTGTAGTGCTGGTTTGTGCTGCTGACTGACGCAGAAGGCTGGGGATGCTCTGTGCAGTCCCTTGGGATGAGTTTTATGCCAGAGAGGCAGCACTTGCCGTGCAAATAGAAGAAAAGCCAAACAAAAATCTTTTGCATGATTGATGAATATGTTGTTTGGTTGAAGAGAGCCATCCTCCTTCTCCACATCTCTTATGGTAGTACTTCCTTTTAGTGTTGTTCTGTCTCTTGCATGCATGCAACATGAGTTAAAAAAAAAAAAAGGGCACAGCAAATACCTTTAAAACTATCCCAAGGAAAGGAATACAACTGCCCAACCTGATAACTCTCTCTTCTGGCTATTTAACCAAATGATCTACATCAGAAGATGTGAAAAACCTTGAAATAGTGCTGTGTACTTAGGAAGGCTTCTTCCAGAGCCCATCAGTATTTTTATTATACCCAGGGACCTGAGAACAGTCATAGCTCCTGCAATCTTCATCCTCATACGTATCCAACATTACACTTATGGGAACCTGAAAGTATGTGAGCTTTTAGTCTCACTAAAATATATGAATAAAAGATGTGACTATTGGTGTGTGGGCTTTTCTTGCACTGGTGATACAGTTCTGTGGCTATTGTATCAACATGCTTTAAAGATAATTCCTTATAATGCATGTCATTACATTTCAGTGACCCACAGACTGAAATGTCCTTAGCTTGATAAGTAAAATATTAGAAGGAAGAGATCCAATTTCAAATCTAATCTCTGCTTTACAGCAGAATTTGAATTGTGACATCTCACCTTGGAAATGTTTGTGAAGCTGTGGCTAGAGGGTCTCCCTTGATGCTGTGCTGAAGGTACACCCTTTGGCATCAGTAACAGTTTTGTGGAGCAGTGGTACTGTTTGGTTTTGTTTGTTGTGACCACTGGGGCACCGCCTGGAACAAGAGAACCCCCTGAACCCCCTGTCCCACCCCTTGTTTAGCAGGGTGTGTATATTCCGATGCAGAGCCCCAAAGGTAAGGGGAAAGGGGAGTCCCTGTCCTGCAACACTTGGTACTCCAGAGCATACTCCACAAAGATGGGGATATGTGCTTAGGATCCCCTAATGATGGGAAGGAATTGTATCCATGGACCAGCACCCTGCTCCGGTGGAAGATGTCCCTGCCCATGGAAGGGGGAGTTGGAATGAAATGATCTCTAAGGTCCTTCCCAATCCAATCCATTCTATGATGTTCTGCACAGCTCTTAAATTTTATAGTTAAAAGAACAAGGCAATGCTCCATTTTTCTCCAGCTTCTGTTAGCTACAATCTTGCATGAGTGAAATGCCACAGGACTTGCAGCCATCTGGAGCACAGTCACCTCCTCTGGCTGGAGTGGGGCCCATTGTCCACTCTCTTCTGCCTGTGTTGGGACCGGATGCACAGACCTGAATTTCAGGGGCTTCATTTTCCAGTTGAAACCCACACCAGTTCCTGCTGCCGCCTGTCCTACAGTGATATACCTCGTTTCGTGTCAAAGGGAAAGTTTAAACTTCAGGTTTTCTTTTTATTCTGGTGAAATGCCAACTTGAAGGGTTCCTGAGCTTGTGTGCACTGCTTTCTATGTGACACAGCTACCAAATAAAATCAATGAAAATTGAAGAGCTCTGGCTGCAGTGTTGAGGTACAGCGTGGCATGAGTATGCTAACATATATTGGTTTTCCTTATTGTCTGTTTTATTGTTTCATATTTGCTTTTGTTTAACTATTTAGCCCTATTCAAAATTAATCTTGTTCCTCTTTGAGATGCTTGTATATGTTAATCTGCTGTGATGTTTCTCGTGGCAATTTCTTGGTTCTTTTTGGGTAAGCAGAAATGTTGCAGCTGTCCAGGTTAGTCATCGCTGCTGCAGCACTATCCTCAGATGTGTAACGCATGTTGGGTTTTGAGGACAAGATAATCAGAAAAGCTTGATTTCTGCCAGAAAAGAACAGCTTCCTCCCTCTCCTTTGACATTTCTGCTAACAAATCACAGTAAACTGCTGTTGGCAGTGGGAGGACTGTAGGGTAGGAGGGCAGCCGAGCCCACAGCGCTGCTGTGGGAGGCAGAGATGAGCCCCACAGAGGACATGCAGAGCTGGCACAGCCCCACTTTCCAGATGTGGACCCTGATCCTTTAGTCACATCTCTGGTATGCTGTGGCAGTGCTTATGCTGAGCAGTGAAGCTCCAGAATCCAGAGCATGTGGATGCTGCGGTTTGAAAGTTTACCTCTAGTTTTCTGTCAGTCCCGGGCAAACATTGCTGCAAGAGGCTGTTTATTTTCCATACAGCTCCAGGAGTGCCTTCAGATCGCATTTCAATGTTGAATTTGTCTGTGGTCAGTCAGAACGTGCTATGTTTGTCGGAACTATTTTATTCAGGTCTGCTAATGGATTCAAGAAGAAAATGAGTTTTGCAATTCTGTGCATGTCTCAGAATCTTTCTCAGACTGATTTACCAGAGTTTGAACCCAGCTCCCTGGCTGTTGTCATTCACACCTCTCAAGAGTGCACTTGTCAGGCTGTTGGTGCAGTAATTTCTTGAAAATATTAGTGGAGAAATGAGGTTTGGAGGGAAGATCAGGCTTTTAGGCTTGAGATAGGAGTAGTAAAGGGAGGAAGAAGTAGAAATCCATAGGCATTTTTTCTGTCATAAATTTCTGTGAAATTTTTGAAGGAAAATGAGTTCTAGGTCACATTTAGACATGTGGGGTTTTTTTTCTTTTCTTAAAAGGACAAAATTGAAATCTTTTGAAAATCTGTTAAGGCATCATGTCTGAGGACCACAGCCCCTGAAGGACCTCATCTCTCATTTAATTTCTCCATAAGATGTTGTGTTATAGATCTTACATCTATATATTATATTTTCTTGAGATCTTATTATGCATTATTTATATATACATATTTATATTTAAGACATTTCTGTGTTAAGGGATCTCTGATGCATCCAAGAGCAATTTTTAACTACTAAGTAAATAATACGGTGAATATTTTTCAGTATGTGGTGCTGCTTAGAAATTTTATCTCTTTAGTATGTTGTGTAGGGATACCTTTGTAGTAAGTATTCAGTGTAAGTTAAATTATGGATTGAGGAACAAGAACCTGCATTAGCAAGCTAAAATTCTACAGGCTCATTCTTTGCTAAGCCCCAGCCTTTCATGGAAAAGGCAATTGAAAAGGGAGAAAAAAACCTGTGGCTGTCTTACAGCAAAGGATTAAAACTATCCCACCCTGGTCTGGGAAACAGTGTGGCCATGAGGGAGAGGGTGATAAATTCAGCTGACTTTAATTTGCCAGAAGTCATCCTGTCTTCTCCTTTAATATTAGCTGTTGGAGAGCTGTGATTAAGTGTTCTTCCTCCTGATAAGGGCTCCCTGAGAAGTGGCTGACAGGTAGAAACAGCAGCCAAACTGCTGCATGTTTTAGAAGGTGTTTGCTGATGCCCGGCATCTCTTGTCAGCGCTGTTGATAAGCGCTAATGCAAACAGCCACCCAGAATTTGTCTGGCAGCCCCGTGAAGGGCCGGATGAATTGTGCTGTGCACAGTGTGCTAATTGTCACAAATTGGCTACTCTTGGTTGGGAATGACAGGGTGAGAGTGTATGGTGGGGTTTTTTATAGTCTAGTTGTTGCATACTTAGCTTGTACCCGTTTTATTTGAGAACAGGCATTTAGAATTTTTTTGTATATTGGCAGCAAAAGGAATGTTTGTTAACCTCAGAAATACTGTTGATTAGCTACAGTTTAAAATTCAAAGCAGTTTTATTTAAAACTAATTGAAAAGTGCAAGAAAAAGTTCTGGAATACAATATGAAGAACTTTTTTATTGTTGAAGTGTTTTAAAAATATTTTAGGAAATATTTATTTTTCCTTTCCAAGACCTTGTAAAGTCAGAAATTCCTTCTATCCAAAAAGGACCTGGCCTCCAAAAGCTGACAATAGAATGTCCCCTTACATCCCCTCAGAGATGGGTGGAATATCTTCTTTCTTCTCAAAAGGCAGAGCCTGTTGTTTTTCCATTTGCTACCCTCCCCCATCGACACCAAAATACTGTTAGAACAGCTCAAGCCCACAAGATGGGGGTATAAGGAATCATATACAGAAATGGGCAGGAGACGGAATGTGTGCGTGCTCTGTGTGAAAGCATTTAGGAGAATGAAGCTCTTCTCTTTAAGGGGGGAGCTGAGGCACTGTTCAGTTGGAATGGATGGAGGTGCTGGGGCCGGGGCTTTCCTGATGTGGAGGTGACCCTGTGGCACCTGATGCTGTGCACCAGCCCTGCTGCATGGTGGGGGCACTGCTGTGGTACCACCCAGCAGCTGCCACCAGGAGTGATCGTAGATGACCCGTCAGACTTTGCCACCACTCAGCTTTAGGCTGCAGGGCAGACATAGCAGATGTCTCTGAATATCTTTTCTTTTCATGGTCAGGAACCACAAGGCACTTCTGACACTGTCCAGAGAGGTGGGAATGGAGACAGGAGGTTTGCTTACTGTTCCTGTTACAGCATATAAGCATCCTGGCACAGTAAGAGCTGCCTCTGCTTGTCCCAAGCTAAAGACATAAGAAATGCAGGTTCATGCTACTGTCTGCTTGTCCTTTCCCAGCCAATTTATGATTTAGATCCTAGGAGCCTGCTGGGTACACTCATTTCTCTTTGAAATACAAAGCTGTTACCTCTCTTCCTTTGTCCAGCTGCAATTCAGAAAGAAGAATGAGGGAGGGACACAGGCACAGGAGCTGTGAATCCAAACGTGAGGGTGCGAGTGTTTCACGGTATTATTCTTTGCTATAATATAGCAAATAATAAAGTGCTCTGTAGTCATAACACTACATGTTTGCTACGCTGGGGAAATTGGCAAACACTGAGAGAAGGAACAGTATTAAGAGAAAACAGTACCTTGGCATGTTTGGTTTCTGTCCAGGAGCCCCAGAAAATGAGGAGAGCGAATAAACAGAAGCATGAAGATCCTGTATAGTCAAATTGTGCTAAATTGCCTTGTCAATTGAAAGAAGGTGAATGGAGAGGGCAGGATGTTCAGAGAGATTTGAACAGCACCTAAGGCAGGAAACAAAGAAAGACGCTTAGCAATTGAAAGGGTGTTGGGGTCTTTTTGTTTGTTTCATTTTGTTGCAGTTGTTTTTTTTCTAATTTTTTTTTAGTCTATTATATTCCCGGTGGTAGAATCCTGTATTGCTCTTTCATCTAGCAAAAGTGATGGTTACAGTAATGGTCACTGTAATACTGTGTGAAGCATGAGGGAAATGCAAGAACAGTCTGAAGGAAAAACCAAGTTTATTCTGATTAAGAAAATCAATGGATGGATTGCCATTCAACTTCATGAAGCAGAGCTGCATGCACTGCTTATTTACTTAGTCTTTTTCTTTTCTTTCTCTTTTTCCCCCGTTTTTTAAAGGGGTATATTAAATGTCAGAAAATAATTGTTATATAATCCTTGAAGAATCGTGCTCTTTAGAGTTGTTTAACTTTACAGATTTTATCTGGTCTAAATCACAACGAATTCTTAGGTGAGTCCATAAAATTACTTTTAGAGATATCCCTGATTTTACTATTTATTTAGTTAAGTTTTTCCTAACATAGACTTTCTTTTGTGGTTTTCCACTGGGTTTCAACATAAATAGCACACAAATATTAGAGATGCACTCTCTTAGAATAAACCTTTTAATCAGCATTCTTGGCTGCTTAGTTCTGAATTCGCCATTTGTGGCCTTTTCTTGCAAGCACTGCTAGGCTTGCTAAGGCTCTGTGGTCTTGGTAGTCGTGGCACTCCTTTCAGGAGCAGGGAGTTGTTGCCCTGTGGGCTGTGATCTCAGCCTCTGCACATCTTCCTGTTCTCTGGTGGGCCACAGAGAAAGCAGAACTGCTTGTGTTTCCACAAAAGTGCTTATACCCTCTTGGCTCTGAGCTCAGTGTCTGTGAGTGCCATGTGCACGCGGATTCAGGTGCCTAAGCCAAGATTTAGTGCAACAGACCTGCTGTTGGCCAAATGTATTTGGGTTGGGTTTCTATCTGGGTTTTCTTGCCCTTCTCAGAAGCTATAGAAGTTCTCAGTGGCAGAGATGCTCTGTGGGACAGTCAAAGCTTGGAGGTTGTACAGAGCACTCTGTTTTTTTGTGAAGATGTGACATTTCTTACCCACGTGGTTATAGGGTTTGGACTCTAGAAGGAGCGTTCTTCTCTTCTCCAAATCAGGTATGCTGGTACTCCTCCCTGTGCTGGGACTCTGGTCACAGGTTGTCAGTTCTCCATCGTGTTACAGCATCACTGCTGTCCTTGTAATACAGGCGTTCCACCTGTGGGACAGACAGTTTCTGACGTGTCTTAAAGAGCCATTAGGCTTGAAGTGGGATTGAGGGAGAAATGTGGTGTTTCATGCAATGCAGGAGTTGGGATTAGGTGGCTGAATAGTCCTGCCTTCCCTTAACCTCTATGAAACAGTAGATCTGTTTTGCTGACAACTTTGAGGACTGATTTAGCGCTGTGCCCTGCAGAAGGAGATGGCACACTTTGGAGGCGTTTTCCAGGCTAACTAGCAAGATGGAATAGCTTCCAGTTGCACAAATCATTAGAGGCCTTCAGTGGTATTCACAGACTGCTAAAGAAGGTGGAATAAAATGGACCCTGTCCTTTTGTTGTAGCTGCTGAGAGATTGCCAAGGACATTCCTGAAATAAAATGTGACCCCTCCCCTCCCCCCATCTTTCTCTTATGCAGTTTTAACGTGAAGATTTATGCTGTCAGAGCTGTACATCAGTTTTCACTTTTGATGAGCTTATTTGCTGCTTTTACTACATATTTATATATTTTAAAAGATTTTGGAGGGTTCCAAGTTGTACTTCGGTCAGATGCCAGAAGTTATTAGCAGCTCCTTGCCACTATTTTACTATAAAACTTAACACATACAGGAATTATTAACTTTTATGTCTGAAATTTCACAATAGTTTGCTAAATTCGACATTAGTCATGAAGGGCAGGTTCATTGCAATGTCCGTCAAAGTACAGTACAGAGTAACTTGCTTCAAAATAAAACCTGTATGAGGTGAGGCGGAGTGTAAGGAGGACCCTTGTCTACTCCTAATGTACTAGGTGATGATGTATTCTGTGTTCTAAATGTCCGGTAGGAGCTCCAAACTCCTGTTCTAATAATTTCCATGTAAAAACCACCACTGTTTCCTCAGTTGGTACAAAAATTCAGGTTTAGGTTCTGTTGTCTACTGTCAAACAGAACTTAATTTTGGTAGTTAACAGTGGTTTAAAACACTTTTTCTCTCAATGCTGTTTCAAAAAGACACAATTTTGCAATGCCATTTGCATTTTTTACTGTTTTTCTTTAAAAAGGTTATATTCATGTCTTGTTATAAAAAAAAAAAAATCTGATGGTGCCCTCTGTGCAACAAAATTACCTCGAGCTATACAAAAATTCCCATTTCCACATTAAAGAAAAAAAACCCAAAGAAGTGCAGATCACCAGAAAGAAGAACTGAATTTTCTAGGCTCACTTTATTTTGTCTGCTGAAGTTGAATAACTGCTTCAGGCAAACCCACATTTTAGTGGAATTGAAGACTCAGTCTCAGTCTGCAGGAGTTTTGGAGTTTTTTGACCTCTGAGTGTTCTGCATGTTGCAGTGTTTGAATGAAGACAACAACAAACTTTGCAGGCCTTCTATTTTCCTGGCTTTGTTCTTTCCCTTCTCCCCCTCTTGACCTCCTCTGCTGTTCCCAGATGCAATAGAAAGAACGTGCATCTTCCTGCTCTTCTGCTGGTCACCGTAAACTTGAGCCATGAACCATCCCATGGGACCCGTGGAGGTGGTGGTGGAGCCCACTTAAGGCTGTGTGAAGGGGTCACAAAGTCACAAAGGAGTGTGGTGTCACCTGCAGGTGGCTATTGGCTGCTGGCTATGACGAGGATCTTGAAATGCTTTGATTCAGTTCTGGTAGCTATTGATATTTTACCCAGTTGCTTGTGTTGCTATCTGCAGTTTCATTTCCAAGTCTTGTGATGGCAGCAGATGCAGTATTAGTTCCACAGGTGCAAATAATTCCTTGCCTTTGTCATTACTGAAAAATGTGAATATGTGAAGATCAAATAAAAACCCCTCTGAATTTCCTTTGCTAAACCCCACCTTTTTCTTGTGTCATGATGTTTTTTCCAATGTTTTGGCTTGGGAGCACTGTTTAAAATCAGTGAACAGCATAAACATGCTGGTTTTATGTGCTGATTTTTTTAAGTTGGGGACCTGACTCCCTTAATTTTCACTGAATAAAGAGCTTTATGTGATGAAACTGCTTAATGGTGAACTGATTTTTCTCACTGGTGGGAAACCATTTTTGTTCATTCTCATTGGGGTTGTGACTCTATCAGAACGGTCAGAAAGCAGTTGAGTTGTGCAGGAAAATGTCCATTTTGTATTAGATTCATAACTCTGCTTTCAAATGGTCTAGTCCAGATGCTATACAATAATGTAAATAGAAAAGAGAATACGTATTAATTGTATTATTATGCAAAGGATAGACAAATCTACTGTGCCATACATCAGTTTTGTAGTCTTGCACCCTGCACATGCCAAATCTGGAAGTAAATATTTTGAGGTCTGGTCACATTCTCAAAACCTATCTGCAGTTTTAACTTGAACTGAAATGATTTTTCCCCAAAGACAGCTTCACTTACAAGCTTTCTAATGTGACAAAGAAATTAGCACTCTCTTGGTAAGTCTGGAGATAAACTAGGTGAACCAATTTGCTAAAAATTGCTTTGGAAAATACTGTAAATACAATGTGAATGTTGTGCAGTTCTCGGAACTTTCAGTGATCCTGACCATTGATTATATTTTGACAAATTGAATCTACTACACTAAAATAGTCAAAAATTTTTTTTAAAAATGCATACTTTATGGGAAACTGTGTCAGTCTTGTCACTACTCCTTGTTGACTAATCTCACCTTAACTGAGGCACTATAAAGCCCAAGTACCAAGAAATCTGGCTGTATGATGTGGTGGAAAGGTCTCTGCTGCTGCTGTGTCTCCCCAAGTGAAGTGGGAAAGCATTTACCAGTCTTCTCCTTTTTCTACCTGTTTTTTTTTTAAAATGCATTGGTGGGGGCAAACATAACACATCCTCTGTCTTTGCTGGGGCATGGTCATACTCTGGTTAGCTAAATTTCACGCTGATGTGCAGTGACAGGAGTTCGCCATTAGATCTATCAGTCTTCTTACCCAGAGCTGATCTTGACCTGATTTCTCTGTGCAATCAATTCATATAAAACCAGATGCCAACAATCTGTATTAACTGTGAATTAAATTCTTATCAAAATGAATTGCCCCAATTTGGGGTGAAACAAACAGCCCATGTCACTTGTTTCAAAAAGTATACCATCTGTCTGATAGAGCTGATTATCCAGAAGGGTCACTGAAAGTGTCTGCATGTCTACAGAGGAGCAAATAATTTGCCTTAGGAAGAAAAAAACCCTCTTGCTGTTACTTCTGAAAGTTATGCTGATGGATAAGGTGATTTGTTGTCCAGAATGCCTGAAGATGAGTTGTGTGTGTGGGATTGTTTATGGGGTGGGATTCCTTCTCCTGAGGGTATGAGAAGGGCTGCGTTATGAAGCTTGTGTGTGCACTGTACTCTTACTCTTCTTGCATTCCAGCAACACTAACTTTCATAACCCTAAAACACAGTTATCCGTAAGACATGCCTGGTACTGTTGTGGGAGTAATTACGAAGCAAAATGACTATAATATAGCTGAATGAAGAGCTCAGGTGGTTTCTCTTAAAATTGCGGGGCAGGTCATGTTCAAAGAAGAATTCAGTATTAAATGAGGGGTGAAAATGCATTGGAGTAGAGCCTGGATTCTGTAAGTAAGTTTTTGAGGACTGTAACCTGGTTTCCTCAATGAGTATTAATCCAAATCATGTATGATATGGTGGTGAGTAATAGTAGTTAAGCTACGGATCAGGAGCCCAATTTCCATCATGTTTCTAGGAAATATAAGACCTAGTGTTGCATAGCAACAGTCGAAGGTATAGCAATATTTGCACTTGAAAATGTTTAGTGCTTTGGGAAGCATTAGGTGGCTGATGAGGTAGGCAGTGAGGAAATGGTATTATTCTCTCTTAGGGTACCCGTTTAAATGTGGTCTTGGTTTTACTGGCTGAAGAACATTAACATCCAAATAACTAGCTAGACGTCTGCAAAATGAGTTATTGGTCTCAGTCCAGTTTTCAGAGCGCCCATATTCACATTTCAAAAACTATTTCTGTAATTGGCATTGTGTTGTTGGTGTGCTCTGAAGGCAAATCAGATACAAACAGCCATGGAGGCAGCCACAGATCTCTCTGCTACAGAGCACTCCTGCCTGGTTGCAGAGGGCTTCCTGCTCTGGTCCTACTGCCAAATTGAGCAGTTTCTACTCTTTCTAGCTTATAACTTTTCTCTACGGCTGTGTGGTGAACTTAAGAGCACATTATTTAAATTTTATAAGATCCTGGTATTTTCGTTGTATTTTGTGTTAACTGTAAGTGTTTTGAATAAAAGATGCTGCCTAGGATGTTTTTCATCTTTTGAGATTCTCCTAAAATATTTTACACTTAAGTTTTTCAGAATGAAATGTGAGTTCCCATTGAAGGTAAGAATTTTTCAGAAATGTGCAATCTCTAGCAAACCGTCTGTTTTCAGAAGGTCTGTGTTCTTCTCACCTGGTACACCTGGAAATAGTGGGTCTGAAAAAAAACCAGGAAACTGTCAGAAGATGCAGAGAACTACAGCTGCTGGCATGACACGATAAGAATTTGGAGTGCCCTAAATTTGGTACATTAGCTGTTTATTGCTCAAAAATTAGCAGCTTTTTGCCAGAACAGCTTGTCAGATGCTCAGTAGGACCCGAGCATGTTGTAGCCAGGCTAAGGGGTGTCATAGAGTAACAATGAGCAAAAGGCATAAAAACTGGCAGCTGACAGCACATGACAGTCATAGAAGCGCTTGCTACATTTTTTGTAAACATCTTATTTTACTTTTTTTTACTACTATTTAATATGCTTTAAAGGGAGTGTGTGTAGTCGATCATCTCCAGGGTAAATCCAGTACAACTGAGAAATTTGGAAAGGCTCGAAGATGTCCTTTACCACATGAAGATTTCACTCAATGCCAGTACTGACTCTTCATTTTCTTAACTGCCTAAAGTAAGCTTGGTAATGAGCTCCATAAGAACATTTCTAACAAGAGACAGGTTCAGATTTAAGATCTACTAATCTTTAAATAATCACCTAAAAAAGTGTTCTGTCATTGACTCCACTTCATTGCTTTAATTTAGGAGACCTCAAGACATATGTCAAGTAAATGAAGGACAGATTTACAGGACATCTTCAACTACTTTGTTCCATAAAAATACATCTTTGAATCTTAAAATAATTTTAAAATGTTGTAGCCATTTCTGGATAAAAAGATTGATGACTATTCTGTTTATGTTGCTTTTCCTGAAGGTAAGAAATTATGCCTTTGTCATTTCACTGTTATGGTAGTAACAGGGATGAGGAAAGGTGTTTATTTGTGAGGTCACTCATTTTAGCAAAGTAAATAAAGGACAACAAACCCCACTGGACTCCTGTCATGAGGCTAATTCTTGTGTAATTTGGAGTTTTGAAGGTCTTTCGTGGAAAACTATTCACCCTTCTTGAGATTACCTTTATTATCTGAACACAATGCCAGCATGCCTAGAAGTCCAGAGGTTTTTGCCTGCTCCTATGAGAAGGTGAAGAGTAACATTCCATACTCAAATCTGGGAACATTGCAGCAGATTTTAAAATACATTAATGATTGTGACCTTTGTAATATATTATGGTACTTGGAACCTAAACAGCTTACTGTGTATTCAAACAAAAACTTTATTGGTTTTCCAGAACTCGTATCTTCTTTTTCCTTTTGACAGTAAAAATTCTTATGATGCCTTCTTACGGTTTTAAACATGCCTTCATCTGTCTGTTCACTGTGAGTCAAGGCAGTTTTCAGCTGTGATTTTTGATTAAGAGAGAAGTGATGCCTAAAAAGGAATTTTATAAAATGTTGGAAATTATTTCCCGTCCAAAGCGTGTGTGCTTTTTCCTGCGGGTGGATTTTGTGTTTAATCTGAGGGATTATGGAATTGCTATTACCGTAGCAACACTTGTATCCACAATAAAATGGTTTATTGGGATCTGCTTTTAAATCTCAGGATCTTGTTCAGTTTACCATCTTATATCAGAACCAGTCACATGAAAACTGGAAATGGAAGGGAATATACCTTACATGCACAGTTAGGGCCAACATCAGCATGTGAATGCCGAAAGGAGTACATGTTATTTGCATGTGCCTGTTTTTGTTTAAATATATTAAGCTCTGCAACTTTGGCTTTAGTGGGAATTCTGCATGCCCCATATATTCAGAAGGCTAGTCACGTTCACATAGATTCTTAAATACAGTTTTGATTTAAGTGCTTCTTTTAGGCACCTTTGGGCCTGACTTCTAAGTAAACTAGATCCAAAAAGAAACCGAATATTCTGTATTCAAGTATCATACATGTATAAGCAGGAAAGTTAGTGCACCGATATTTTGTTCTGTTTTTTTACCTTGGCTGAAGAAATCTGCTAGTGCTTCTTGATGTCTGCAATAAAAATTGGTAGAAACGTATGCAGAAACTTGAAGAGATTCATAAAACACTTTGTTTCTTGGTTGCTATTGTACTTCAGTTGTGTTTTTATAAAGTGCCCTAACTTTGAATTCATTTCTGTATGAAGCTCTTCTAAGGTAACATTTTTAGGTCTAATGTGTTTTCACCTTTTTCAATCAATTTTGTAGCAGTACTTTTGTTTGCTCAGTGTCTAACAGGTCTGCTCTCATGCCTTTATATGCATGAAGTCAACTTGCCTTTTATGTAAAACTCAAATTTTTATATACATAAACTTAATGCCAGTTCTGTAATTTGTGAGGAGAATTTGGTTGTGCATCAATGTAGGCATCTTTCCTAAAGGGGACTAGTACTTGAATATATAACCCTAGGACTTTTGTTAGTTTATAGAGTGAAAGGAAGATGGTATTTTCAATGGAATAAGCGATTTCTAAAAAATAAACCAAAAATACACCCATCCCCCCTGCTCTTGTTAGAGCACTAAGCCTCTTTGTGACATTTAGCATAGATTTAATGCTTCTCAGTTTTTTTAGTTATTTGATGCATTCTAAAAAAAAAACCCAGGTAAAAAGCGATGATAGCTATACCTTTTCTGTTTTTCTTGAATTTTCATAATATCCTATCACAGAAAAGAAAAAAAGTCTATTTTTTTTTGCTTTGAAGTATGTGCTCATGTTGTTTTTGAAAGATTCTACATCAAATGTACCTATTTTAGATGAAAAATGCACTTAACTTTTTTGGTTATGTAGACTGCATATATAATTGAAATGCTATTCTCAGAACATTCATAAGATAGAATATGATGGCTTTGATGTAAAACCAAATAACAAAACCCAACAGGAATTTGTATGTAATTGTGTTGATCTTTAGCTCATTATACAGATTATATTTCATTAAGGTCTTGTTAATGAAAGAGATAAAGACCTTGCTAAGCTATGTCCAATATTTGAGGGCCTAGCACTGCAAAAGTAGAAGAGAGCTTTGGTATTCCGTATTTCCATTGTGAACCAAGGAGTGTGTGGAACAGAGGGAAGCATTTTTAATTTTATGCATATGAAGGCTTCTGTACAATACACACCGATGAAGGCATTTTGACATATTCTGAAATATTCCTGACTTGATACATCTCTTGATACTTCTTATTAGATATTTTGTTGAACTATTGAAATGACTGAAGCGCAGAGTAGACAAAGGCTTTGAATGAGGGAGATTTAGGACCCAAAATACATGCTCAGGAGCATTGAGTTTTGTTTCTCAGCAGAGGTCTACCTGTCTTTTTGAGGAATTATCTGCCACCAGTTCAGTGGCTGCAGCTGTGGTGTTTGTGTGTCTGCACGTACGAACACAAGAGGCTGTTACTGGGAAGGCTTAGCTGGGATTGTGCTAAGAACATCTTCCTCAAAAGGAGCTGGACCTTTTGGTCTTGCCCTTCTCCAAGGGACCACAGAGAGAGAGAGAAGATCAGAAAAGAAACCTCACTTCGCAGTTTATGGGATCCTACAGTTTGTTCTGCCAGTTCCCTGGGGGTGCAAAAGCGCGTCAAGTAGTGCGTGATGCCCTTGCATAGTGATCTGGATCTGCATTGCCCTCTGACAGCTGGGCTGTGCTCTTTCTCCAGTCCTGGGAGATCAGAGATGGCATTTTGAATCTGCATGACAGCAAAACCTTCCTAAGAACCAGATCTGTTCCCAAAGTCTTGCTTGGATCTGTTCTCATCAAAGGATGGTGCCACCTGCAATCTGGGCTCCTGTGTCTGGTTCTGCTTCCAGGACAGATTTTCATGAATGTAAATAGGTGCTTGGTTTTGATATTTTGGAGTCCTTGAGCAGTATAAGGAGCTTATAGAAACATGCAAGGTCTTTGAGGGCCTTTCAAGGTCCTGTCCTGTTGTGAAACCTAAAGGAAAGTCTTTCCCATGTCAGTTGATGGAGCATCACACCAACAGTGTCTTTGTTGCTAGGGCTTGGCATTCTGTGGGACATGGCAGGCAATTTATAACACACACTAAAAGCTGAATAATCCTCAGCATAAAATCCTGAGGCAAGTGGCAGGCAGGGTGTCAGACTGCCTGCCTGAATAATGAAAGGAAGCGAGTAGGTGCTTGTTTCCAAACACCAGTGCTGTATAAACAGCAACATGTGGGGGTGTCAGTCAGTGAGAGGATGGAAGGCTGCAAGTGGAAAAATTAGCAGACATAGAGAAATAGAGGTGCATTAAAAATATGTAGAGGAAGAGGTTCCTACTCCTGGGGAGGTGCTGGGAATGGCTGGCACCAACAGGAGGAGACGGTGGTGAGGAGGTGGATGGGCCATCGCTAACCCAGGTGTGCAGCAGTGCTTTGGTCTGAATATCCTGACATTTACAGGCTGCACACCTGATCTTGTGATGTTTGTATTTCTTCTAACCCTGTCCTTCAGCTTGATGTTCTTCATCCATTGGCTCTGGGTTGTGCTTCTATGGCTCCCTGCTGTAACTGTCCCTCTGGTTCTGGTTGGTTGCAAAGCAGTGGTTCAGTGGGATCACCTGGCTGGCAAGCCCTGCTGAACTTGCTCTGACTTTCTCTCCTTTGCTGTTCCCTGCTTGGCACAGTCCTTGCTCTCTCCCCAGCTCTGACTATACAGATGCTGCTTTTGGGCAAATTTTCTGCGTAACCCTCCTGGTTTTCTAACCAGAAAAGAAAATCGAGAGAAAAAAATGGGAAAAACAAATTGTTGGTAAAATTGTATCAGAGTTGTAAAATGAATTACTATTTCTGTAGACACCATCAGAGCAAGGCTGTTGCTTGAGCATAGGCAGGACTCACCCCACCCACAGAAGAAGCAGGGCAGAAGCAGCTGATGTCATACAGAGGCCAATGGCTTTGTCATCTGACCTCTGCCAGCAGCTGCTGCCTTCAAATGAGCATTGTTATTACCAGATGTTGCAAATAATTAACTGTATATTAACAACTTCTTGTGGGATTCATAGCAGCATCTGTTCTATTTAAGAGCACTGCAAGTGTAGGAGGAAGTACAGGAATGGGAGAGGGAGACAGGGTGATCCAGAAACTGCTCATTGGCTCCTTACATTGACCAGAAACTTCTATCACTGTGTACCGCTGGAGTGCAGGGTGAGACTTCCTTCTTTTATACTTCAATTTGTGTTTTGGTGGACAGCTAATCATATCATACAACCTGAGAAAATTAGAAACTTCTAGTACCCTCTTCAGATGCTTTAAAAAAGTCAATAAAAGCTCATGAAGATGCATTTTGTGGAAGCATAGGTAGGCCAAGCATGAGTTGCTATAGGGTGGAGAAACCTTTCCATCCCAAAGGATTTAATTTTCCAGGTGTGAAAAGAACAAGCTTAAATTTGGAAAGACACTGATCAGTTGTCATGTTTATGCCTAGTTTTCTGCTCTGATATGTCTGCAATGTTTGGTTCTGTTCACGGGTGGGCTGAAAAGACTTTCTGGAGAAAAAAGAACTTGTACTCTCTAAAGTAGAGATGCTTGAGCGGTTTGTGGGGAAGGGTGGTCCTGTGGGTGGCTTTTTCATTTCTGTTTTGCTTTTACGATGGGAGAACCATGGTGGAGGTGGAGCTCAGGTCTGTGTTTGGAGGAACTGCTGACAGTCGTGGATACAGGATGCTGAGCACCAGGGCAGTCTCTGCTGGTGGCTCTGGAGCAGCTGCTCCCGTTGGCTGTGCTGGGAGAATAGAACTGGTTATGTGCACACACAGCAGTGTCCTAGAAGCACAGGACTGTGACTCAAATTGGACGGCATTTCCATGGAGAAAGGCAAAGGATGAACCATCTCAAATGAGATTTGGCACTACTTAATGTCTTTTAGATGTGGCAGCACAATACTGCTTAATTTGCAGATGAAAGGCCAGCTACTCTCTTCAGTCTAAAACTGAGTTTCTGCAGACGCTGGCTGTCCTTGTGATCACAGAACAAATTGCTTAATTTACTAACTCAGAGATGTCTGCCTGGTGCTGGAGTTTTGTCTTTTCCTGTTTCTTTAATCCTTTGTGTTTAAGGCTGTGAATAAGAGCGTAGCACATCCTACAGCTGCAGGGCCAAGGCACCGCTGATAATTGTTTCCACCACTTCGCACACAAAACAATTGCTTTCCTTCAGGATGTTGTTTGCCTGTGACTTGAAAATCATCAAAACTCTCATTTAGAAACTGATGGTCTTTCAGTTCATCCTAATACATATGCTGTCTTTTCTAATGGCTTGTTTTACATCCCCAAAGCACTTTTTGATTGTTTTCCAGATTTTTTGAGTATTATTTCCTGTTCCCTTTAGAACTGTGTGCTTTTGGCTTTAGCACTCGATCTTTCACTGACATTCAGTAATTTTTATTGTGATAGTAGTTGTACTGAGTGAGTACTAAGTACTGTCATTGTGTTTCCTTATTTCAGTCAAACTAGATCACTTCTGTCACAGTTGCAAATATGTGTGTGCTTCCTTTTTTTGAGGTGAATGCATTAGGTTAATGAACTTTGCTTTCATCAGTAGCTCATCAAGCAGTAACTAATCAAGGTCATTTTCTCTTACTTGAAACTGCTGTTCTAATAACTGTAGATATTGTGTAATAATTGTATGAAGAGTCATTGAAAACTTTACTAAATATTTGTATTTGCACTACTGAAAAGGCTTTTAACCTAATGTTCAACTTCAGTTTCTTTCAGTGAATGGGGAAACATATTAGTGACACTGATTTTCCATGTTGTTGTGAAAATAAATCATTGCCCATCTGTCTTTCCATAGGCCCTAACTATGATTTAATTTTGTTATTCTACGAGGGAATATAATAAATTCAGAATTACTCAAAACATTTTTGTGAGGTTTTTTTGTTCTCTTTGTCTTTGTAAGATTTCTGGGGAACTTTAAAATGTTGGCATAAACCCACTGTCACAATGCTTTTCCAGTAAAAAGACTGGACTTCATGTGATGGGTTGACCCTGGTTGGACACCAGCTACCCACCAAAGCCGCCCTATCACTCCCCTCCTCAGCTAGAAAGGGGAGAGAAAATATAATGAAAGATCATGAGTTCAGATAAGGACACGGCGATCACTCACCAGCTCATGGGTAAAACAGACCCAACTTGGGAAAATGAGTTTGATTTGATAGGTAATAGATTAGAGCAGGGTAATGTGAAATAAAAACTAAATCTTATATGCTTTCCCCCTATCCCTCCCTCCCTTCTTCCTGGACTCAACTTCACTCCCCATTTTCTCTACCTCCTCCCCCCAGCAGCACAGGGAGATAGGAAATGGGGGCAGTGGTCAGTTCATCACACACTATCTCTACCCTTCCTTCGTCCTCAGGGAGAGGACTCCTCCCACTCTTCTCCTGCTCCACTGTGGGGTTCCTCCCACCCGAAGCAGTCTTCAATAGACTCCTCCAGTGTGAGTCCTTCCCAGGGGCCACAGCTCTTCCCAAACTGCTCCAGCATGGGTCCCTTCCATGGCGTGCAGTCCTTCAGGAACAGGCTGCTCCAGCATGGGTCCCTCACAGGATAACAGGCCCTGTCAGAAAACCTGCTCTAGCATGAACTCCTCTCTCTACAGATCCTGCCAGGACCCTGCTCCAGTGTGGTCTTGCCATGGAGTTATAGCCTCCCTCGGGATTCCATCTGCTCCACACAGGCTGCAGGTGGATCTCTGCTCCCCTGTGGCACTCCATGGGCTGCAGCTCCAGCACCTGGAGCACCTCCTCCCCCTCCTTCTTCACTGACCCTGGTGTCTGCAGAGTTGTTTCTCTTACATTTTCTCTCTCTTTTTGGGGCTGCTGTTATTCCAAGCAGTTTCTTTAAATACATTTCCCGAGGGATGCCACCACCATCACTGATGGGCTCAGCCCTGGCCAGAGGCAGGTCCATTCTGGAGCTGGCTGGAATTGGCTGTGTTGGACATGGGGGAAGCTTCTGGTAGTTTCTCACAGAAGCCACCTCTGTAGCCCCTCTGCTACCAAAACCTGGCCATGCAATCCCAATCCATTAAAAAAAAAAAAAAAGGCAACAAACAAACAAAATCTGTCACAGCTTAATTAATAAGAGATAACAACTTCTTTTTTATCCTAGGAGAATTGGTTGGTTTGTTCTTTTTTCTGTTTTAACTGACCCTTGTCATTATCTGGCCTGTACTGTAGGCTCCTATTTAAGCAGTTACATCACCAGGAAACAGCAGGACATTTGTATGTGCTGATGGTGATTTTTGAAGGAGTGTAAGTTGGAAACCACTCAACTGTTACCTGCCTGAGTCTGTTGCTCATAGTTGCAGAGATACAAGCGCTAGGAGGGTACACATTCATTAGGTTGGAATTTAAAAATAAGTATTCTCTGTCAACAGAAGTGATTTTCTTTTAGCCCAATGTAAAAGGGAGACTTTGATTATAGGGAATTATTGATATTGGCACTTGAATGTGTTTACTAATTAAATTAAGAACTTTTTTTGGTGGTACTCTTTGTTCAATATCCTTGCACAAATCCCTTGCAAGAGCTAGGAGGGAAAGGTAATATTGACTAAGATTCATTTCTGCATATAATTCTGCATTTACTGAAGAAAATCCAGTAGAGGCAACCACTCTATGAGTATATTTTATTCATTTGTTCTTTTTTTTTTTTGTAAATTTATTCACATACTCATTTTTTAAAATCAATAACACTTTAAATTATCTGTGAAGGTAAGTTGTTGTCCATTAAATGATGATGACTTTTTTCTATTCAATTTTTCCATGCATTGTACACTTTTCTGTGTACACAGAAAGTACCTTTGTTCCAGGTGGCGCATTCCATCCCACTTGACAGAAAAATAACTTCTTCCAAGCACAGGTTGTAACCTTGTGCTTGCTTCCCTCCACACTTGGATCTTCTCCAAGGAAAGGTATTTTACAATTTCTCTCTGTGCCTTTGTTGCTGGATGTTGATGGGGCAGAGGGAGAAACAGACTCCTTGTACTATGGAAAAATCTTTTACACAGTCCTCCAGGATGCATAGATTAGTAAAGAATCAGCTGCTAATACTCCCTTATCAATTAGGAAAGCAATAAGCAAACTAAGTGACATCCTGCCATGGTGTAATTCAGTCTGACTCCTTACAAAATTTACTGATGCACTTATTAGCAGTTCAGATTTAGGTCTCAGTATGTGTTGGTGAGGCAGTGTAAACCTCTTAACAACAGTTAATTACTTACAATGTTTTCTGCAACCTTACAAGATCTATGTAGTACTGTGTAATTTAGTTGTCATAATTGTGTTAAATTTCTTGACATTATCTGTCATAAGACTTTTCAGCAAACAGAGAGATAAGTAGTGTTTTTCTACTGAACTTTTGAACCTTTGCTAAAACAAGATGTGCGAAAAATGCTAAAAAAGTAGAGACGAATTTATGAGTTGGTAGGCGCCAGCAGTCTAATATAGGAGCCCGATAGGAAAACACCCCACAATTAAGAGCACTAAATTCAAAGTTTGAATTCCAGCCAAGTGTCTGAAGGCACTCTGGGAAGGAAAAGCGTAAACGCTGCTACTTTTTTTTTTTTTTAAAAAAGGTTAACATTGCTTGGAACACGAATAGTTGATAAATATGAAAGAAACAACATGACATAGTTGGTGAGATACCCGGCTAATGGGTCATAAGAACTGAGTTGGATACTGCTGGGAACTTGAGAATATTGTTGAGGTTTCTTTAGCTGTTGATCTGTGCTAGGAAGGATGAGTTTGATTTTATCTTTAATAAAGGCTGGAGTAGTGTATTCTGGGCAGCCTTAGTCTGGTGAGGAGGGAGAGGGGTGGGAAGAGCCACTTACAACATGGTCCAGTGGGAAAGAGGAGACCTCTTGTAGGATTGCAGCTCTTTAGTCATCTCTGTACAGAGAATTAATTTCTCCTCTCCTTCTCTAATGCTTTAAATGCCATTTGTATTTACTTCTTTATCGTGTCCCACTGCATGAATGTGAGGGCCTGAACTGCTGAGGTGCCGCTTCTCTCCGTTGGCTCCACGTGGTCTGGATGCATCCTGGGGACTGAATGATTTCCACATTGCTGAAGAGTCAGTGTGAGGAGACCTCTTTCACTTGTAGCCAAACTTCCAGGATGACTTGCTGATGTTACGGGAAGTCTTGAAATAGTGGACTTTTCATTTCACATCACTTGGGCTTGCCCCTGCTGAGAGCCCATTCAGCTGGCTCCTGGGCTGGTGTTGTGCAGAGCTGGGGCTCCCCTCAGTGTACAGCTGCTGTTAGCAGTTGTTTTTCAGTGTTATGGAGTAAAACTCAGGATCAGAGAAACCCTAACTATCATATATGAGAGATTTTTTAGATCATTTAAATGTTTTAATGTTTAACAGAAGCTCTCTCTTGGTGATGTAGAAGATCATATCTAGGAGCTCAGAGATGTCATTTTTTGAGGTAACAGGAAAAGCTTGAAATGTCAGGCGGTTGAAAAGTTGTCAGCTGAAATACTTTTTGGAGGTGAAGGAGAAATTAATTTGTAGAAACCATGTCAGGGGAGTCTATGTGTCTTGGATGTATTTTGTGATAGTTAGATGCAGTCTTATAGTAGCAGCAGGTCTGCACAGAAGCAGTTTCCTATTTTCCTGCTCTTTCAGATATCCCTTGCCTCATGCATGGCTTTTTAAATGTCTCTCTTCTTGTTCTCTCCCATGCCACATTGTCTTGCTTATTATTATTGCAGCACTTTAAGTAACACGTCAGAAGTGATGGAAATACAATGATGGGGCCAGCAAACAGAAGGCCGCAGGGAGCCAGGCAGTGCACATCAGGCTTCATTTTAGACAAGTCTCAGAATAAAGTTTTAGGCCAAAGCTCTCATAATTTGGGCTCCTTCTAGTACAATTAAGTGGAGATTACTATTTTCTAAAAGCAGAACTGGAGAAAATTGATACTGTCAAGCAACTCGAACTTCTTTAGTCTGATGTGTAATTTTCCTTCTGTCTCATAAAATATCAATAAATAATTAAAACAGAGAACAATCTTTATCTTTCAGTTGAATGTCAGGGTAGGGTTAATTCTCCACTGAAATGCAGTAATGGTCACTGCAGAACAACTGGCTGCATGACAGCAGGCACTAAAGCAGATACATTCTCTCAGAAGCACTCTGTCCTGGGGTTTCCTGGAGAACTTCAGCCATTCCCATTTGTCTGATCAGAAACTTGATTTTCTTCAGTCTGGAAGTGAACCAGTCAGCTTCAGGTGTCAGGGAAGTGAGCTCGAACCCTGAGGGTGCACCTTTGGGGCTCTCTGTGGCCTATACTGCCACTCCTCTATGCTGTGGTGATCTGGGTGAGTGTCTTCACTGTTGTGGTGGAAAACCAGCAGTGTCCTGGCTGATTGCAAAGCTCAGAGGTGGAAGCTCTGGGTTCAGGAAGGTATCAGGCAGCAGGTGCTCTGGTGTTTGAATAGACCCCAGGGGTTTTGCCTGATTTACCAGGAATTCCAGGGTTTGAGCCTAGAGGTGACAGGGTATGCGTTGCACATTCAGGAAATGCCTGAATGTCCAAGCAGTCACAATCTTCTTGTTAATGGTGGGTGGAAACTCGCCTCTCTTGTTTAATCATGCAGAACCGGAGAATTCAACCAGACCTTCCTATCACTGAGATAATAAAATGATAGTTACCATTTGTCATGGGGCCTTGTAAGAGGTTCAGCCAAATCCTTTGGCAGCTTCCCCAACCTTATTGAGATGTGGGCTTGGGTAAGTAATGAGGCCATTAAAACAGCTGGCTCTAGTAAATAGGCTTGGATTGAGTTCTCACAAGTTAAAATGCATGGAAAGATATGTACAAACATGCATGTAAGGTTTTGGGTTTGGAAAGGACAGACTGTATTAATCTGATTCCTTAGTTTATCTAAGTCTGCTGGGCTGTGCTGCTCAAATGAAAAAGTGGCTTGAATATTGAAGTCTATTGTTTCCCCCCCCCCTTAGGAATAGTACATATCTGGAATGCGTATCTGAAGCCAAGGGAGACATTTTGGAGAAAAGGACATTGCATTTGAGTGACATTTTTAAATAGAAATGGAAAAGAACATCTCTAGAAAAAAATACTGGGGAGTAGCTTTGTAATGAGGGTGTCAAGGGCAAAAAAATATAAGTGCTTATAATATGGAACTCAGCAAATAATTTAAAAGGAGCTAAATATGGTTCTGAGGAGGAAGAGGGTGCTGGGCTTGATTAGTGAGTTGCTCTTTCTCCAGTTGCTGTAATTGTCTTGGTGCTGCGGCTCCCCCAAGGCTTGCCCAGACCTCAGCAAAGTAAATCACAGTATGAGATACAGCTTTGTGTTAGCTCAGAAACTGGTCCTGTGGGCTGCACCTGGGCTAGCAAGCAGGATCAGGGCATTAATGTGAACTCCAGCAGCTGGCTAGAGCTCCGTGTGGCCTGGAACAACCAGCCCCCATTCCTGCAGCTAACCAGTTGTTCCCAGTCACCAAGAGGTCAGCCTCTTTGGGGTATAAATGGGCCAGACCTGTGGGTGCAAGGCTTCACCAAGCTTCAGGGACAGCAGATGGGCACTGCCCCAGAGTGGAGCATTGGGTAGGGACTGTGTTTGAAGCTGCTGCCTTGGCCCTCGGGCTGGGTCAAGTCTGCTGATGTGATGCTCCAGACTAACTCTGAACAAGTCTGCTGATGTTTCCTTTCTGTGTCAGCTGTATTCCTGTGGATATGGTTTTCTCTTGATTTATGCAAGAATTAATTAAGTCAATGATTTTATGTGTCCATATCTTCTCATAACATATTGTGAGTGGTCTGCTGGTATAGGAAGAAGGAAATGTAGCATCATGTTTTGCAGTAATTAAGTCCTTTATAGGGTAACATGTATAGATTTTTTAAAACCTCTTATTCTAATACTTCTGTCTAAAGCTCTGTTGTCTGCTCCCTGCATACTAGTCTCTTATGCTTCTCCTCTCCATGTTGCATGAGGCTGTTTTACATCTCTCTTGGCTGTCCTGTGTATCAAGTAATCACTGTAATAATCTCTTTTCCTGTTCTCAGAGTGTCCTTTAACTCTTATCTGAAAATCTGTTCTCCCATGCTCTCTAATGGTGCTCATGTGTCAGTTCAGTGTTCTGGGTTGGAGGTTGTCCTCTGCTTTCACTCCAGGCATGGTGTCAGGGAATGGCCCTTGAAAATGCAATTTCCACTACATGGGAAGTTTAAAAGCTAAAAGGTCATAGGCTACCCTGAGAGGTCATCTTACCTCTCTTTTTTTTAAAACATGTGATTTTCTAAAGATAGAAATGCACCTACTGTTTTTCACAGGCAAAACGTGCCTTTTAAGGAATAATTGTTATTAGCTGAAGCTGGAGCATCAGTGGTCACATAGATGGAGTTGATCCTGGAAACCTTTGTGTAGACAGAGTAGTAGGAAGTTGGCTGTAGTTGATGTCCCTGTAAAGGACAGCAAGAGTCAGGAACGTAGGGACATAGGAGAAGCCCTTGAGAAGGCTCTATGTTGGCTTTGACAGAAGCAAAGACAGGCTAAACTTGATATATGCTATAGAATACCACACAGGAGGGTAAAAATAGTGGTTGCTGTTGCTGAATTTCCCTGTTAGCACACTTTAGTACAGGAGTGGCTGCTGTAACCCACTCGTTGATGGCTTTTTAGGATGCCTTTCTCATAGCCAGTGCCTGACAGTTGCATGCCACAACCTGGCAGTAGGAAAGAGGTGGTTTTGGGGTGACTGCATTGCATCAGCCCCTCCTGAGGCAGGTATGGATTATGTCTGCAGTCAGGCAAATCCAGTTTGTTATGAAATGGCTTTTTTGGCCCTCCCTCCCCCTTTCTTCCCTCTTCTTGGAAAATTCCTTTTAATAATTTATGAGAATACCGAGCAAACTTTTCCCACAGGGTTTTTGTTGAAGTGGGATAAGTGAGTAACACTTATTTTTTTTCTCAGCTACCTGTTTTATGATAGTTAATTCTAAAAGCGTACAAAATCACAAACTCCAGACAGTTTTTGACAAGAACTCCTGATAAACTAATTCTGTGCATCTGCTGCCAGATAGTCTGGCTCCATAAGTATCACTGTCTTGTCATGGACTTTTAAAAATAAAGCTGATGACCTCTTCATTTGAGTCTGTAACTGGCCTGCTTGGCAATGAGTTATAAAGTAGTAACGAAAGACCCTCAAACGTAGTTCCCAAGTAATTCTAAAATATAAAGTTGTTATGAGATTCCCAAGGAACTGCGTGCTGAGGCTGGGCACCTCTTTGGGGAAGCTGCAAGGGGAAAAGTAACTGTCTGAGGAAGGAAAAAACACAACTCACAAGACAGTCAAGAGTAAGGGAGTTGGGAATCTAAGGGATGTAAGACAGACAAAGAGCTCCACTCAAAAAGAAAAAACTCCAACAAACAGGAGCAGTGATAGGAGAGGGAAACTCTGAGAATTATGTTCTTAACACCTCTTCTATAGAAAAAAAGACCTGAATTAGTTTAATTGCAAGGAAATATTTTCTAACAATCATTAAAATGTTGTAAAGCACATTAAAAAAGTGGCACACTGTGTGTGCCGTTCTATCAGCATCATAAGTCTACAGTAATGACATTTTCCTGTGTTTATGTAATAAAAATTGTCAGATGTTTATATAATTCACACTTACACTTAGTTCAGTATTGTCTCTGCACTTTCAAGCTTGGAAGGAGGTACTAGAGTTTGTTTCTGCTCAGAGGTAATATAATGCATTCTCTTATGTAGCAGTCTATCAATCACCCAATTTTGTTTCACATTTACAATATAGTGGAATAGAAATATTGTCTTTGATTGTTTTAAATGTTATTCTGTTTTGTCACCCTTAAACTTTATTTAATTGAACTTCTTTCTTTTTCTCCTTTTTTTTCTCCTTTTTTTCTCCTTTTTTACATTACTAACATATTTGTTTGCAAAGTGGGGAAGACAATATGTTTTTAAATATGTGTTATTGTTTCAGCATTCATTTTATATTGTATGATTACTTGTGTTACGCAAATAATTTGGATTTATCAGTTTTTGTTGAAACTTTGAATTTTAATGTAGTATTTATGAGATAATTATTCTTTTGTGGTTTTTTTTTTCCTTTTGGACCTAAATTGTAATTAATGTCCTAGTCGTTAAAGGTTGGGAAGAAGTTTTAAAATTGTATATCCTTTTCACAGGACCTTTTTTTCCCTGGTTCTTTTATGTGATCATTGCTGGTTACTTTATGAGCAATCCTATCTTCTGACTATCTTTTCATTCCCAGGTGGTTACTTTTTCCTTTTCAGTTTCCTTGCATCTTTAAATTTATATCTGGAATCTATGAACAATTCAATTATTTCCTTTCTCGAAAAGTTGACAAATTGTGGGGGGGTTTTTTTGAATGGTCAGATGCCCATGAGATTCAGGGCTAGTCTTTTAGGAGCGACTGGTTGGTATCTTCCCTTTTACTGGGGAAAAAATGCTGTTCGCTGTTTGTGGGCAGGAGGGGAATTTGGTGGCCCCAAGTCATTCTCGTTGAATGGGAGCTTCCTGTAGGAGCACATTCAGGCTGGACTTTCCTCATAGCTGCCTGTTATTTACAAGTTGACTGTAAGAGGTGATGCTAAATTAAAATAAAAAAATCCTCCCCAAGCTATAACTGTTTTACTTTGCCCAATTGGGAGTGAAGCATCAAAGTCTTTTGGAAAGCAACACAACTGCTCCATCTGTGGGACTCTGCCCAGTGGTGGCTTTCCATGTCACTTCTTTTCCTTGTGGCACTTTGACTTTATTCTGTTACTTCTGATTATTAGTCAGCGAGGAATGAATCCTTTTCTGCTTTAGATCATGTGTGCTTGCTTACAATTTTTTCAATGGTGTATTGACTTAACATGCTATTCAGCACTGAAAATTGCCTAAAAATATCTGTAGGATTTAATAGTTTTTTTGTCTTTGTAGTTTCTATTTTAATATGTGCCAAGGTTAAATAGATGTGAGGATTATGATTTTTCTCTTTTAAATAATTATTATTTATTCTGAACTCTGCAAATTCATTCAGTGATCCAAGAGTCAGGCTGAGTTCATTCCTTCTCACTCAATAATGCAAGTTTTGTGAAGAAATTATGTCCTAATTAACAGTTGTATCGTACCCGAGCCTTATCGAGTCCTTGGTGATAACTGTGTAGCTCTTCTGAGACTAGTTCTTACAAAAGAAGAAGTGTTGAAATGTGCATAGCAGTTCTGATAATTAATTTCCTCCCCCGCCCTTCTCCAGATCCCGCTGTCACAGCTCTGTGGAGAGGGATGGAGCACTGTGGGTGCCGTATTGCCACAGCGAAGGGCCAGAGGACTTGTTGTATCAGGTCCCTGGTAGAAGATTCCTAAGTCAGAAAGTCGCATCTTCAAAGCAGAATAGCCCTTCAGGTATGGGCTGAAATGGGACTGACCAAACTTCAGGCTTTTCTGCATTCTCTTGGACTTCTTAGTGTTTTCCTAAGGCAGGGTGGGTGGAAAGAAGAGGGATTTCTCCTCTTCAAAGGGATGACTTTGTTGTTTTTTTTTTTCCTACTTGAAGTAATAAAATGGCATGCTTAATTTTTAAGGCAATTCACTGGATAATAGGATTTCAGGGTTACTGCTTTTATCCTCCTGGAAAACCAGTGTGCACACATCCTGGGTTGAATTAATGCTTTTTAAGGTATGTGTTTTGCTTTTCCTGTAAACTGATTCTCTCTGTTGAAAGGCATGGGGAATTGCAATTGAAACTCGGGGAAATGCTATATACTGAAGGTGTATTTACTAATAATATGGAGAGTTACATGTCCTACATATCCCACACCATCTAGTGGAAATTTTTTGCATCAGCACCATGAGGTCAAGGACCTGAAGGGATTGAGAGAGTGAGAGAGACTTTGTACATTTTCCCTCAGCTACCATAGAAGGAGTGCCACGTGGATTAATGATGAATTTTTACTCCATCTCCTTGAAAAACACGTATCTGCTTGTTATTCCAGAAGAGGGACCCTACTCAGGAATATTTGCCCTTATCATTAAACAGATCCTTATTGAAACCCTGTGGACAGATGTAAACTGGAAAAATAGGGGTTGGGAGAGGAGCCAGGCAAAAGGTCTTCAAGTCTGTGAGTTTTGGGTGGGGACTGGCCCTGCTGTATCTTCTGATACCACATGATAATTCTTACAAAATACTCAAACAGTTTTTACAGAGATACTTTTGCTTTGCCAGGTACACCCAACTGGTGTGGTAGCCTTGGTTAGGAAGGGGCACCTCCTGAGAAAGCTTTTTGGATGGTCTCTGATTCAAGCATAGAGCCTCTGGCCGGCAGCAATGGTGACCCTGCACATCTGACTTCGGGAGGCCTTCACTTCTCTCTTGAATGACCATTTTGTCATCTCGGATGCAATGGCTGCAAAGTCATACAGATGGTGGGGCTTAGCTGCAATTGCAAAGGTAGTAATGCTAGCTGATAGCTGAGTTTGTGTGGAGAAAAAGGGAGAAACAGAGAAACTTGGACTGACTTTAAGACTGGATCTTGTAATCTAGGAATCACTTTCTGATTTTTTAAACTTTCTTTGTTATGCACTGACATGGCGATTATGGTTTATCACTTAACATCACCTGAGCTTTTTAACCTAAGAAATTCCCATTACTGGTATTGTTCTTAATTAGTAATGCCTTTGGTTCTTCCTGACTTGTGGCTTAGACTGGTAGCATTTCGTGTCAGGTCATGAGTTTTGCATAGTGTGTGTGGAGCTCATGCTGTGAGTGAAGTGTGTGCGTAGATGGATTTTGACATCCTCTTGTCTGGGCACATGTGCTGCTTGGGATGGAGTCAGTAGCTCAGGTGGTCTCTTCTGATGTTAGGGGATGGTCATGTTGGTCTCCACGCTACACACAGTAGCTTTGTTGTTGAGTCTACATTTGCCTACCATGTGTGTGAAGCTCAGAGAAAGATGAATCTATCTTTTTATGGCTCTATATTGGAAGGCCTGTTTTCTTCTATGGCCAGCATGAAGGTGAGCCATGCAGAGAAAACCAAGAAAAGGAAACCATTAATTCAACAGTAAGGCAGTTAACTATTTCCAAACTGTGAAATCTAATTTATTGAGCAGGGGTTTTATACCAACTTTGTGTTTAACAGGCTTGGTTTTAATAAATTATGAGCCGAGAATGTGTCTGCTGATTTTGGGGTCTGCAGGTTAGAGCCTGCCAGCACTTATTTGAAGGTGTATATTTCTGGTATTGAGGGAGAAGACACTGGCTTGCAGCAAGGGCAGTCACTGGAAAGTAATTGCTGAGATGGAGATCTGTCTGAAATGGAGGTGGCTGCAATAAGTGTGCTTTACTGGACATACCCAGCTACTTTCTGGTCTTTCCAAGTGCTGTGCATGACTGGTTAAGAAAGAATAGTTTCCTAGACTCAAAGAATGGTTTGGGTTAGAAGAGACCTTAAGGATCACCCAGTTCCAGCTCCCCTGGCATGGGCTAGGACACCTTCCACTAGACCAGGTTGCTCAAAGCTCCGTCCAACCTGGCCTTGAACACTTGCAGGGACAGACCTGCAAGTTCTCTGGGCAACTTGTTCCAGTGCCTCACCACCCTCACACTTCCTAATATCTAATCTAATCCTTCCCTCTTTCAGTTTAAAGCCATTTCCCCTTTTCTTATGTCCTATTTAGAAATCCTTGTCCAGCTTTTTTGTAGACCCCCTTTTGGTATTGGCAGACTGCTCTAAGGTCTCCCTGAAGCCTCCTCTTCTCCAGGCTGAACAACCCCAGCTCTCAGCCTGTCTTCACTGGAGATGGGCTTCAGCCCTCTGATAATCTTCGTGTCCCTCCTCTGGACTTACTGCAGCATCTCAAAATCCTTTTTATTCTGGGGCTCCTGTTAGTCTCACAAGAGTGGAGTAGGAGCGGTAAGGATGCCCACACATTACAGTAATTTGTACCCATCCTCAAATCTGGATTTCGTTTTGAAGAAGAGTCCTTTCTGCTCTAAACAGCGTGAGCTGAGAATGGAAGGAGAAATACAAAAAAAAAGAAGAAAAAAAAAAGAAAAAAAGCAATAGTTGCAACTTGGTCGTTCTCCAAATAACAATTTTTGTCTCTTCCTGTAGCAGTAGCAGAATTCATTTGTAGAAAACAATCCCAGCTGTAACACAGAGTCTGTGTTTAGACAATAGCCTGAAGAGAAAAAAGAATTTTAGTTTAGGAAGAAATGTCATGCAGACCGGCTGCAGCAGAGAATCTACGTGACACTACAATGAAAGCATCTTTTTCTTTTTTCTCCTAACTAAAGGTTTTTGAGTCCAGGAGAAAGTAACCCCCTAAGTATAGGTTTCAAATATGCTAGCTTATATACATATATATATGGACTTCTTTTCCTTTCTTCAAATACAAATTGTATTTCCAAGAGAATTTTCTGTTTTCCCATGTATTTTCTGCACAGAAGTTTCTGAAGAAAAATTAGTGTTGGGAAAAATGTACTAACCACAAGTTTCAAATGCAGCAGCTTGGTGGAATTGAAACTGCCTGTACTTTGATTCCTGTACCTGAACGTGTACTCTGATATGGACTTGTCAGCCTCTGGAGAGGGAGGAATTTAGTGGATGAGAACATGGGGAAGAGGGGTTCTTTTTCATGTCCTTCCTTTTAGAAACATAGCTTACTTCCTGAGAGTTATTAGTTTTATACCTTACAAAAGGAGAATTGTTTTCATCCCGTGTTCTAAGTGTGGCTTATTTTTAACTCTGACAATGTTGACCAGAGACCTGCAATTTAATATTTGTAGTGGTGCGCTAAGCTGTGTTCTGCTGTGTGCTGCCTATTTCTTCTATCACAAAATAGAGATGAAGGCCTGTTTGTTTTTTGAAGAAGTTTGTAATGTCACTATTTGGAACTTCTTTCTGATTTGCGTCAAAATCTCATCAAACTGTTTTTCAGATTTTACTTTGCTTCTTCCCGTCTCTCTCAAATCACCATCACGTGAACCCAAATATAAACATCTTTACATTTACAACCATTTTGTGGAATTCATGAAAAATTTTCCACCTCACATAGCCACCTCTGCTGTTCCCCACTGAGGGTTAAATTCATCTCTGCTTTGTATGCTGAAGTGTCTCAGAGCCTATCATGAGCATCTGCAGGATGAAAAAAGTCTGTCAAAACACAGAGCAGTTTGGTTTCAGAATGCTCAGAGCTTTCCCCCTCCAATGTGTTTCGGGAAAGGGTTTGCCAAGGCAGGCCATGGCTGTGTCCCCCAGGCCACAGGCAGCCAGGTTGCTCTGGGCTTTTAGTCGGGTGTCAGAAGGTTCTTGTTTAAAAGTCACATTCTTCAGCTTTTTTAGTCCTTTCTGAATACATATAATAAACTCCTGCTTCGTTTTAATTGGGCACCTCTTGCTATAGATTTAAAATTACTCAATTTCTAAAATTGCCCCTAAATTGGAAACTGAGTGGTGCGTTCATGTGGTGATGCTAATTCCTAGCACAGGTCTGGCTGCTGTAGCCTGTGATTCTGCTGGCTGCAGCTGAATTCTGAAACATCCCAGTGGGGGTTTCCCAGCACCTTGGGGGCTGCTACTGAGCTAGGTACCTTTGCAAACTGCAGTTAGGCTGTCTCCAAACTGGCAAAGCTTTGTGAGACCTGCATGTTGTAAAAGCCCTGGGTAGTGAGTTTTGTTGTTAATGTGGACTTTCACGGAACAGTTGTTTTCCTCGATGTCTGCGGTTTTTTTTTTTCATAATAAATTGCATTTTAAAAGTCAGTGTTTAACGATGACAGTGGGAGGAGTTTGAAGAAGAAATTCAGAAGCATGAAGTCCTTCTGAAGGTGAGTATGTGGATGTCCCTGTTAATAGCCACATTTTAGACTTACTTCCAAATTCAATGTATGTTACCTCGAAGTGTATCATGCCTTTCTGCCACTGCAGGGAATGCACAAATAGTGAATCTGTATGGTCTGATTTATAGGGAATGAATGCCTTGCATTTGTTACACAACCTTGGTGTCTCTCTCATTCATCTACAGACAGAAAAGCAATTGACTTCTCATTTCCTGTGTTTCACATTCTTTTATGGAGCAGAAAGAAGCTTGTGATGAACTGTTACAACATGTTTTTTAATGCATATATAAAAGCATTATGCTGAAAGTTTAGCCCAGTAAATGTTTCAAGGATGGTTAGGTACAAGTTGTGTCAGCATCAGTCGGTGGTTCTGTGACACACAGAAATATTTTTGACCTCAGCAATTGGCACAGGAAAGTTTTGCATTATTTTAACCTCCTGGGTGTAACTTTTTGCCAGGTTCTGGAGGGGTTTGGGAGTCTGTGCAGGACCACTAACAAGCAAAAGGTAACAGATGACTTTTCTGGAGAGAGCTTTCTATAGGTGCAGGTAAGGCTGTTCTTCAGCTTGCTCAAAATATACCACTTGATGGATAACTCTGGCTTTGCAAAACAAATTTGTGGGAGGTCAAGATGGCTGAGAGTGATTTACTGCAAGTAGGATGTGAAGGTGATTTATGCTATCTGTTCCCTCCATGTGGCAGCTTGGGTTGTGCCTGGTGACTCCATTTTCTGTAATAAGTGTGGGCTGTACTTGTATTCTTTTTTAGGATACTTTCTCCTAGCTTTGTCTTCACTTGCTTTCTCTGCAGGAGAGGCACAGAAGAAATGATTTCTAAGTGAGTTAATATGTTTTATGGATGGCTGAAATTAAGTCCTTTGTTGTGAAACCTGTTCTATTGTGCTTTCCTCTCACCCTGTCTTTGATACATCTGACACAACCGCCTTGTTTATTTCTGAGCAAATATAGATTTAATTTACATGGTGGCTCTAGTTATGTTTGCGTATCTCTTTTTGGTGCCCATAGGCCCAAGTGTGCCACCTCCTTGCCATGAATTGAACCTCTCAGCTGCAGGACATCCTGTATTGAACTCAGTGAGGAAAATACATTTTATATGAGTTGTCTGTTGAATATTTAAATAGTTAATGCACAGGAAGAGTGCTGAGAAGGGCTGTCTGTGGTCGTGATTAGGGCAGGCATGGGAGAGACAGGGATTCTCTCTCCCTAAATTTGGGAAGGAGCTCGAGTTTCCTGCAGAGCCCAAGAGTGCTGAAGCTCCTGCACAGCCACGGACAAGGCTGGAGACAGGGCAGGTGTCACAATGCTGCTGTGGCCTCCTGCCCACTGCCGCTTTGGGAACAGCAGTGCAGTGGATGAGCTTGGCAATGCCTCCTACACTGGACTCTGCAGGGAAGGTTATAGAGCAAGTCCCCGTTTGGGGATTCCTCCAGTGCTCAGGAGAGAGCTCTGAGCAGCTGCACAGCTGGGAGGCTGACCTGGTGCTTCAGCTAAATGGCAAAGGGGCTTCGCTTATCTCTCTGCTTGTCAGTAATTATCTACCTACGGCTTTCATTCCTGCCCAGTGTTAGTTATTGTTGTGCTGCAAGTCCGTGTCAGTGGCTGTCCTTTCCTCCTTGGGTACTTTCCTGAAACCGCTTTAGCAGTTACTGTTTGTTTTCTTTTTCGTCTTTCCATTCATGTAGTAGTTGAAGATAAAATAGAAATAAATTAATATAGTTCATCACGTTCTAGATCGTTGTTAGCATTAAGAATATCGACGTGGAAGATAGACATTTATATCCCTCTATCAACAGGAAAGAAATTGATTGAACTTCTGCAGTGAAACCAATAAATAACTGGGGAGAAAAATACTACAGTTCACTTAACACAGTAATTAGGTCAAAGAATCCTCTTGCAATGCATTAAACTATCTATTACCTTATAAATTGAATTTAATGTTAAAAAGCTTAAGAATAGGAAATGTTTGAATCTCCTGCCAAAATCCCATTCAAATGAGTAAGACAATGTATTGTAGGTAAAAAATTAGTTTGGACAAATTGAATTGAATCTGTAATCTTATGAGAAGAAGTAATACCATTCTGGTAGTTATAAGGCAAATAACTGTGGATTTCTGTCTCGAAGTAATATTTTGCTCTCTTGAAAATATTTTGGGAGCATTAACGTTTTGTTTCTAGGCTTGTGATCTCTTCATTGTATTACACAACTACATATTTAATCAGTTTTCATCTTGAATCAACTATGTGTTTTAACGAAGAAATGATTCTGCTACATGAAGAAAAATAAAACTAAATTTCATAATTAAATTTTCAGAGTCAAACTGTTAACTCTTAAGTGAGCTGTGGCTCTAGCTGTGGCTGCTTTTGTCACGTAGTCAAGAAAAGTTGCCTGACTTAAGAAAACAAAAATGTCTAAGCATGAAGTATAGAAATATCTGATTTGTCTTATGAGCGTATTAATTATTTATCGATAATAATGATCATTATTATTTATTATTAACCCAGATATTAATTATTAATCAACTAATCTTCTATTAATTATGATACATTTTCACTAATTTTATAGGAATAGTGGTTTTTTCCCTACATTTTATCTCTGCTTTATTAACTGAGATATGCTAGAAGTAGTCTTACGTGGGGAAAAAAAATGTAGCTGTTTAAGGCTAGAATCCATATTCAGTTTTCCATTTTTATTTTTCATGTTTTTATTATTTATGTTTCTTAAAACCAGAGCAGAGAATTTAAAAAGTGATTCTGTATTGTACCAGGAGAACTAATTGTTAATTCTCACTTAGTGATTTTATTGGTCTCAGTAGGTATGAAAATGTGGCACAGAGTGCATTTTACTTTTAAAAATCAAACATGGCCGTGGAATTTTATTCATTACCATTGTATAAATCTGGAATTTATAGATTGAATTACACTGATGTTCTTTCTAGCTAGATGGTGTCTGGGATGTTAATCTGGTTTGTGACTGACTGGAATCTTGCTCATTCTTCTGGTTTGACATGTTACAAAGTTATAGAAGCATCTTTTAATCAAAGTTAGCAGATGAACACAGGAAACATTTCTCAAATGGGAGGTTGTCGGGTGCTTGTTGCAGGGTTTGGAAGAGAATGGATTATTATGAGTCATGCAGGATTTCTGTGTTTGTGGACTTCACAGCAGCACAACATTGACACTCCACAGCGTGAGTCTTCTGCTCAGCTCCAACTCTGAGCAGTTTTTCCAGGCCATCACCAAGCCCTGCTTGCTGAGAAGGGAACCTCCGTGTCCCCCACCCAGAGGTGTGCCTAAGAGCTGCCTTCACACTGTGTCAGGACCCACTCAGAAGAGTCAGTACTAGCCCTTGTCTGAGGAGGCTGTTCCTGTGTGAGCCAGAGCAAGTGCCTCACATCAGGCTCCACACAATGCAAAATGCCCTTGAGTCTATTCCTTCTGTTACCTTGATGGATCTCTGTTGGGATGGTCATCCAATTACATATTCAGGCTTCAGGTCAATAGAGAAAGTTGAAGCATTTGATGGTCATGCCTTAAAAACGTAAGGACCTGAACGTGTGATCCCAGATGAGAGTGGGTGCTCCCTAATCCCATTGATGTAACCAACAAATAGACAGGAACACCTGTAACCACAGATGTCTTTCAAGGCAGCATTTCTAGTTCTGCCAGAATTCTAATCCCAAATTATGTCTTGGTTGTAATTTTCAAAAATTTGACAGATTTTAGTGTTAAATGGCCAGACTCTCTCCCAGGTACCAAAAGTCTGGCCAAAAGTTGTCGTTCACCCTATGATTTTGAAATAAATACACAAAATCAATCAAAAGCAGAAGCAGGAGTCACTTTCTTTTTAGTGTTCATGTACTATGTGTCAAAGACGCAATCCCCATTTTTATCGGTTTGTAAAGAAGACAAAAATGAAGACAAAATAACTCTGCTGAGCTGTTTGTACTACACAAACCCCTCCAGTTCCCTTTCATGCCCAGATGTTCAGAGTAGTTCTGCAGTGCATTTTCAAGGAGGGGGAGGAAGAAAGTGTACAGCTTTTTCGTGGTTGCAGATTTCTTCCCCTTACTGAAACAGTGAGACATGTAATGGCTGTCATTTTGAATACGATGATGGTGAATAAGAGTAAAATAAATTGAAAAAATGACTCCTGAAAACTTGAAGTACTTGTGTAATTAATGTGACAAAACTGACTTTTTTTTTCCATTTCCGAAATGTTTTACAATGCTCTTGTAAAATTCAGTGGAGGTAATGTTTTAGAAAGATTAAACATATAATAAGGGAGAAGAGCCTTCCTAATAGCAGTTTTGGAAGTGCTCAGGGAAAAAAATGTTCAGTGGAAGGTGGTGTTATGAAATTAATTATAGAAATTTTTAGAAGATACAAGAGGCAATAAAAAAAATTGCTGGTTTTCTACAAATGAAAGTGGGCAATAACTTTGTTAGTTGTGGAAAATACATGGTGGCGGAAAGATAATGCCAAATGAAAAAGTATAAAAGCACTTTCCCCTATTGATATTAAGCACCCAAATAACTAGAAAAACTCTTTAGGAACCCCGGAGGAGCCCTGTAGATAACATTTTAAACCTTGTTTAGCCCTGTCCCTGAAGACTTGTCGAGATAATGACACAGTTTAGGAAACTGCCTCAGGACATGCTAGGAAATTACAGGCATTCAGTTGTAAACGAAGCTGTTAAAAACGATTCTAACATGTCAAGTGGGAGAACATTAGGCACCCACAGCTTTGTTAAGTGTGTGTAGGGTAGGTTGGGGAAAAGAAGTGGTGCTTTAACCAGAGGTAGGGAGGTGGAAGAGGAGATGCTAATTGGTTAGGACTGGAATTAAATAAATACGTATATATACACACTTTTTGTTTTCTGTAGGAAATATGCACAGCAGCCTCAGAATTATCGTGAAGTTTTCAACATAGCAGAACAGCCCTTTGATTCTGTGATTTCTTTTAAGATACTCCAGTTGGCTTTTGCTTTTCTTACGAAATTATACCTGCCAAAATTGTCAGACAACGGCACTGTTTACAGGATATTTTTGTGCAGAAAAAAACTCTTCGCTTTTCCTTCTTTGAAGCAGAAACCCGGAGCAGCTGTACACAAAAGGTCCATTTTTACGTGCTTGTCAACCATTACAGCTTTTACTGCTCTGAGAAAACAGTTGTTGCGTTTATGATTGACAGAAATCACATGCAAATGGATGAATGAGAGTTTGATACATATTTAATGTAGGAATATTTTCTAACAGGGATATAATTATGAATTAAAATCCCATTCAAAAGAAGCTGTGTGCATTTTTTTTCTCTTATATTTTCATGGCCAAGTGCTAAATAAAGTGGGGGGAAGCACCACTCGAAATTATATTTAAAGGATGGAAGTGAACTTGAAAGGTAATTGGTTTTATAAAGGCACCTAAAAGTAAATACCAACCTGCTTCCTGCATCCGAGTCTTGCTGCCTGTTTTGAGTTTCTAATAACTTTTGTTGATGAGATAGACTTATCTTTGTGTATGTAATTTTTCTATGTAACTATTATTAGAGCAAAGTTTGTATAAAGTCCAGTTTACTTCATAAAAGAGCCAAACACAAAAAGCAAAAAAAAGCCCAAAAAAGGAAAACTACATCAATTCCAGTGATCCCTGAAGTCTAACTTTTGAATATTCAAGTAAATTTGATGTTATGAAGAGCTGTCACTACTTCACAGCTATGGATGCCAAAGCAATTATGTTTGCAAACCTTGAGATGAGTCTGGTTTTTTTACCTTCTCACTTGGGAGCAAGGAAGCAATTTGGCTGAATATTTAGGCAATTAATGTTGAAATTAGCTCCAACTTTTGAATTTTAAGGAGTTTAGAAAACTATAATCACATATAAATGAACTTTCTGGCACTTCTGAAAGAATACCATTTTCTGAATCAGGCATTAGCATTAAAATGTGGGTGGAGGTAGGAGCAGGGCTCTGGCAATCCTGTCCCTGCCAGAGCTGGCTGCTGTTGTGAGGCAGGAATTTATTGCGCCTCGCGCAGGTTCTGTGGTGCTGGGTGAGAGCAGCTGCAGCGCGTTCCACAGGATCCCTTCGCTGAGGGGTCCCGGGCGGGGCCAGACCCCTGCCAGCCAGCTGCTCCCCACCCAGGGCAGTGATGGCCAGCAACCACCCCGCGCATCGTTGGTTCAGACGCCCCCAGAGGTTTAGGAGGTGGCTCCTGGGTGGACAATTGTAGGTTTTATTGTGCGGTACCTCAAGGAACAGAAAGTCCCACATCAGTGTCCCAAGAACCAAGAGAGTGAACTTCCCTTCGGCTGGGGGTTATAAGGGAGTCCCAAAGGGAGCCAGGTACTACAAAACAGCCAGTGGGGAGAGAGGGAGAAGGGGGCGGGTAATACAAAACCAACCACTGGGAACAGAGGGGCAGGAATGGGGGCTTTGGTTACATCTTGCAGGGGTACATGAATATTCATAAGAGTCCATGGGAGAAGCTTTTACAACAAACCCAGAGCAGGGGTTTCTTGGACCCAACCATGGTCCCCTGGTCTTTCGGCCCCCCCCGCTACCACCCATTGCAACAGGAATTGATGGAAGTCCAGCCTGATTGTCTTGCTGGCAGCACCCAGGACCTTGCAGCTTAGGGACAAAGTGAGCAGTGGGGTCTGGGGAAGATGATTTGGGAGATGAAATTTTTCTGACCTATATTTACGCTGCTCCTTACTCTGCCCTCCCTTTGGAAAGAAGCTGCTCTCTCCCAGGTGCTCTCTCCAATGCTGTCAGGAGCTGTTTGAGTTAAAGTTTCGTAGGAGCATTCCATCTGTTGGTCTCCTTTATGCTCCAGAAAGTGGGATCAGCTGCCAGGGCGAACTCTATCTCAGTGGAGCAGAGAGGTGGCAAGGCATGACTGTGGGAAGGGATTTGTGTTCACTTGTGCCAAATTGCTTCTAGTGTTTTCGAGAAGGCATGTGAAGGTTTGTAAAGGTTTATGTCTCCCAAAATTTAGAAGGAAACGTCACAACATGACAGAAGGCATACACCTAAGGTCAAGGCTTTTTTATTGTTGCATTTCAAAGCCCAGCAGAGAGGCAGGGTGTCTAAGGAAAGGTTAAATTATCTATGTAGGAAGACTTTTAGGCAAAGAAACAATATATGAATTGCTGCTCATTCTAACTTTACTGATTGTGATGTGAATGGTGAGGTTGTATGAGGCCGTCTTGGCCAATTCTCTGGTTATAAATTGCATTCTCAGTTTTTTCAGTATGATGGTAAATTGGTGTCCAGGAACAATCAAAGAATAAGTACTGTGACATTAAAAATGTAATTTATTTTATAGTTAGCTTCCAGTCAGTGGCAGCAAGGAGCTGTTGCATCACTGCAGGACATAAAGAGTCACCCAAGAGACCTGAGTCACAGAATGTTCTGAATTGGAAAAAACCCACAACCATCATCAAGTCCAACTCTTACAGGAATTGCCCATCCAGGGATTGAACCCCTGACCCCGGTGTTATCAGCACTCTGCTCTGACCAGCTGAGCTAATCTCAGGGAGAGTTATTACTCTCTCAATTTTGGATTCTATGTTGTTTAAAAGATGCTCCCCTCCCATGAAGGCTTTTAAGTTGGAAACACTTGAAGGCTCCATTCAACACCTGCTCACCTAATTTCATTCATTGCTCTTATGAATGATCGTATGGCAAGAGAAACCTTTGCTAAGCCTAGTGAGGAGTTTGCTGTCGGTGCAGGCTGCCTTAGGTGCTGTGTAGCAGACTGGGTGTGAGTAGGGGTTGGTGGAAAACAGCTTCATTCAAGTAACACCTCTGATTTCCACTGAGACAGCAAGGCTGTAAGTGGGAGTAATTTGCACATATGGGAGTTGGGGAGACTAGAAGGAAGGACATTTACTGAGCTTGGGTGAATCCTCACACTCATTTTCCTCCTCTTGGAGTATCCCATGACGTAATTACCATCATCTGAGGTGAAGAGGTTAAGATAGTCACACAGAGCAATTTGTATGTCTGGCTTGAGACATACAGCCAACTCAGCCAGAGTGTCCCAGGAAGAACTGTGGGGCAGGTCAGACTCCTACAGCAGCACCTGTGCTGCAGGCAGGCAAAGCCTTGATCTGTCTTAGGACATCCTCTGGCGTGCCCTAAACCACCAGAGGTCTGGGAACGTGTTTGCTCCAAAACAGAAAGGGGGATTAGTCTTGAGTAAAGCGTAATCTTGGTACACGGGTTTAAGTTGCCTCCTGTAAGAAAGAATTCACATTTCCTTGTGTTGGCTTTTGAGATTGTAAGTTATATTTTAATGTAATAGCCCCTAAAGGCTTGGTAGGCTGGTAAGTAGTTCTGTGTTTAAAGAATTAAGTGTTGTTTGGTTACAGAGCTTACTATGAAATACATGCTTTATGGTTTAGCTATTTTGGAGGTTAAGTATAGATGTTATTAAAAATAATTTTAAGTCTCTATTTCTAGTAGTAATTTCTCTTTTTGTCATTTAGACAGATCTGAGTGACTGTAGTATTTTCACGGCAAAGACTAATCACATTGCTTTTAGGTGTATGTAGCCCTGAGACAAGCATGGGGGTTTTGTATTGTTTTGATTTTTTTTCTTTTAATAGAACTGAACCAGTGCAGTGCCAGTCTTATTTGCTGGTGACTCTTTCAGTTCCAGAGCTCATAAAATATGGCTATGAATTGTTTGCAGATATATGAAGATCCTTTCACATTGATGAGCAAGGAATGAACTAATACCGTCACATTTATTATCATCAATGACACCAAGAAAAATCTCAGTCTGATTGTGTGGACTCAAACAAACCTTGCAGCAACCATTGCCCATTTTGATCCTCTCTCTTTGCTGGTTCCTAAGGTACCTCGAAAAGATGGCGATCCTCATATGAAAAACACAGAGGATATTTCTGTTTTTCTACTCAACCTTGCAAATCCCTTAGCAGGAATCAGCGAAACATTCCCTCACAGAGAATCAATTCTCAATATGTAAGGGATGGAGGTTTATACAGTTCAGGCTTACATTGTTTTAACATACCATGCAACACTGGTGAAAGTGGAGACAAATGAACATTTATTTATCGTTCTGCATTTTTCATTATCCCAGGGCTAAAGTAACCACAGACTCTTGTGGCCAATATGTTATTCCTCAGTGTTAGAACTGTCCCAGGCAAGCTTTTTATATGGATTTGAAATGATCTTCTAAGATGCCCAGGTGAGTTGTTCTATTTAGTTGATGGTTTTTCCCCTTTTAATCTCATTAGAAGCATTTGGTTTGGAAGTGGGACACACAAAACTAAAATAAACCAGACATTGATACTAGACTTGGACTTTATAGCATTAGAGGCTGGTATTTTTGAGTTTGGAAAAGATGGAGTAAATTTCAGATAAATTTTTATTACAGGCTTTGAAAGAAGTACTTCAAAAATATTTTTAAAAATTGATCCAGTTTCAGATTCAGAGCAAATCCGAACAAAATTCTTATACATTAGTATTAAAATACAGAAGAAGCAGTCAGTATTAGCAAAGAAGACATTTGTCAATACTGGCAAAATAGACATATCACTGCATGTAAACTGGGATTTATTTATTCAGTATCCAATTATATTATACCTTTCTAGTGGATTATGAAGACACTGTGATTTATTTTTTTTTTCCCAAATTCAAGAGAGTGAAAGTTTGACTTTTGTGGTTAAGTAGGCTCTGGTGATTAAAAGTTTGATTCCCATTTCTGCCAGGAACATTTTGCATAACCTTGGCAAAGTCATTTCATCATTATGTGATGTTTAGTTCCTCACTGAAGTCTTAAGGATAGTAATGTAAAACCTGTAGCTTATTCACTATTCTGTTCAGGTGTGGGTTTTGCCTCTAGACACCTATCTCTAAACATGAATTAATTATGGACTAGAAAATGAAAGTCCATTTTGGCAAACAGTACTTGCTGAAGAACAACAGTCTGGGTGTATCTCACATAAGGTGATGTATAACAATAGTAACCTGACTGCATTTATGAGAAATACTGTGGAGGGCTTTAGACCTCCTTTGTTTGATTAGAAGAATTTTTATTAATCTTTAGAACTGATGATAGAAATTGTAGAATTTTCCAGTTTTGCGTGCAAAATGTAGTCTATAATGATTTTTTATATTTCAGGTTTTTGCAAAATACCTGCGATCCACCAGACTATGAGCTTATAAATGCATCATTAATTACAGTCAAGGAATGAGCAGAATTTTTTTTTTTTAATTTGGCTTTACACAGTGACTGGGCAAACTTTCCTCTGAAATCTGAGAGACTCTGATTGATGTGAAGCAACAAAGAGTAAAATATTGAATACTGTTGCTTCAAGAGGCATTAATACTTTATGTAAATTGCTTCCTATTTTCCAAAGGCTGAATTTGCTTCCAGTCTAGAAGGAAGGAAGGCATGGAGATGTACAGTGTTGGCAGAAATAAATGGTGGATGATGCTTGCAGGACCTTGCTCTGCATGGAAGTGTAGAGATAATGGATTTTGCCAGTTCTGGATTTGGGGCTGATTCTGTTGCATACTACATGGTTTAGTAGTGAACACAGTGGTCCTGGGTTAACCACTGGACTCTATGATCTTAAAGATCTTTTCCAACCTTAACAATTCCATGAATCTACGATTTTATGGCAAAGAAACACAGTAAGAAGTCACACACCAGGGGAGGGAGGGCTGTTAGGACTGTCTGGCGGTGCCAGTATGATTTGCATAGGTTTTTGGTATTATTTGAACGTTATTAGTCTTCCTATACACAGCAGCACACTTGGAAATTGCTGGTTTGCAAGGGACCTGTGATTTGTCTCTGACCACAGCAAACACAGGTCACCTCCATCACCCACCACAGCCCCACTCTGCAAAGTGCAGTACAGAGATCCCTGCAGTTGTCCTTCCTTGGGGCTGGTGGTTTCTACTTCTCAGTATTTTCAGTTCATTTTATGTGGAAAAAAGAGCAAGGATGAGGATTTCTGTCAGTGCAGCTGTGGCACAAGTGGTCATGGTGACATCTTGGCCTGGTGGACAAAAAGAGTTCTTAGGAGAAGGGTTTCCTCATCTTGTAAGCAGTAAGGTAGGAACTCAGTTTACCTCCTTAGTTTCTGGAGCTGAGTTAGTGATCCAAGAGAGAATATTATTGAGCTAAAAAGTTATCTTCACAATTGTCTCATAGTAATTAAAATCCATATATTAACTGAACATGGTTATTAAAAATTCATGAAGTTCAAGAGATAGGAAATTTTTTTAAGGAGTTGCATGTATGTATTCCTTGGAAAGAATTTTTTATCTCTCCGTCTAATTTACCTTTTTATTTTTCTGCTCTTAATTTAAGCTTAAATTTTCTTTTTGTGAGTGGTTTGAATAGGTATCCTTCTAACGGGTTTATTTTTTTCCAGGAAAACTCTTGTAGAACAGCCATGCATTAAAAGTGCATATTTACAGCCTTACAGGAGGCTGAATGCCTGGAGAGAGTGCCTTAGTTCTATATTCATGATGTTTTATTTACATCTGTGTAACAAAGACTCGTGCAGTGTATATCTTCTGAACATATGTATTGCTGAAAGTTATATGTAAGCGTGTTGCCACAACAGAAGTGCATGACAAGCCTTTAATTTCCTGGCATACCCTTGAGGGCACAAACCAGTTTGGTGGAGGGCTGGGCTACAGTCACTGGAAGTTGCTACATCCCAGTGAGGCAAGAAGGAGTGTCTTTGTTTCCTCCCCTAATGTGCCTGTGCATGCTTCATCCTGTTGCTGTTCCCTCCCTCCTTTGAATTCAAGCTGATAAGAGCTGTGGCGTTCTCCTTGGGTTTCCCCTGGGCTATCTATGAGGGCAACATTTGAAAAGCTATGGTAAGTTTGTGGCATGTTTGAGCATATTTATGGTTAAGGTTATTTCTGTTTTCTGAAATGCTGGTGGTGGTCGGTAGCAATCTGGGACAATTAGGTACTCTTGCTGATAGACATAGGCAAAGGTGCTGGACTGAAGATGTTTACACTTTAAATTGTTGATAGGCAGCAGAACTACCCAGAACTCTTCTTGTTTCCTGTAAGGCTCTAAGTAATAGCAATGTGCAAGGTGGGAAGCTCATATTGCCCCAGTAAAGTGCAGGTTTGTACTAGCCCCCACCAATCTGAGATTTCTTCCAGCTTAAATACGGGAGGAGCTGTATGGAGAAATCCATTTGGCTGTCCTTTTAAAATCAGAAGAGATGGAGAGATTTATCTGCAGCAGATAAGCTGTTGCTGTATAGTACAAGCACCTGAATAATAATATTTCTGTGGTGAGAAGGAGCTTCAGTGTTTTGCCATAGGTTTTCTCAGCTGGTGAAGAGGGCTTCAAACTAAGGTTGCCGAGGGAGGGGAACCACAATCTATCCCACTCCTACCAGTTTGCTGCCAGTGCCAGCAGGAGATGCCCAGAGCCCGGTGAGGGATCACAGGTCAGCAGGAGAGCACCTGAAGAACAGGACAAAGGAATTGCTGCCACTACAGTCAGTAAGTTGGCTTCATCAGGGGCCCAAGTCAGATATCTCTGTGCAAACACAGATAGCATGGGGAATAAACAAGAGGAGTTGGAGATGTGTGAAGACTGCAGGGCTGCGATCTGGTTGTCATCAGTGGTCAGATGGTTCCTGTGACTGGAGTGTTGGAATGGAAGGATATGGGCTCCTTAGGAAGGACAGGCAGAGGAGGTGAGGAATGAGTATTCCCTATGATAATGACCAGCTGGAATGCATGGAGCTCTGCCTGGGGATGGATGAGGAGCTGACCGAGACCTTATGGGTCATGATTAAAGGGAGGGAAGGGACAGGTGGCATTACAGTGGGGGTCTGGTACAGGCCACCTGACCAGGACAACTGAGTGGATGAGGGTCTCTATAGACAGACAGGAGCATCCTCACATTCACAAGCCCTGTCCTTATGGGAGATTTCAACCACCCCAACAGCTGTTGGAGGGTCAACATAGCAGGACATAAGCAATCCAGGAGGTTCCTGGAATGTGTTGCTGATAAATTCCTTCTCCAAGTGATAGAGGAGCCAGCAAGGAAAGATGCTATGCGTAACCTTGATCTCACCAACAAGAAGGGGCTGATGCAGGAGGTGAAGCTCAAGGGCAGACTGGGCTGCAGTGGCCATGAAATAATGGAATTCAAGATCCTTGAGGCAGCAGGGAGGAGGCACAGCAAGCTCGCTACTCGGGACTTCAGGAGAGCAGGCTTTGCCTTCCTCAGGGATCTGCTTGGTAAAATACTATGGGATAAAGCCTTGGAGGCAAAAGGGACCCACAAAAGCTGATTAATATTCCAGGATCACCTCCTCCAAGCTCAGGATCAATACATCCCAAGAAAAAGAAAGTTACGCAAAGATGCCCGGAGGCCTGCATGGATGAACAAGATGCTCCTGGACAAACTCAAACACAAAAAAGAAGCCTACTTCTAGAGGGTGGAAGCTAGGACAGGTGGCCTGGGAAGAATACAGAAAGATTGTCTGAGCAGCCAGTTATTTGGTTAGGAAAGCTAAAGCCCTGGCAGAATTACAGCTGATCAGGGATATCAGAGGACATCAAGGGCAACAAGAAAAGCTTCTACATATATGGTGGTGAAAGAAAGGTATGGGAAAGAGTGGGCCCTCTCTGGAAACTAGTGGGAGACCTTGTTACCTGGGATTTGGAGAAGGCTGAGGTACTCCATGACATTTCTGCCTCAGTCTTCACTGACAAGTGCTTCAGCCACACTGCCTAAATTGCAGAAGGGAAAAGTGTGTACTGGGAGAACGAGGAGCCGCCTGCTGTAGAAGCAGATCAGGCTTGAGACAATCTAAGGAACTTGAAGGTGCACAAGTCCATGAGATCTGATGAAATGTATCTGAGAGAGATGTTCTGAGAGAACTGGCAGATGAAGTGCCTAAGCCATTATCGATCGTATTTGGGAAGTCCAGTTAAGTCCCCACTGACTGGAAAAGGGGAAATATAATGCCTGTTTTAAGAAGGGATATAAGGAAGACCTAGGGAACTACAGTTACATCAGTTTCACCTCAGTATGTGGCAAGATCATGGAGCAGATCCTCCTGGAAACTATGCTGAGGCACATGGAGAATTGGAAGGTGATTTGTGACAGCCAACATGGCTTCACTAAGGGCAAATCGTTCCTGACAAATTTGGTGCCCTTCTATGATGAGGTAAAGGTGTTGGGGGATGAGGAAAGAGTGACTGACACCACCGACCTGAGCTTGTGCAAAGCATTTGACACCGTTCCATGGGTTTCAGCCTAGCTCCGGGTTTTGAGTGACAGAAGTTGGGTTACTGCTCAGCCTGTCACACTGGTTTGGGATGGACTCTGCACTGTTGCTGGTGGGCGGTGAACCGTTTTCAGTCTGTGGATGTTACTTTTGGCAGGACTTCTGTCTGGAGTGGTTCCGAATTTATCTTATTGTACTCTAAAAAACCCCCACATTTGAAATCCTTGAACAGAGAAGCAATAATAGTTCATAAACTCTTCTGAAGGAATTAGATGGAAAGAACCACCAGACTTCCCCCTGCAAATATAATCATAATATTTCCAGATGGCTTCAGTAATTCTGCCCCATCTGGAAGCAGCAAGCTGGGAATGAACTAAGCAAAAGGTAGGCAGCATGCTTTGTGTTTGTGCTAAGAGGTGATACGTTGGTAGGAGACACGGAGTCGGAGGTTCTGATAGAGCTGTCTGACAAACACTCCTTGGCATTGCCACAGGAGTCGCTTTGGAGAAAGTGATGGTAAGGGGTTTTTTTTTCCATGCTGTTCTTTTTCTCCTGGAAAATGGCATTTGGTAAAAATCGTATTTCCCTGGTGGAAAAATAGTGTTTCAGTGATGCTTTGGATTTTTCTTTTTTTTTTTGTGGTGGGGGAAGCAGTGAGGAGGGAAAGAGAAGCAGTGTCCTGTTACACTAAAAACACCAATTGCAAGGTGGTATGAGGTGGCACGAGGTGTCTAGATTTGTACTGTCATTTTTATTTTGTGTGTATGTTCCTTGAGGCTAAAGTCACCTGAAATAAAAACTTTAGTTTCATCATACGCAACACTTTCATTTACCTGAAATCCCATTTAATTGCCTCAGAAATCCCCGCTGCTGTTAATCCTCATTTGGAATACTGATGATTTCCAACAAAAATAAATATTTTTTATTTTTGGAATTTTCCACTGGGATGAATCTCAGTTCTAGAAAATGTTTCTTCATCTCTGTATTGTTCAAGTGTTGAAATAATTAAGTGGGTGCTTGCTTTGTATCTCTAGTATTATCAGGCTAAGTGCAGACTACAATGTCATAACTTTATATTCTAATTAGGTAGTAATTATCCTGGTGTATTTGTTCTGATCCCCACCTGGGATGGGCATTGCAAAATGTCATATCTAGGCCACACCCTTCTTGAATTTTTTCTTGTCAACACGTGCCAATTGATTAAACTCATTGATTTAAATGTTCTTGATCCCTGCTGAAGACCTTACAATTGTGCATCTCCTGTGTATCAACTGCACATCAGCTCTTGAAAGGATTTATACTCAGAAGGCTTATTTTGTTGGTACTCCCCTTGCCCCTGTCACAATACAGTATTATTTGGTGACCTTTAATGAGTCCAGATTAGTAATGCTGAGAAAGGTGCACTCTATTTGTGACAGCAGCCTGTGGTGGGTTGACCCTGGCTAGACCAAATCTGTTCTGTCACTCTCCTCCTCAGCTGGACAGAGGAGGGAAAATATACTGAAACATCGTGAGTTGAGATAAGGACAGGGAGAGGTCACTCACTGATTACCGTCAAGGGCAAAGCAGACCCGACCTGGAGAAATTAATTGAAGCTATTATCAATCAAAAGATCAGAGTAGGACAACAAGTAAGTAAGAATAAGTAAATTAAATCTTTAAAAAATCCTTCCCCCCCCTCCCTCCTTCCGAGGCCTATCTTTATTCCCGATTCTCTACCTCCCATCTTCCAGCAGTGCAGGGAGATGGGGAATGGGGGTTACAGTCACTTCATCATTTGTTGATTCTGTTGCTACTTCCTCCTCAGGAAGAGGAGTTCTTTGCCTCCTCTGGCATGTAGTTCCTCCCCCTGGAGCCAGTCCTCCCCAGCCTTCTCCAATTTGAGTCCTTCCCATGGGCTACAGTTCTTTATGAACTGCTCCAGTGTGGGTCCTTTTTCTCGGGGTGCAGTCCTTCAGGAACAGCCTGCTCCAGCGTGGGTCCCCCACGGGTCCTACCAGGAGCCTGCTCCAGCTTGGGCTTCCTACATGGTCACAGCCTTCTTCGGGCACTCACCTGCTCCAGTATGGGGTCCTGTGTGGGCTGCAGGGGCACAGCTGCCTCACCATGCTCCTCACCATGGGGCTGCAGGGGAATCTCAGCTCTGGTACCTGGAGCACCTCCTGCCCTCCTTCTTCACTGACCTTGGTGTCTGCGGAGTTGTTGCTCTCATATATTCTCACTCCTTCTCTGGCTGCAAATTACTTCTGCCCAGTAACTTTTCCTTCTTAAATATCTTATCTCAGAGGCTCTACCACCATCACCGATGGTCTCGGCCTTGGCCAGTGGTGGGTCCGTCCTGGAGCCAGCTGGCATTGGCTCTGTCAAGATATAGCAGAAGCTTCTGTCAGCTTCTCACAGAAGCCACCCCTGTAGCCTCCCCACTACCCAAACCTTGCCTGGAAAACCAAAAACACAGGCCTAGACAGCAGTTGCTTTAGATAACTTAACTCTTTTGCAATTAATTGCCTTGTATGCAGAATTTTAGGAATTTGGGTTTTTTTGTCTTTGGGAAGTTTCTTTGTACTGCTTTAGACCCTGGTGCAAGAGTGAGCCTTATGTCCAAATACTGCCATGTCAGGTGAGGGGTAATGATTATGGATGGGAGCTTGCTGAAACAGGGTTGCTGTCTGGAGTGAAGAAAAATTGGTCCTTGGACCCTTAGCCATCCCTTTCATCCTGCTGCCTGTTATTTTCTTCTGAAGAACACTGCGAAGCCCATAGCCAAGAAGTACAGCTCAGATGTAGAAGCACAAAGGACTGGAAGAGAAGTGTGGAAACATAAATGGTTGGTATTACAAAAGAAGCCAGATGTACCTTCTTTTTTTTTTTTACTTTTTTTTTTTCTTTTTTACTGGGTCTGATAATTGCAAATTCTGCTTGGAATGGAGCTTCCTGCTGAAGTGTGGAATTTGTCCGGTGTGGAATTAAGCAGTGTATTGTTGCCTTGAGAACAGCACTCTAAAAACTGAAGCACTTTGCCGGTGGATCGCATGGGAATTCTGAAACTTAGATGACTAAAGTCAAAACCTGTGTATGCTAAGCACTTGACAATATCATCACTGGAAACGGAGGGTCTTCAACATCTTGTGGAAAGAGATCTGGAATTAGCCACCTCTTGTCAGAGTCAATGTGATTCTCTCTAGAGTTTTCTTTTTTAAAACTAGAGTTCTTAGAGTCATGCTGGTAATTCAGTAGTCTGAGGTAAAATGAGTATGTTTTCAAATCAATATGCAAGTATAAATGAGTAGTGATAGTCTTGCCAAATAAAACTGGGACAAAACCTACCAGACCACTACTGAAGTGTAGTCTCATTGATGGGTGGGCTGGAGTTATGGTCAGAAATTGCATTGCTGTCCATATCAGAATTTTTGCTGAAGAAGATTTTCTAAGTTTGGCTCTCTAAAAACTGGTCATAAGCTGTATTTGCACCTGGGTAAATCTGGATAAACAAGTTACTTGCAGCATATCCTTGGTGCATTTGTAACGCTATCTCTTGAAAATTACTGGACATATCTAGACTTCCAGCTTTGCTGTTGTTGGCTTGTGCAACCAACATTTTTTGGTGCATTTTTGGATTGTCCCTTTTCTCAACCAATTTCCATTCTCTATTGATATTCTCCTCTTTTGTGCCTACCTTTCTTCTCCACCGTTGCTTCTTCTACTCTTATTTCCTCTCTATTCTTCTCTTTCCATTAGCTCCACAGTACTACCCAAACCAACAAAAACATGATGTTGGTGTTGGGTTCATTTCAGCTCAGTGACAAACTTGTCTCCTGGTGGTTGCCTCTCTTTGTTGAAACCCTATTAGCAGTGTAAAACCAACCCTTACTCCGGGCTGGCTGAAATGCTGTGCCTCTGAGCCACATCTGCAGTGTGGTGCAATGATGGGCTGTGGAGCAGGTGCTGCTTGTGCTGATGAAGCATCCTTATCTCGTGTGGGCTCCAGTCCACTGGTGTTGCTGTCATTCCCCCAGTATTTGGCATAAGATTTTCATGCTTCTACTATTTTATCTAACTATTTTAAAACACTTACAGATAATGTATTAGTGAACATTAGTAGATTTTTTTTCTCCTCTGAATAGTTCCCATTTTCATTCAAAGTTGATGATTCACAAGTAGCTGAGGAGAGACCTTAGCATATCCTTAGTTAATGCAATGCACAGTGCTGCTGTTCTTGACTTCCACTTGGCTGCTGCTGGATCCCACTTTCAGTCCGACCTGTGTGTATTTTTGACTTTTCATTTGTCTGTTTGTTAGTGTCTCGTGACACTGTCACTTCTAAGCAGTAATTCGCTGAGCTTGAATAACGCAAGTTTTGAACTTTCTGACCAGTATTATTAAATGGGGACAGAATTGGTCAAGGAGAAAAAAAGTCCCTGTTCTTGACGAACTGTGTAATGCTATTGAATAGGCTAAAATTAGCCCTGTCGTTCTTCTTGCTTTTAGGCATCTCAGGGTAATTATAATGGGAAAAGCCAGCCAAGCTATAACTCAAATAAGCTTAGGTTTTAAGGCAATTTTTTTAATGATTTGCCTTTCCCTCTAAGTAAAACAAAGATTATAAAGATTAAGTTAGCGGTTGCTTTTTCTTGCAGAGAGCATCTCAGGTAAAAAATGAACCAGTGGTAAATTAAAGGCAGATATTCAAGCAGAATAAAATAATAATCAAAAAGTGGACCAGACAGCAAATGCAGCTGATGCTCAGGAGGGCTGGTTCGAGTCCCATTTCTGATGTTTTGGTTAGTTAAAAGCTGTGATTATGTTCCACATGAACTGCAACTTCGTATGTGCATTTTGCATTTATTAACTATGTTATGAAGATGATACAGACAGAGATGAAACTGTTATGGAGGATTTGGGATGGAACAAGCATGCTAATGAGCCTCTGCAAAAATGCATCTATTAGCCAGATGGTGAGTTACACAGACATTAGTTTCTGTTTACCATCTGTTTAATCCTCAGAAAGAGGCAGGAAAGGAGCTAGAAATGGTGTAGAGGAACAGCAAACAGTAACAGTGTAGTAACCTTCACAACGTGTCCTGAATGTCGCTTTTCTTAAGTAGTTCAGTGAAATACCCCTTTCTTGTCTCTGGTGGTAGATATCAAATTACTGAAAATTCTCCAAGTTTCTCCAGTGCTTCATTCTCCACTGCTTCCCCCTTTCCCAATATTCAAAAAAAGACAAGTTTTTGCTCACCATGAGCAAAACACTTATCATGGTTCAAAGCAAGTTACAATTAAAAAAAATGCTTTAAACTGTTAAACAATGTGTATTGCTGGGAGGAAAAAAAAAAGGTCCTGAATGTAGAGAGAAAAAGACGTTAAGGTCAACTAGTCCAATTACCTCCTCAGCAAAAATGTGTTTTTAAATGCAGTTTGCAGCCTTAAACTTCTCAATTTATGGAGTGACAAAGTCAGGAAAAATAATTGCCAGAAGTGCTGTTGAGAGACGTCTCTATTTTAGTCGGAAACTGGAAAACTGAATTGATTAATAATTCAGTTAAGATTCAATTCAGTGTAAGATTCAAAGGTGCCGAGAGCTGATCTTTCCTTGTTCACTAGAGGGTAGCAGAGAGAATAGTGAGAGCGTTTCAGCATAGCCTGTGCTCAGTAGCAATGAGTTCACTTGCAAGCTTCTGTGTTCTTAGACCAGTCTGGTGCCCTTCAGGCTTCCTGGTAGAGCGGAAAGGGTACATTTGATGCTATGAATGTAAACCAACAGCATAAAAGTTAAGAGAATTCTTAATGTGATTTGATAAAATTAAAAATCATTCTTGGTTTTAGCACCGTTAATAACTGTTTTGGTTTTTTTTCAGATAGTAAACATAAGCATTTTTAAGATGAACATCTTTAAGGAAGCGTGTTTTTAGTAGCATTGTATTGTGCATAGGGGACGCTGTCATATTTACATAGGCAGAAAATTGTAAAATAATACCATGACCGTAGAAGGTTACTTCTCTTCTAGGCTGTATTTGTGGACATTCCACTGAAATAAATGCCTACAGTCCAAAATTTCCTTCTGCCACCACATTAAATACCTGACAAAACAAGCCATCATACTGTATACCAATAATGGAGACCTTGTGGCATGTCTGCTTCTACTGCATTAAAATTCAACTGATTTCAGTATGAGTTACCTGTACCCTTTCTGGGCTGCAGATGTCCAAAGGAATATCAGGAGAAGAGTTTCAAAAGCTGTGTTGAAGAGCAGCCTTATGGTGCTAATAGACAAGCCAAAAATGTTGCCCTATAGCAACATCCCCCACCACCAATATTTATTGCTGTGTCTGCTCTCTGGCATTTAAGATTTTAAAGTTATGCAGTTTTATGAGGTGTTGTTAAAGGTAATATTACCTGACTGAGGCTGATGTTGTTACTATGTTAAAAATCACCCTTTTCCCCCCAAAATAATTCACATTGTGGGTTGCCTTTATTTGCCGGTGATGTAGAAAATTGAATCCAAACAAAAGTGCTTAGAAATGTTTGCCCATCTCTGTTTTATATAGTCACTTGGGCACGAGGTAATAAAAAGGGACCTTTCATTAAGTAGTGGGACTATTCGCAACAAAAGGAACCATTTGAAATTGTGCTCATTTCCCAAATAGCACTTCAGGTCCAAAGAAAACACCCTTTTGTAATCTCTCTGCATTGTGCTTGTAAAAGAAGACTATGGACTGAAAAATCTGTGTTGCCATCCTCCCCTCCCCCTTCCTGTCCCCATACACATGCAAAGATGTGGCCACAGCCCCTCACAACCTTTGAAGCTTTTGTGTGTGCCTGTGTGCCAGCCCTGCCTTGCAAATAGAGAGGTGGGGGGACTTCTTTGGTGTTACCCAACTTCACGTTCCACCCATCAACTGATTTCTGTAGGGCAAATAAATGTTTGGGAAATCTTTGAGTGACTCATGCCTTTGCATTAAAACCTTTCTCAATTCCTACCTCGATTCTGGTCTGAATTCCAAAAGGAGACTGAAATCCACAGAGGGGATTCATAAATGTGCTCCTTATTAAATATGGCAAACAGAAAGAAAACATGTTGGTGTAGAGAGCCATCCTCCTTGTTTTGCTGATTCAGATGTTTCATGATTAAACATTTATAAACCAAAACTAAAATATAAGCTCACTTTGTATGCTATGTAAGAAATTTAATATAGTCCTTTTCATCAAATTGAATTGCCACATCAGTCTTCAAAGACTTTGGAGGCTTTGGAAGCTTCGTGTTGCAGCATAGCATACAGATGTCCTGCCTAGGGTTGAAGCTTTATTGTGTTTCACTTGTGTGATGGATCATGTCTGTGCTCTGTTCTTTTATCTCTGTTATAGAAAACCTTTCTGACTTTGATTCATACTCGGGAGTGTAAATAATGCAATTGGTTCTGATGTGCTCCAGTGAGAGGGAGCCATAAGACAAGAAAAAGCCAGATAATATCTCATCTTCCTGAAATCTAGATTGGAATGAACTGCAAAACAAGTGATGTTGCCCATTTTCAATTAGTTTCTTATGTCTTTTTAATGAATTCTTTAAAGACAAGTTTAAAGAACAAATTCCTACAAAATTATGACATTCATTTTTAAAGATATAATACTAGCTATTTATCTTTACTGTAAAGCTGCTCGGGAAACTGAGATTTGCATAGCAGTTCTGAGACTGCCACTCCACTGCAGTAGTAATTAGTGCAGTCTTCAGCAACTTCTTACTACCAGGATCCTGTTAGTGGCTGTGTAATGTGTATTTGTAAAAATCCCCTCTACACCATGCCCCAAAACAACATGGGCACCAGTCTCTCCCAGTCCAGAACTCTGATATCTGAACCTCTTTGGTGTTTGGGGCTGTAGTATTTGGGGTATCTGTGTGAAGTACTGCCTCCTGACTCTGTTTTTATGTCCTTTTTTTTTTTCTGTCCCATCAACCTGTGGTTTTTGCACAGAATTTGCTAAAATATAAGCACCAAGATTCTGTGTTTTGAGTCCTTCATCTGAGTTCCTAAACCCTTCAAGTAGGCTAAAGTCTCCATTTCTTTGACTTCTCAAGAAGTTTTTCCTCACAGAAACATGTTTTTATTGTGTAAGTGCAACTCTTCACCAGAAAAGGCTGAAGAATACTTTGCCAGGGTCGTGCATGCCAGGATAATGTCATTCACCCAGATCGTGACCCCTGGACACTGACACTTTAAAGTGCACTGCTCCAGTGCTTTGGGGTCTTGCTTTCCCTAGTGTTACCTGTCTGGTACCAGAGTCTGACAGGTTGTATCCAGGTGTTTCCAACAGATGTTGTCTCAGTATGGGGGACAAAAGGGTCTCACCTTCATAATCAAAGAACAGCTCATGGAGATACATGGACCAGTCTACTGTATATATTAATAGAATATATGCAATATCAAAGTACTTAACAGTGATGAATGTGATGATTTCTCATTACCCCTGCTTATTTATCTCATCTTTTTTTTCATTCTGTTGTCTTCTTTTTATTGGCCAATGTGCAAATGTTTTTTTGAAGGTAAGTTTGTCTATTTATCTTTATAAAATGCCGATTATTTTGCTGACACTATCAAATCATAAGTAATAGTAGCGTGAGTCAATGTACATTTAATACACAAACCAATACTTCAGAACTTGATGAATTTTCTTACACCGTGTTTATGAGCTCCCAGAGTATTTTATGTGCATTCAGGCCACTTTAGTTCCTGTGCTTGATGTAATTAAACCGGACTGTTGAATTTTTTTTAACTAACCAACCTTGATGGCCTCTCATTAATAAACAACTTGTTAAATGACAAATTTCTGCAAGCATGGACTTATTATTCAAGAAGCTAGTGAAAATAATAGTTTGGAAGGCACAAAACCATCAACAAATTTATGGTTTATGTAAGGATAGCCTAGTCTGTGGAAAAGTTTCAGTAAAGGCTGAAATGTTTTGAAAGTAGGACAATCATGCAAAATCATGCAGGGATATAAATGGCAAGTGTGCACATATGCACAGTATTTTCATGAGCCATTCAACTAATTTTTGTTCAGTGTCAAACCTGTCATCACTGTTATTTCCACCTCCCAGTTCTTGATGCTGCAAATGTGTCTTAACCAGTTACGGTTTTCTTGGTCTTTAGAATTATCTTTGCCTTCCCCTCTCCCCAGCGTGTTGGTGATGTAAACACGACACCTCTCCCAGTGCTGATGACATTTGCTAAATATTTTGGTGCCTACTCCTGTGATTATCCTCTGGACAAGGCCGGGCACTTCAGAGGGGGGGGATGGTGGGGGAGTACAGACAGTATTAATCCTGTCGTGAGGATGTCTGTCCTCTGCTGCTGACTGTGCCAGTGTGAGGCATTAGCTGCATAGTGGTGTCCTTCTCTCCCTCAGCCTTTCTGTTCCCCTTTGAAACTGCCTTCTGTAAGCTTCCTCCATGGCAGGACACAATTGGTTACATTGGTTAGTAAGGAAGAGGAAAAGAGAATCGTAGTTGAACAAATCTCTTCACCTTTCTTAGCCTTATCCACTGAAAACTAAAGGTTTTTTTAGACGATTTTATATATTTATGTTGCACGGGTAGTATCTTGTGTAAATTAGGTGTAATACACGGACGTGTGGCCATGTGGGCACAGCCCCGTGCCTCAAGTGTGTGTCCCTGTTCGAGCCTGCTGCAAGTCCCCTTTATTTCCATAACTTGTTACAGTGCAGCTGAGTAACAGCATTAAAAATTGTTCAAAGCTCTGCACTTTAAAATAGTCCTATTGCGTTGCTTTAGGTGAATATAGATATCCCCTGAACATAGACATCCTGGGGAAACTAGGACAGTGTACTCTGTGAGTGTGTGCTTCCATGTAGCATCTAGAAACTGACTTTGGATACTTAATTGATGTCAGTAGTGTAACTGGGTATTTCAGTTCTTGATCTTTGAACATTTTAATAATAAAAACTGCATTTATTGTGATCTATGAGTGCCTTTATCATTTGCTAGTAAGAACTTTTAGTGTCTCTGCTCCACTTATGTTTTTGGTTAAGAAGAAATGTGGGTTTTAAATCTCATAAGCGGGTGATTTCATAGAGTCTATCTAAATGAGAGTTATGAAAGCACAGTGTGTTTAGCAAGGGAAGGCCCATGCTGACCTTGCCTCCCTGAGGACAGGGAGCATTCTGGATGCCTTTCCATAATCTTTCATTTTTATTGGATATTTGGAATATCTTCATTGAGCAGTTACTGGCCTTTGTTACAGATTTTAAGTGTGTGACCTATGAGGTATGGAGGCAGCATGGATTGTCCGCAGGGTGCCTGGAGCTTTTAGTAATTTGAAGTGTTTCATATACCCTGGCTGTCTGGAATGTCCAGGGAAGGGAGGGCAGGGGAAGTCACTCTTACCAGCAGTGCTTTCTGTAGAGCACTGGGGGATCGTATTCGATGGGGATGAGACAATATTTTGACCATTTCAGTTTTTTTAATCTCCCTTGTACTTATGCATGGGGGAAGTTTATTTGGCACATTGTAAGCACTGATTTTCTCAGAAAGAAAAACAAGACAGCATCAAATGAAGCTGCACAACGGACTCCAATCCCTGGGGTTAGAAAGGAAAGTCCTCTTTATATCTATAGGGAAGGGGGGTATTTAGGTGCGGCCTCGCCTGCTTTGTCTGGGCCGGGCATGCAAAACTGTGGGATTAGCAGATGCAGTTTAAGTGGCCTCACGCTGGAAGTGGCACAATAGTTGGCTGGTGCATAACTTGTGTCTGTTGACCTGGTCGCTGCTGCCTCTGAGCTAATGCCCAGACAGAGGAGTCAGCAGTCACTTTCACTGTGTCTGCTTTGTAAGAACAGTCAGGGGAATAAAGCAAATGCCCAGTGGAGATTAAATCTATACACACTAAGTCTTCATTCGCAAAGTCCTAATGGTGGTGGTCGAAACAGGAGGGGGAACGACAAGGTTTTACAATTACTCATCCTCTTTTGCTGAGGAAAAAGACAAAATGCAGTCTCAGGAACTTTGCATCTCACTGGATGGTTTCTCATTCTCATACGAATCTGGTTGATTAATAGGTGATGTGGGCAGGGACAGCTTTCTGGTGCACCTTCTGCCTGCCAAAGCCCTGACATGTGAGTACACAATATGCAGAGCTTCCACATCAGCTCTGAATTTCAGCAGTAATTTGTTTTCAGTATCTCAAGGTAGAGTTCAATATCTTAATGATTTCATTTTTTCCTGAATGTTTCTGAATTGGTCCTCATTTATCATAATGATTTGTCTAATCTGCAGTAAGTTTTTGAGTAACTGTGTAGGTTACAGAAGCCTCATGAGAAGTAAGGCAGTTAACTTCATTGAAACTTTGTGGAGTTTGAACACATGAGTTATTTATGCTCTTTTGAAAGTCTAATTGGTGGGACTACTTGTTATTTTTTTGTGCTTTCAAAAGCGCGAAGTAGCACTGGTAAGTTTTATGTGTTTTTGCGTGTGTGTGTGTGTGTGTGTGTGTGTGTGTACAAGATACGTATTGCCTGCATCTCTTGGGGCCTGTTTGTGTTGCTGCTCTGACTGCTGTGCTGCAACAAAGAAACTGCTTAATAATGTTAATTCAGTGTTTGGATCGGAAATATTTTTTTTTTGTTTCCAAAGAAGAATGAGCTCCTTCCTGTGTTTCCTTGTAGTCCTCTTGTAGCATTACAGGCTCCTTTGTTCTCTTCTGCTCTCGCTAGGGAGCTACCCCAGTTTCAGCAGCAAGGCAGATGCTTGCCAAGCCACCTCCTCTTGAGCTGAGCTCCAGAACCACAGACCAGCTCTGAGTGGGAGATTAGAGAGGCTGCTGTATGAGAGCAGGCAAAGGCAGAGCAAGCAGCAGGGGCAAAAATGAACTTTTTAAGGCTGTGTTTAAAAATCTGCCATTTGAATGTGACAGCAGATAGGATGCATCCAGAGAAAAAGCAGTTTTATGTTTTTCATAATTATTTACACTGATTTTGGCTTTAGCAGAAGATTGTCCTCAGCTTTCAGAGGTTATCTGGTGACAATATTGTTGACTTTTATGAATAAGTACAATGAAGCTAGGGAAAAAGCAGTAGTGATATCTTAAACATGTATTATTTTCCAGCTTTTTTTATTTTAGCAGTGGATCCTCTCCTCTCACATCAACTTTCCTGCTGCCTTTTCAGTGCTTCAGAGGCACCCGTAGTCATTGCTGTCAGCAGCAGCAGCCAAAAGAGCAATGACTCCTGCCTGCTAAGGGATGCAGCAGGGCCTTTGATCACAGTCTGGAGGGCATAAGGAAAACATTGAGGAAAAGTGTCTAAACAGCCACTTAAAAGAGGATCCTGGCAATAAAAGGGAGATGGGTAGAGGAACTGGAAGAGTGTCTCTTCAGAAAAAGGGTGAAGCTCAGCCAACTCTGAGTCCCTCTGCTTAACCTGGCTGCAATGAACTTCTCATCGGCAGGTTTTCCTTCTGGTAACAGGGACGAGATTAGAAAGCAATCGCTGAGTGAATGTGCATGTAGGGGTTTTTATTTGAGGGAGAAATACAAAGGGATCCAACCTATGCTGTTTTTCCTTCCATGGGGTTTTCTTTGTTCAGACATTTAGGGGAATAATAAAACACTATAGAGGTTGTTCAGTGTCATCGTGCTCTGTGTCTTCAATAAACCCTCAGGTAATTCAGCAAGTTTAAAACGCTCCTTTTTAGGCTTTATACATTCTCACATTTTTGTTATTAGGAGCTCGCCTTTCTTATTGAAAAAAATATTGTTCATAATTATTTACACACACTTTTGCATCTAATTGAAAAGGTTAAAACTTGCATGTAAATAAAGTGGTATTGGTTTACTTTTTTCCTATAATTTGTGCTAGGTTTATGGGAGGCAAATATTTGTATCTGACTCATATACAAGTACAAGAAACAGTTCAAAAAATTCAGGTGATCATGGACAGCAATTATTTCACCTCTCAAAGATAAAAGCCTCTGATTAGTTGATATCTCAGAATAAGACTTTGAAGAACACACAAGATTTAAAGCTAAAACAAAGTGCTTCTTACTTCTCTGGAAGTTTGTGACCAGATTTAGTAATCTTGTGTGATGACTTCTTGGATGGCTGGGGCTCTGTCTGTCTATGTCTGTAACATAGACATATCTGTGGGTGTGTCATTTATATATATTTTTTTAAATTAATATCACTACATCAGAATTCAGTAAAAATTAATGATGCAACTGTTAGAAATATATTTACATGGTGTGTAGAGAGAAATAATCTAAAAAAATTTCATGGTCTTTCTCTAGCTACTCTTGAAGTACTGTCAAATTTCAGGAAGTACTTCATGACTGGATTGGTATCTAGTTCACGTTATTAATGACTTAATTAAAATATAGGTATCAGCTATTGATGTTTACATGTTTCTGATTTGGTGTAGTGAAAAATGTCCCATAAAAAAAGGCAGGGGGGAGGGGGTGGTGAGAATAGCAGTATCAGCTCAATTGTGTGCATCAGTTGTAACTTCTTCTAGTCTATGCCAACAGCTCCCCTCCACATCAGTGGCTGCTTGTCTCATCTCCTGGGAAAGGAAAAATGGACGAAATGGATGAAAAAGGATGGCATGAGCTTTCATTCTTGCCATAAATCTTCTCGTAAAATGGCTCCCTCGGAATGGCATAGCTTTTGCAGTTGCACTTCCGAAATATTCGGAATGGGTCACCAGTTGTCTGTATTTTGGCACAGTTAAAGGCCGTAGTTTGAGATCTCAGTCTTTCTTTCACTGGTGGTAATAACAGTTCTGATAGTAAAGGCAGTAAATTTTATCAGGTCAGCCTGATTTAGCAAGTGTTTAAGTACATAAATTTTAGTCTCTTCCAAAACCACTTCTATTTAAAGCTAAAGGACCACTTTTAAACAACTCACTGAATCAGGATTTTGGATGTTTTACTTTCCAACTGTTTAGTAATCTCATATACCAAGTGTCATCTATTTCTATGACTCACAAGGACATGCAATTATTCTGCTATTTTCTGAGAGAAAGTACTCTGAAAATATATGAAACAATGCAAACATAATACCAACCCAAAATTTACACTTTATTGTGTCTTATCTGATGCTAACCTGCCAGCAGGCTAAGCATGTAGCAAAAATTCGGTTTTATGAAGTGTTCGCTTACGTGAAGTAAATGCATATTTAAATTAAAAGCATTTTAAAGGTGTGTGTCAGGGTCTAAGGGTTTGAAACCTCTCCAAATTTGATTTCTCAAGACCTCTCTGAATTAAGTTCCCATCATGAATCCCCGGGGATGGTGAGAGTTTTAATATTAATGATTTCTAGGGATTTTTGGCACATTTGTTGCCCTGTGATAAAGGTCCTTGATGCTGAGCATCTCAGGACAGCCGAGTTGCAACTGATTCTTGGAAGATGCTCCTACATTGTCTGTATTGATAACAGGATTCACTCTGCTGTCACAAGAAAGGAGAAATTTTTACACTTTTAAGTTTGGATTGTAACAAAAAAACCACATTTGAGAGAACCACTCACTGGGAGGTGAGAGCCAGTTACTGAATAAAATTACGTCTTGCATCTGCGTGTTCAAATATCCTACACATTTCAATTTTCTGAGTGAAATTGCCTGGGCCAGACTCTGGGTCTGACAGGTGACATGAATGGAGCAGAGCCATTCTTTCGAGCATCTTTTGAGGACTGGTCATATATATTTGTCTGTCTCTTAACACAGAGCTGTGGCTCACTGAAGTGCATAAATGGTATTTTGCGTTGTTCTATCAGTGTACTTAAATTTCTGAAACTTTGTGCCTGCATTCTCCAGTACTGGGGTTCTTATTTGTTGTGTTTGACCATGCATTTGTTAGAAAGATACAAATACTTTTAATTTATTAAACTTCAAATTTGAAAATCATTTGTAAATAAATGAAGTAGACATAGAAGATTGCAGAATAAAATTAATAGAAGTAAAATATATTAACATTCTGCAGTGGGCTTATGCCTCATCAATGCAATTCCTGAGGCTCAGTGAACCTGCAGTGACTTTTCACATGCATAGGTATAGAAAGTCTACCAGCAAAGTAAAGGAGATGAAGCTAGAACTCATTTTTTTTGGTATCAATATTTTTTAGTAAAAGCCTGGTGTTAGTTGTAATTTGGATAAAACTTACCTTTCCTTCTCCATGATTTGCCTTCAATAGACTGCAGATAATGTAACTCAATCCATGCCACTGCATGGGGAAAATTCTTCCTGGGTATTTTTTTTTGTCCTTCAGCCATCATTCACATTCCCAATTCATGCAAATTTAACAGGGCTGTTCATTTACAGATTTGTGGGTTGAGGAGTTTTTAAGGTATCTTATAAAACAAATATTAGGAGAAATTGAAAGCAAGGCCTCTTTCTCCTTGGGTACTTACAAACCTAAGCATGTGAAAAAAGGTGAAAAATGAGTATTTTGGAGAGTATTTTGTCTCTCCTGCTTATTTAGGTAGTGGGTTTTGATTGTTTAAGAACAATATCTATTCATTGACATTGACTCATATTCAACACAAAAACTGAAATGCAGGTATGAAGGCAAGAACTGTTATTTAGATGTGACTGCCTTGCCTCATTAGTCCTCTTACAGGTTATGTCTACTAGTAAAACTAAGGGATTTTTTTTTGGTGGGGTGATAGGGATATGACAATTTAAACTATTTTACTTCCCTCTTTTCACTGCATTCGGTAACTATATATCTCAATCTCAGTAGAAAGTGAAAAATCTTTGTTCGATTAACTAATTCAATGCTTTTGCTCTGAAAACTCAGTCCAAAATTTGCATTGAAAAAAACCCCTCAATGTTTTATGTTTATGGGATTCCTAATTAATATTCGTAGTGACCTAGAAAAGAATGCAAGCAGTCAGTTTCTGTGGCTAAAGTAGTTCAGAGACTCTCAGCTTTATTCCACGTTTAGTAATAAATATCAAAAAAGTTGATTCCCCCTCAAGAGCATTATGATATAGCACACATTAATTTTGAGTGAGGAGGAATAAGTAACACTAACATCTGTTCCAGATGTTAAAATAACTAAAGCTTAAGAGATGGGTGATGCACAGCCATTGTCACTTGGCTCTCCTGGGACTGCATGGGCACCCATTGGGATGGCCTCTAGTCTTTTGTTTAGGTGTCTCATCTAGGCACTGCCCCACCAAAATTTTAGATGGCTTTTCCAGGAGGGTGATCCTCTCCCATCCAGCCCAGCATAACTACCTGCATTGCCTGGGCAGTTTTTGGAGACCTGGAGACATGGAATGGAAAATCCTGCCTGCTTGCCTTGGTATGTCAATTGTATAAGGAGCACAAGTACCTCAGAGGAGAGATCCAGACATGAATGTCAGCCTGCCACGTTTTGTGTGAGCATCTCAGCTGAGGGAGAGTGAAGTTGTAGGCAGTGTCCACTCTTTAAGTTGAGTTGGAGTTACTCTGCAGCCGAGAACTCAACAGTCATGGAACAAATAAAGGTGGAGCCATGCCTGAAGGCAGGGATTGGAGTGTTTATCTGCCCAGCCTGTTTCCAAGACAGTTCTTGCTTTTAAAAAAAAATGCTTATCCAGTGGTTGAAAGTGTAAAATGCATACATGTGCTTCCACCGTTGCTGCCATTACTGCAGCGCTGGCCACATCTTGGTTTTCAGTGTTTTTAACAGATCTAAGCTGTTTGCCGGAGCCTACATGTCTTGGGGCACAGCTGATCAGCAGATGCCTGTCTACTGTAAGCATATGTGTGGGTAATTAAGGTTAATGCACAGGGAACTTTTCCTGGAAACATTAAGGAGTCACCTATTGCGTTTTAGTACCTAGGAGATTAGGTGGTTCTGAATAATGAGTGGAGTAGTCTGTTGTACAACCTGAGTAGGTTTTAAATTTCATCTTCATATTTCATTTTCTTGGCACTTTTTGTTTCTGCTACGTCTGAGCTCTCAGGAGAGCTCTTGGCACGTGATGACTTTGTGGCTTCCCCTGTCTCATCAGCAAGTTCTTGGTCATCACTCACACGTTATTGAAAGCTGAAATAACTGTGTGCTTCAACTGGTTCTATCTGGAGGTTTTTTTAAACAGGATCACAGAATCAATTAGGTTGGGAAAGATTCTCTGAGGTCATTGAGTCCAAACTATGACCGAACAGCACCATGTCAGCTAGACCGTGGCACTAAGTGCCACCTCCAGTCTTTTCTTAAACTCCAGATTTTCCTTAAACATTTCCTTTGTTAAGTCAGTGGCTTAATCTATTAAATCTCATGTGATAGTGCCAGTAGCTGTCCCCTTTCAGGCCGTGGGGTCCCCTTGCTTTTCCCTCCGGGATCTCTTGTCTTCAGTGCTTGCAGGGATCTTTCCTATTTTCCTAAATTGTTTTTTATTTAGGAGATAGTCAAGTGAGGCACATCTTGGCTACATTTCTGAGCTGATATTCCTGGGTTCTCTGATGTTTATCGAGGAAGTGGTTGGTTATGTCTTTTCTCTTGGCCTTGGGAGTGTTATCATATGTATGTGTGGGAAAGAAGGGAAAGGGGAAAATGGCAGATGGGAAAAAGGGATTTTCAGTGGAGTGAATACCAGCACTAGTGAATTGACATAAATTGAATTGCACCCAGCCCGTTTTGTCTTGTGTCCTCTGTTCTCACCAGTGTACACTGAGAGCGTCCAGGAAAATGATTTGCACTTTCCCATTATTAACTATTTTGTTGCCATGGGAGGGCAGTCTTACTTGGCCTTCCTTGCCCAGGTCCTGACAAGTAAAGGAGTGAGTGGTGCTGGCACATTTCTTGTACACTGGAAGAAGTCAAGAAGAAAAGCAGCAGTGCAGATTGGGTGTTCTTGCTCTGCACATGCTTCTCATTTTCCTGCACTGATGCCCACAGACACTAAAACCAACATCAAAGAGAAACAAATGAAATGTGTGTGCCTCCATGCTTGTCCAACAGCCAGCAATGAGCGTAGTAGAATCAGTTATTTTGTGATTCACTGAAGTAATTTGTTAGTTGAGGGTAAGATTACTTGCAATAACATTTCTGTTTCAATTGTGAAACCTCTGCAATGTAGGCAAATATACCTATCACCAAAGGAAATAGTTCGAGGCATCAAATTTTGAAATGATACTTAGATATTGTGCCCATCTGAACTGATAATAGTTGAATTAGGTGACCCTGATGTGCGAATCACACTCAGGGTGTGTATTTTTCCCTTAAGGTCTGTGAACAAAATGATGATTTTGCTGATTTCCTAAAGTCTCAGCAAAAAAAAAAAACAACAAAAAACCCATTATCATTAACCAAGAATTGCAAAAACTATTTTCCTGTTAGGGTTTATGTTTTATCAGTTGTACGTGCTTAGTTTTTATAAATAGTAGTAACTTTTAAAAAGTATCATGTACATATATTTTTTTTGGGAAGTAATGTATGACCAAAGCTAGAATCTGTTTCTCAAATAGTTTTTTAGCTAGATAATATGTCAGAATATCACTCTGACAAGAAGATAAGTAGGAAGAATTAGATTTAGTTTGTAGAGATGTGATTTGCAAGATTTTTGTCCATCTCCAAACAAAGAGAGACCAGATCAGTGATCGGTGATAAAGTTTTGTTCAATTAATTTACTGTCATTTTTTTTCATAGTAGCCTGGGTCTATAAGGCTTAGGAAACCATTTAATTTCAGTTGAAGTGAGAAATTACCACACAAGAATTGTGATAGACAGGGAAAAAGGATTAAAAATGGGAGAGGAAGAATAGGGGAGTGGTTTCAAATAATAATAATAATAAAGGAATAATAAAGTTAGACCCACAAAAAATAGGCAATTTGAAGCACAATGATACTTAAATTATTATGGAAGGTGACTGGGAAGAAGGAGTAAACTTGCCTCTGTTTTTTATACATTAGTTAAGGAAAATAAAAATTGTAAATATCCAGTAGCATTATTGCCTCTTTAAAACTCACTTAATATGTGCAGTAAAAACCAAATGAATAGATGGATTTCCTTACACTGGCCCTACAGGTAAAATTTATGGTGTAAACACAATTGGAGAGGATTGTTAGAGAAAACCAGGTTTGCCCTATGCAATCTTATGAGTGAGTGTCTGGAGTGTGCAATGAGGTTAAAGTTGTGATTTCTTAGGTGTTATCCTACCCTCCTTTGGATATTGTTGGACTAGTGATCAGACACTTGTGTCATAAGAACCTTTCAAGGGTGATGTAAGTAAGATAAATTACTGGTAGAACAGCGTACAAATGAATTGTGTTTAACAAATATTTTAGTGTTTCAAAATATAAAAAACACAGTAAACCAGAGAATAAGAAAGTCCACTCCACAAACTGTGTAACAGAGTTCAGTAAACAAGACTATTAAGTTAATATTCTGAATTTCTATCTTGATGCTTTCAAAAATAGCATCTAGTGAGTCACTCTTTGGACTCTTTGAGTTACCTTTAGTAACCTCTTGTGTTACTGAAGGTTGCTCATTAAGAGTAAACATCCTGCTTCTGCATTTCAGAAAGTCAAAGAATTAAGTTATGTGTTTTAGGACAGGGATATTTTTAACTTCACAGGCCAGGAATTCCTAGCTTTGTTGACAAGCTACAAAAGATGCCCCAGCAGTACCAGAGCACCATATTGGTGGATGGAGAGATGGTTCTGTCCCAGCAGTGCAGCAATAGCATGGGAGCATCCTGCTTTGCTGGTCCTGATGCGGACTTTTTTCTTTAGGTATCCTAAATTATATCCACCATTATTTATTCTTCAGATCTGCTAGATTATTTAAATTCAAATTATGAAGGGAATTCCTCAGCAAATAATGTCCTCCAGTTCAGAACTACATTGAAAATAATAAAATGCTTATGTAAAAACAACCTCGGAAAAAATACCAGCTGTATGGGAATAGAGAATCAGTTGCATTTATTTCCCCAAACACAGCATACTTTGTGGATATTTCTTCCAAGTACAACCAACTTGAAAGGAAGAGAAACTTTATTCATGGGAATGTAGGTCAGTCAGCAGTACAAATTCCTTTTTTTTCCTCCTCAAAGGCCCCATATTTGACAGTCTATATTTAATAAATAAGTAATGATTGTATGTGGACAAAACAGGCTAAACAAGTTAGGAAAATTGGAGGAAAACCATCTAGATAGTGTAGATCCAGGTGGTGCTTCTGATCCACTTTGAGGTGGCCTCCAGAGCCTCTGCTGCAAAAAAAATAGCTACCGGTCGGCACACCTACAGCATCTTCCCTCTCCTCCCAGGCCTGCAGCCAGCCATCTCCCATGGCCCAGCTGTGTTTGGCCTTGGCTCAGGGCAGGAGCATTTCCTCACTAAGTCAGCTGCTGAGGTGAGAGCCCAGGAACAGCCCCCTACCAGGGCTGGGAGATGGGGCTGGTGTGCTCATCTCTGATTTTCCCCCTGTGCCTCCATTTCTGGGAGTAACAACTTTCTCCTAATGAGCATAATGAGGCAAGTCAAAGTATTTGAAGATGGCAGTGGTGTGACCCAAGAAATGGGAGAAGATGAGCTGCCACACATTTCTTGATGAGATGTTTCCATAGTGAGGGAGTGAGGAGGGCTGGGAAGATGAAGGCTGCAATAATGTGGAGCAAGGTGTGAATGAAGTGTGCATGAAAAAGGACTATTAGGTTAGCTGGCTAAACTATTTAGTGTTGCTTCCAAAGTGTTTCTTCTTTGCCACATTGGGCTTTTTCGTGTTCTCCCATGATAGGTAACTCCATCCCATTAAATCTCATTCAAATGAGCTCTTCCAAGGAGTCTCGGTCTGCTGTTTCTGAAAAATGCTACACCCAAAAGGGCAGTGTTTCCAAAAGAACACCCTTCTCTTGTCCTGTTTGCATGTCATTGCGTTCAAATCCAACAATCAACAACAATGAATGTACTCTGTAAAGTGTGTTTTGAAAAAGGCACCACATAAGCAGACACACAGACACACACACACACACACAGAGTTCTGTAAACTCGAACTTACTCTGGAGTCACTTCTGTACTTAATTCTGTACCTAATCTAGCTGGACAAAAGCTACTATTAATGGTTCTGCGTAGCATGCTATGCCTTTTGTGACGGGACATGTAAGTGATGATCAAAGATACACCTCTAGAACTGCTCTGCTTCCTCGTAGCACGTCATGGCAATGTCTGTGAGCTGGTGGACAGCAAGCAAATGAGAAAATGTATTAAACTCTCATGGATCTGTACAGTGACAATGATGTCCTTGCTATGCCATCTCCTACACAATTGCCTCTTTCTTCTGATGAATCATCACAATGTAAAAGGCAGGTTTTTAGATTAGAAGGATGTTAATGTGTTGATATCTTCCACTAAGAGCTTTGGTGATAAAATTCTAACGTATCTTTACCCAGCACACTCCCAGTTGCAGGTGTGTCATGGCTGGGTTATTCCCCACTCTTTCATTCTTTCTTTTTTACCCTGCAAATTATGTATAAACATAAAAACCCCCACCTGTGTTGTGGCCCTAGTCCACAGTCATGTGTGTAGTAGTGGATCTGTTCTACTCAAGATGAGAGATGTAAGTTTCCAAATCAGAACAGGATGATGAAGGAAAAAAAGACCTTTATTTATTTACATTTCAGTAATGCTTCTGAAAAGCCCCTAAGTAAATTTGTAAATGCAAGTTTGTGATACCCAGGTGTTATTTTTGGCAATGCCTAACATTTAAGGAAACAATTAGAAATTCACTTTTTTATCATGTGCAACTATAATCATAGATTACAATCTATGATCGTAAATATGATATAACCCTTTAAAATTTATGGCTTTAATTATGACAACTCTAGTCTTAGCCCATCTGAAATGTTTGGTGCAAGTTGTGGATCAGACTAAAGAAATGGGTGAGTTCTTCTTTCTAGCACTGAATGTACGTGAAACAATTGCTGTGTTCCCTTGCATGCCAGGCAAGGCCTTACAAGTTCTTGTAGACCATAAGTAAATGGGTATGTGGCTGAGATGGTGCCTTGGGGCTGAATGCTCATGAAATGATAAATCTGAACAAGTAACAAAGCAACCTGTCAAATACAGGGCTCATTGTTAGATGTGGATGCTTGAAAGCTGGGAGGGATGGGTTGCCCGAGGAATGATAAAAATTACGATGTTTACAAGAAGACATGTTAAGTTCTGCAAAATGACTACATATTTCAAAGCAGGAAATTGTACTAATGCAATTCTAAGGTTATACTGTTAAAAATCATAACAATTCAAGGAATATTGAAGTTAAGTGTCCCATGGCAAAATTGGTTCGGGTTCCCTCTGTGCCTGTTTTATGGTCCTGTGTTGCATTCAGTAGTCCAAACACCAGCCTAACCTACCCTGCAGGAGGCAATATGCAAGAGGCAAAGCAGAGGTGTAAAATTACCCAAGAGCTCAGCAGAGATAACCCTGCTTTAGCAACCTTCTTTTATGTTTTTTTGGCACCGCAATTAAACCATAAATGTTCTGCAACTACAATAGCTTAGCTTTAACTTGTCTAATATCCTATCATGCCTGTTCTAAAGCAAAAGAAAGGAATTGCATCTTTCAGGAGGAAGAAAATAATTTTTTCTAAATAACAAGTGGTTGTCTCTGGACAGTGCTGAGCCATTACTGTTCCACAGTTACTGGTAGTACTGTTCTGCCCATTCCATTGGAGAGGTTCCACTCCAAGATCATCTGATGATCAATTCCCTTGACTTGTGCACTGTAACTGAGGGGCACTTCTTCATTTTAGGGTTCTAGACTTGTACCATTTTGCAATTGCCTCCCTTTTTGTGATGACAGAGGTTGAAGTAGACCTCGTGTCTGCCTCTGGCTTTGCTTTCCAAGCTTGGTAAGAGCAGAGCAGGCTGAGCCCTGGGCTTCCCTTGCAACTCGCCAGCCTTGCGGCATGGCAGTGTTTGACTAACGTTGCTGAAGCTTTCATGGAGCAGAAGCCAGGCTTTAACGGAGTCATATATTCGAGAGCTTCCAAACTGGAGGAGAATCTATTCTGGTCTTTGAAGTGTCTGGAAAAGTCACTCTCCTACTGACTCTGTGTAGAATTCTCTGTCATAGCTTATACTTCAGTCTCCCTCTGTCTCCTGCATACACCTGCCAGCTGCTGTGCCTTCACTTATTTTGTGCCCCCAAGGCCACCATTTCTCCCTCTGAAATGTTTCTGTCCATTTGTTGTTTATTTGGAAATCATTTGACCATTTAAATCAGATATTTCAAGTCCTACTAGGAGCTCTAGAAAACTTTGTGTTTCTGCATTTTGGATGATGGAGTTAAGAGCCTCTGGGAAGCTTATGCTGCATGGATAAAGTGCAGGTTGTAGGTCACAGCATAAGTAATTTTCTCTGTACTTTCTAGGTCAACAAACACTTCCAGCTTCTATGAAGTTTCCCTCAAAATTCTTTGTATTGCTAAGACATCTGTCTTTCTTGAGTTGTATAAACTGTGTTTGAACTATGTATTAAAAAACAAAACCAGTTTGGTTCTAATTCTTGGAACAGGTGTTGGCGGTTGTTTGCTGTGCTGAGAGGTGGAGGTATTTTTGCTCTGTCTGAAGTTTTTCAGAAGCAGTCTATAGATGTTTCATTTTCTACTCAGGTGTTCTACCTCCAACATAAATCATGAGTGTCTGTAAACGTAAGTGTTCAGGGCGGGGGTGGGGAGTGGGGGTGTGAGGATTGCTTTTGGCAAGACGAGGAATGAGGGTTATATGCCAGAAAGATGTCTGCTGAGATAAAACATTGGGTGGGTAAGTATGTTAAAACCAGTTATGCATCTTAGATTAAAGAACAGTTGTTTTGGACCAGACAGCTCTAAGCAAACACTCTTGGATGATGAGAGAGACAATCCTGCACTGACCCCTTTTTTTTCCCCCTGTAAAACTTTGATCCTGGACACTGACCACATCCCCAGTCATCCACACAGGCTGGAGGACAGCATGGGGACAAGTGGCTGGCAGCAAGGGATAATTGGATGGCTTCTTTCTTGGGACAAACATGTTGTGTCTTTATTTAGTTTTGATGATTACTTTTACCTTCATGGTGCAAAATTGTAGATACACTAATTCAGATACCTGGGTAAAATCGAAGGTTTGATTTTCATCTAGTGGAGCTAAAAGAAGGTAATGTTTAAATTCTCTAGAGACTCAATTTTTAGAAAATTACATACAATATTATGTAGTGAGAAGCAAATTTTTCTACAGTATGCTCATTTTCTGATAATGTGCACAGGTCTATAGCATGCCTTGGAATGAAGGACTAATTTAATCAGTCATTCTTTGTGGCCTGTGGCTGAGATGTAGTTTAACAGGACAAACTTCAAACTTCTATTTTGTCCAAGGCATCTTCAACTAAGGAGCATTCAGTGAATATGAAGAGAAGAAATAGGGGTGCTTGTCTTCATCTCATTGGTTAACAGATTACTGGGGAATGCTGATAGATAGAAGACAACTTTTCCCTGGGTTCTGCTTGGAAAGAGACAAAGTGCTGTGGTTGATGACAGAAAGTTCTGCAGATTGTCCTACCTGTCTGTTACATGTCTTTATTCACGTTTTTATGCCTGATCGCTTAGGAGATAAATCATGTCTCACATGAAAAGATGTATTTCCTCACTTAAGACAGTTCTGGCCTTTAATATAAAAACTTTCCCTCTTATACTAAGATTTATTTAGTGCCATTTCTTTTTCCTGGTCCTTGTGTTGTGAATCTGGGTTCTGCTTGACCATGTACGTAACAGTCTCATGAAAAGTAGAAGGGTAAGACTTGGAACTTGCTCTGATTCCTTATCCTTTCACACAATGCACAGTTGGGAGTTTTTACTTACCAAAATGCACTAAGTCCAAACATAGTATTTTGCCAGAATCCGTGAGGATTGTTGACCTACTGCCTGTGATTGCTGTGGAGAAACCCTTCGCTGGAGTTCTTCTCCCCGTTACTAAGTGTTACACAGTTGTGGTTCTAACCAACAGTGGAGTTTGTACCTGAGGAACCGTGAGCGATGAGAGCTCCCTGATCTACTCAGAGACTTCCTGATCTACTCAAAGCAGTTTCCCTCCAGTTTGTGGTCCTGCTGACAAACTGAGTTGGTAGGAAAGCTACTGCTTTTCAATGAGTAGCATGTTACTCTTCATCCAGCGAACTCACCGACTGCTCCCTCTTGCTTGATCCTCTTGGGAGAAGCATTAAGTGACTCTAATTATAGTAGCAGGAGGTGATAACCTCTTTCTTGTTATGTTTGATTTCACAAAGCTCTGGAGCGTGCTGCTGTTCAGTGCCACGCAATGACAAGAGGTGGTCTGGAGGTCTGGCAAGAAGTAGCTGGTAGTTGTGGGGTTGTCTTTCCTAAGAAGAAAGTACTGCTCAGCCTTGAAGGAACTCCTGCATTCAGAGTTAGACCTTACAAGATGACAAGTTGCAAGGGAAGCTCATTAATAAACCTGATGAGTTGAAAAGTGAGTGCAAGGTTTCTGGAAGCCCTCTCTCTGTGCAATTGTCTTCCTAGCTAATGTCTGGAACACACAGAACGTGGAGGTGTCATCAGTATTGGCCACCCACCCCACTACTCTCCCCTGAAAGTCCAGAAAGATGAATCATCACAACAGGAATCACCTAAAATTGGTATCCAGATGTTCTGGGTGCAAATGGCAGATGCAGCTGGCGAAATGCAGGGAAGCCTGCAGGGAGGAAGCCAGAAATTAGGATGGCTGATAATGAGACGATCATCTGGCATTAACATCTAGGTTTTGCTATCGAATAGGGGATGCAGAGGAGGGTGGTTTATCTTAAATGTCACTTCATGAACATAGTGATTAAAGTGCTTACACTGGAAGTGAGATTTTGGTAAAATGCTTTTCTTTACCAGAGAGAGTTTCAACCCTGCTCTAAATTAAGTGCTTTAGGAATTAAGTGATTAGGGTGCTTAGACATCAGTGGAAGAGTCTTTCTGTGCCATCCTCTGTTGCTGGGATTGCTTCTGTATTTTAAATTTAAGTAATTATCAGAGTACAAGTCCATTCCTTTATCTCGCTTCAGGTTCTCACTCCAGCCTGCAGAATTCAGACAAGACACGACGTGAGAGGTTTTTAAAATAAGCTAGAAATGTTCATGTACACTATCCATCTAGCCATTAATGCTATTCATATTCCTATTGTATTGGTGGTTCTGACACATAAGTGTTTCTCACAGCTGTGGTGCTCCATTTCATTTTGTCTGAGAAATAATGAAGGTAAGCATGAGAGTGATGCTGTCCTTAGTGGGCAGGTTTGCAACCCTTAGAAATGAGCTGTCCTTGGGGCTCGTGCGAGCACATTTGATTGCTTGCAGGCATAGGGCCTCCCAGCCTGGGCAGCGCCTCCAGGATCTATCCCTAAAGGGCGGATGAGCTCGGTCAGGAGAAGCACTAAGTTTGGAGGGACCTTGCGGATGAGTATAAAAGGATTTTGATATTTTATGGGCCTAGGTTAGCAGATGGCAGATGCAATGCAGTATACATTAATGTAGAATAAATAATGAATCTTAGAGAAAAGAATAAGAGGAAACATCTGCTGAATTGAAACAGGATGTATCATATTGACCGAGCGAAGAAGAGCAAGTTACCATGGAGAAATTCTCAAAATGGGCAATACAAAGAGCAAAAAAACGCTGTTGCTGCAGATTTTTTTAATTTTTTTTTTTTTGTTAGAACACAATGTGTTCATTTAGGGGTGTGTGATTGTTGTGCAGGAATATATATTAGTTTACTGGCTTAAAGAACTTCCCCCCACTTGAACACTGAGTTGTAGGGCACTTAGAGCCACACCATATCCATTGCCCACCAGGGGTGAATTTTTCTGAGAAATGTGCCAGTAATTCAGCAGAGAGTGAAGCAACTCTTCCCATCTGCATTAATGTACCAAAAGCGTGATGGTGCAGAGACTTAAGAAATACAAAGCCTCATGTTTAAGGGCAGGATCTAATTGCTCGTTCTGTTGAATTCTTGTGGCTGAACCCATAAATGAGCCAATTTCTAGCAATGCTGCCTCACTTTCTAGGGAAATAATCTTCTGGTTCGTTCCAGCATTATTGTTGTATATGTGTTAGTGAATTTAATTATTTCTTGGTGTTTCCCATTATAGAATGTGAAATAAGGTGGCATTGGTATTGTTGACAGGTTCAATCTCTGTCTCCTTCCTAGTACTGAATTTAAATATCGGTGCTGTAACTGACCCTGTGTAAGAAAGGTAAAAAAGGGTCAATTCCCATCTTGAAAATCCTATGAACTAATAGTAAAAATACTGGTAAAACAGTTTTTATTTTTGAGTTTTAATTTGTTTTGGCTTTGTTTTATGAATGGTAAATCAAAGAACTTTAATACAATGTTAGTTAGCATTAAGCTTGCACATCAGCCAGGAGAGGATCCATATAATATCATAAATGTTGCACAACTGTATATTGTTACACAAATTTTAGTGGTCATGTAATATTTAAAGAATGTTATTCTGTTTTCTTTTTATTTTAATATTTGTCAGAAAAACATAGTCAATATTTTGAACCCTTGTATCCAGATACTGTGCTTATTCATATTTTCAGAATCAATAATCCAGCAATCAGTGAGACAGCGATATACTTATTGTGCATTTTATAAAAATAGACTGACAGAGATTCCGAGATTCCTATCTTGGTTTTCCCATAATCAAAAAGAAAAGAATTAATAATGTGACCTTTACATTAGTAAACCACTAATTATTGCAGTTCAAATACTTGGATGCTGATGGACAAGTACCAGAGGATGGAAGGGAGATTGCCTGGACTACCAGGTACGATGTGTTGCAGTGCAGGAGAGCAGCAAGCCTGTGGAAGGGTCTGCACAGATTTCACCTTGTGATACGTTGGCTTGATGACAGGATCAAGTACCTACAGAACCGAGTGGTGTTAAGATGACCTCGATAAGTCAAATGAAAATGTGAAGTAGTCTGGAGAACTAAAGGTGCCAAATTCTTCTTAAGACAGAGCTGCTGTCGGCAGCGGCCTTTAAAAGTGCTTGGTTTAGTGGTTCTTTCCTGTCTGTGGCTTAAAATAAAAACAGGAGTTTTTCTTCAAAGAAATAAAAAAATATTTCAACACCACTACAATAGTGAGAGAAATTTGTATTTCTCTAGTTTGTTACCCTGGGACAGGACAATGAGCATACATGGTTGTTCTGCTTATGTTCTCATCCCTTTTTACTTGTGGTTTTTTCCTACTATCAGGTTTGTTTCTGCCTGATTCTGTTCTGAGACAGAAGGTGGATGTTGCAACACCCATCTCTCTTCTTTCTTGAAAGCTTAATGTGAATTAATTTCTTCATTTGGTCTCCTAATGAAAGAGGTACTTCTAGCTGCAGAGCTATTCTCTGTTATCTCGGTCATTTTATGGGCCACTTGCAATAGTTTTATCTAATTCAACACATTTCAAAAAATAGGAACCTGGTACCAAAAAAAAAAAAAGAATATGATGTAAAAAAAATTGAAATGAGTGAAAATTACTGGAAAACTTGCTGAATTGGCACGTCATGTTTGCTTGTCTGTAAAGTGTCCACTTAAATAAAGACCAGAAGGCAGGGAAACAAATGTCTGGGATGTCATTCATAATAAACGTAGATGAGCATTTGATTTAACATTCAAGGAAGGCAGGCACTTTATGATGTTGGGACAAGAGAAAAATTACTAGAACTGGAGAAACATAACGATTGGACAAAGCCAAACTACATGGAGGGGAATATTGAGAGTTAAAAATCGTAAGCTTCTGTGTATTATGAATATTATCATGATTAATAAATATTCTAACAGAAATACTAGAAGGCAGTCAAGATTTTGCTGAGAGTTGTGAAGTTTTCCTTGGAGAACAGGATTTGAAACTCTTTGCAATATGTTAAAAGGGGTCACTACAGACCCAAAAAATGAGTTTCCACCAAATGTTATTCTATTTTGAACTGTTAATATTTGTGAATTATTGGCAGCTGTGATCTAACAATTATGCCATCTTTCCTTATTTACATTTCCTGTCTGATGTAAAATCTCAGCAGTTATTGTATATCATTTGGCCTTCTTCAGTGCTTTATATTTTTCCATATTTATCCAAGTCAATGAGAAAAATATTTAAATTGGCATTACAGAATATTCCTGAAAAACAAAAATATTTGCTAATTGAATGTAGAGAAGAGTGACCAAGACAAGACAGTTGTGTTGAAATATCCCTCCTAATGCGCAAAACACGCACATTACGTTTTTAAAATGTGATTTTACTTGAGTAACTCTGTTTGAGATGTGGCTGCGAATAAGTTAGTCGAAGATTGAGTTGCCTTTGACAAGATCTGCATGTGTATGTGTACAAAGTGTATTTTATAAATGTACGTGTGCGTGGTAGCAAATGAGATAAATAGCACAAGAGATATATGTGTGTGTTTATATGGTTTTGGCAACTTAAGTTGCCATGTTTAGGCCACTGGTCTCATTTTCCACATTCCAGATCTCAGAAAGGCTTCAAAGAGCTGCTAATTACAAAATACGCCAAACCTCTGCTTGCTTTGGTAGGTATTTGAGAATTGTCTGTGCACTCCTTTTCCAGTGGAGAAACCCTGTAAGTCCAAGTGCCTGAGCTGACACAGCAGCTTGGCAGCAGATCCAGGAACGGGGGTTTGGGCTGCCCCAGCCTCTGGTGTTTGGGGTTGTGCCACCACGCTGGGCACGGGCTGCCAGCACAACCCTCCACAGGCATCAGATGCACTGCAGCCAGGATGATTTGTTCTGGCAGCAGCTGTTTGCTCCGAGTCACTGTCTTTTTCCAGGGATTGTCCCTTGCCCCATCATCTGTAGTAAATTCAATAATTTCATTTCTTCAATGGGAGGGAGACCATGGATGTCTCAATAGGTTGTGCTGTCCCCGTAACTGAAAAAAACCCCCAGGTTGAATTCAGTAAATCATGTCAAAGTATTTCCATATAGACATTTTTATCATCTTTGTTTAGAGGCTCCAAACCATTTGTTAAAATGCAGACAGTCTAACTGAATCTGAATAAGGAGCTGGGGAGTTGCTATCAAAACACATGCCTCAGTCATAAGGTACCCACCGTATTTTATTGATAGTTTGCTTAAGTCTAGTAAATTAATGTTTGTTTTAAGTTAGAAAAGCTAAATATTTGGCTGTAGGTGAAAAAGATGTAGGGTTTTTTATTCTCCTAGTGCTTTCATTTCCATTATGAACTTCAACAAGCTTACACTGGTGGGTTTTATCTTATACTGTGAAGCTCCATGTCTCACAAGATCAGGTTGTTATTACACAAATTTTTACTGATTTTGCTCCCTGGAATTTGAAAAGGGGAGGAAATTGGAGGAACATTAGGTAGAACCAGGAAGAATATTTTTTAGTGGCTGAGAAACATTACACATAAGTGATTTTATTATTTTTATGTGCAATGTGACATCTTGCCTATTCAACCATTGAAAGACATATTAAATGAAAACTCAGTGAATGTGTGCAAAAATATTTGCAGTTATAGGGTACTCATAACAATCACATATTTAAATAGTAGGTGTTTTAATGGATCAAGCTTTGGGCAGGGGCTAAGGATACATGATCTGCTTTTATACTGCTACTGACCTTCTGTAAATCTTGACAGTTCCGTTCTCCTGTTCCTTTTCCCATAATTTACAGTCAAATACAAAGGATAACATCTCTGGGACAAAGAGTCAATCTTCAGCATTCAGAGCATGTCCAATATAAAACCCACCCTAGTCTTGACTAGAAGTTCACCACCATGTGAAAACACGCATTGTTACTAACCCTGTAGTAGGTCCTGAAGCTGGTTTCGGGTTCAAGAGAAGAAATGCCTGCCTAAAACTTGCTCTAGGAAGTTAGAGGATTGCTGTAGGAAAGTTTTAAAGCCTGCGGTGCTTGGCAGCACAATCCCTCACGTGTCAAATAATTAATTAATGTTCCTCTTTATTGCATTCTGTGCCCATATATAGAAACAACCCATACCACAGCCCAGGGGTTTTAATGATGTTACGATAGAAGTGTCCTTGACCGCTTTATTCAGGGGTTCCTTCTAGGAGCTTGCCAAGGCTGGTAGAGCCTCCTGCTGCTTCAGTGCAAGGCCGCATGTGGCTTCAAAAAGGTCACAGGAACTGCTTGGGAATTGAGGAACAGTTGGCTTGGGAATTTCCCTTCCTCCTTTTCTTGCTCCCTACCTTTGTTTTCCTAGCAGTGAGCATAAACCAAACCCTGCTGCCCGAGCCTGCCTTGTGCTGGAGCCTGGTGTGTGAGTAACCTGGGAGCCAAGCACTGCCTGTGCACACATGTGGTAAGTGGCAGTCCCACCTTCCAGAGCTCGTGAGCAAAAGATATTCGATGCCTGTTTAGGACTTTGGTGTCTTCAGTCTGGTGCCTGAAATGTCTCAGCATAAAGCAAAATTAAATGAAGGAGTATTAAACATCGTGTTGCTGTGAAGACAGCAGTCTGTGTGCTTCTGCATATGGTGATACCTACACAAGCATGACACAGTCATGTGGATGCAACCTGTACTTCAGATTTTAATGGTGCTGCAGTAAAGGAAGCCCAGCATTTAAAAGGTGCTTAAAATACATTTGGAGAGGATAAATTGTGGTTTACTGTGTTGTGAGCCAAATGAGAAATGGTCCTCAAATTAGCCAGGCCATGTGGTTGGGGTTTTTTTCAAATAATCAAAAATGCTGGATTTTCATCACAATGACAAGCTAGCACATGTACAGCACATTCGATCTTCTGTTTTGATTTTGCATTCTCTGCAGAGCAGCAGCCCATGCATCTGTAGGCACCCAGCTCAGCAGGGCCAGGTCCTGTGCCCTCCTGCTTAAGCCACAGAGGTGAATCCTTGTAGTTGTGTTTTCCTGTTAAAACACACAGCAGGTGATTTTGTCCTTTCAAATCCACTCTTTTGCTATCATTTACTCAGAAAGATGGCAGGAGTGCTTACTTTCTTGTTAGAGCTGTAGTAATTTTCATTGACTCCAAGATATTACTGAATTGTTTTGTAAGACCAAATATTTACTCTGATAACTGCTTCTTTCACTATATTAGTTTTGGAGGTGTTCAAAAGCGTCTTCATTTTTGACTGCAAAAGATGGTGGATCATAGTTATCTCCCTGTGTTACCTATTTAATTTCAGAATCCCCAGTGGGTTTCTGTCCTGCAGGATGTCAGGATATTTATTCCTTCAGTTGCCCTCTAAAATTCCTCTCTGACATTGCTGGAAAGGCTTTGGGTTCATTTCCATCAGGATTTGAGGTAACACACATTCAGTGTTCTTTTCAGTGCTGCTGATAGAAACATCCACCTGGCAGAGGTTAGAAACTTATTTTTAGAGACACAGGCCTGACCTAAAGGCAAAATATAGAAATCAGTGGAGCTCAAAATTGACTTTGCTGCTTTTGTGAGTTGTCTGCGTGTTCCACAGTCCCCGCGTTCCACTGGTCTGCAGGGGGTCAGAGCCCAGGTCTGACTGCTGGGCTCATCGCTGCCCTGCGAGAGGCTGCTCGCGAGGCCAGGACGGTGTCACGGGGAGCAGCGCTCAAGGACAGCATGAGGTGCAACTCTGCTCAAGAGCACGGAGCCCGCACCTTGAATCTGTGAGTTGGCTTCTTGCCTGTCTGGTAACTTAGGCCAGGATGGGCTAACCTTTGGAGGCATGTGGACTGCCTTCAGATTTTGGGGGTTCCCACTTTGCCTGCTGGCACTGCCCCAGGACCAGCAGCTGCCCCCTTTGCTTGTGTTCCCAGGGAGAGGTGGCGGGACAGACTGACGTGAGCCCTGAGCTGCCCGATGCTGATGTAAGCTTTTAGCGGCACAGCACTCTCTGGCCTGAAGGCGATTACATTTCTGGCAGAAACAGGATATTTAAGATTAATTCAGAACTCAAATGATTGTTAGTAGTGTTGCAGTGAGATAGTGTTTATGAGGAAAGCGGTACTTTTCAAAGCTAGCACTTAATGGAGGAGGAATTGCTGGGTTTCCTGAGCACCTCCTAGACTCCAGGCTTTTATTTTTTCCCTTTTCTTTTCTTTTTTTTTTTCTTTTTTTTTTTTTAGATTGGTTGTGAACATCCTAAGTAGGTCAGTGTATATTTCAAATATTTCACAAAATGCTAGAGCTCTTAAAGCCTGATTAGGAGAGGTTAATAAATGCTTGCTTTCGGTGTTTGCTCCTTTGTTCAATGCATCGGGTTTTAGTTCATGTTCTTTGTATCTTAATATTGCTTTGTTACTTGTGGAACAGACTGCAAATTATTTTTGCTAATTTTTTTTTAAAGTCTAAATGGCTTGGATTTTTTTTTTTTGCTTTGGTTTTTTTGATGCAATGGCTTTTACTACTTGGCAACATTATATTATAGAGTGAAGCTTTCTGTTGTTTCTCATTTCTGTTTCATAATACTTCAATACTTTTTAAAATGTCCATTAAGTATAATGATTTTGCTTTACTTACTCCCTATATTGGACTGCTGAGACTCATGTGATCTTTTTCTTTCCCACTCACGAGTTCTGTTTTCCTTTTTGGGCATAGTTTGTCTTCAGAAGAATGTTTTTCATGTCTGATAGCCTTCTTTGCTCTCTCCCTCACACTGCCTTTTGGAGATGGAGAACTAGGGAGACCTATTAGACTGCTTTTGGGTTTGGGGCTTGGTTTTATTTTTGTTCTCTTGCTGCAGTTTTAATCACGCCTTTCTTATATGATCTCTTCGTGAAGTTGCCTGGCACAAGCACATATTTTAGTGTTTTAATCCCTCAGGCTTTCTTTTAGCTAACTTCCATGTTCTTATGTAATTCCTCTCTTTAACAAGTAAAACAGGGATGAACTCTGTACATGAGGCCAGACATTTTCTTCAGTATTGTGTTGAACAATATTGGAGGTGGAGAGGAAGACCGGGGATTATCAAGAGAAGTGGGAATCCACTTTTCAAAGGGGAGGGGGATCAGAGGGAGAAACGAGTGGCAGTAGAAAATACCAGGTTCAGGTTACTTTGAAAAATACAGGATAATTTAGTCCTTGTGGGAATTGAGAGAGAGACAGAAAGAAGAGAAACCAAAGGGGATGACAAGAAGAGAAGTTGATAAAGACACTATATCCATTACAAAGTGGATGGACACTATATGGGAGCAGTAGGAATAATGCTCAGTCATCCCTATTAATAACGAAGCGCTCATAAGACTCTGATGCAGAGAGTAGGGCTCCCCCACAGTGGTAGTCCCTAATCTAAGGTTTACATAATATGTCTGCATACAACCTTATTTATATTCGTCATGAATGGAGGTGAAAAACTGTTTAGTAGTAGATCCCTTAGTAAAGAGTTACTTAAACTTTAACTCACATCCCTGAGTGAAATGCTGTTGGTCTGTCTGTAGAGCTGAAGGAACTCAGAGTCCTCTGGTGGTCTGAAAGTCTGTATAAGAAAAAAAATATGAGTAACATATATACTTTAATAATATTTATACAGCTGTAGGAGTTTTACTTTACTTAAAAATTTCAGCAACTGCATGTTATCCAGAAATATTTCCATCAGCCTTTTGAACAACGAACTTAAGATGATGTGAATCTTAGCCCAAAGCCCATGCACATAACACATGTTGTATTGTGAGTTGATAGATCTGAACACCCGTTCCTTATTATTGCCTTTATTTTTTCTTTCTGAAGAATATTTTCTTTGCTGCCTTAAAACTGATATGATAAGTAGATCAATTGCATCAATCTGTATTCCTGAAAGATAGGACAGACATATATTGTAGCTGCAGATGTTATGAAAGTTTGACAAAAAATGTCTCATAACTTTTCTAGTGTTCAAGGTCATAGAAAAAAAATTTCTCACATACGGCAGGAACTTGGTTTTAACCTGTGAGTCATAAAATAGAAGCTGTAAAACAAGTCTGTGAAATATAGTAGAAGAATATTAGTTGTTTTCAACTGACAATTCATTCTGTAGGTACTGAAGTAGACACAGCTCTGTATCACCAGTCATTCCTTCGGAGAGAGAAAGTGTATGGTCAGCACAGACTAATGTCCTTTTATGTGGAAAGGTTTTTATTCCATCAGTAGAGTAGCTTGTTGAAATAATAAAATATGTACTCTTCACCTCTTATTTTCATTTCCTGATATATGATAGCTTGAACTGCTGTTGAGTAAAATTTGCAGCAAATGTTCTTCCTTGTTCTCATTTGATATAGTTCACACTCCATTAACATCCTGATAGAGAGAAGGACGTTGCTGCGTAACTTTTTATTTTCTTGTACCTCTGAGATGACTTTGGGATACCATACTGTGACTGCAGAACATCACACAGATTTTAGATAGTAGTGTCAATGCAGGGGGATGAATTCTTCATTAGTAATCATATTCTGAATTAATTGTTTTGTTTAATTTTTTAATCATGAGATTACAGCTGAATTTATCTTATTGTGCACATGTCTACTGGAGCACTCACGCTGTGAGTGCCACTCTACTTCTGGCAAATACTTTGGCTGAGTGTCTGCAGCCCCTTGTTTAAAGAAAAGTATTTCACATTGGGAAAAAAAAATCACTTGTTCATGACATTGGAATAGAAAGGTGATTTTTGTAAAAACAGAATTTACTTTTTCTATTTCAGGTTGATTAATGCAGTTAAATATTATTTATTTTTCCGATGAAGCATTCTTTTGCATGTGTCTGTAGTCATTTCTTCAGCACAGATTATATAAAAGTGGTGTTTGTATTTGAAAAATTGTCTCTTATACAGGTAGGACAAAACTAGACTCTGTAAGTCATCTGATGGAGGGGAGATATTGAATACAAGATTAGTTTGAATACAAACAATTGTTAAAGAGGTAAAGATCTAAAGACAGATACCAAAGGACCTGTCTGGGTGGAAAAGATAAGGTGACATAGATCACTTTAATGAGTGTTTCAGCTGAAATTCGGAATTAAAGTGCCTAAAATTGGCACCAAGAAATGCTGAATGCTTTTCATTCTTTTTAACTGAAATGAAAATAGAACTTCTTTTGTCATCTGACAGGGTTGCGTTTATCAATCTGAATACATGGCCTGTCAGGAACAATAAGTATTTGCAGATTCCTTTGAGGTCACTGGGAGTTGAGGGATAAGCAACCTTTTAAATCTACCCCTGAGTGTCTGTGACAGAGTGCATGAGCCTTGGGGCAGGTGGCGCAAGGAAAGGGTTAATTAAACAAACCTCTACGGAGGGGCTGGCAGCTTACTCTTATCTGAGGATCTGCAGGGGTATTGGGTGGGATCTGTGGTGTCTGTGACTCTCTCCAGTCTCTGTCAAGTGAAACAGAGGAAAGGGATTAAAATGAGGCTAGAAGAAGCCTGGCTATTAATGGGAAGACTGAGATCAAGCAAACTCAGAGACAGGGGCGCCCACGTTTGGAAGATCTTTTTTAACTCAGTCTTTAAGTTGGCATCACTCTGTCACAATGAAAAGGGGGCTTGGTAACAGCAGAAAGGTGTTCCACAGCATCACGTTGGCCATCAGACTATACTTTAGTCCTTTGATTCCTTTGTGATTTGGGTACTCTAGACCAGCTGCATGTGCTCAGAGGAGACTTGAAATGATGCTGCTCTGACCTACCACCCTTGTCCTGTTTTTTTAACTGACTTTGTCACAGAGGCTGCAGACCAGAGCCAAACTCTCTCCTTTTCACCTGTTTGATTCCAAAGCAATATGTAAAAAGTGTTTTTTATCTGCAAAACAAACCGTGGAATAAAGCCAAACCCTTGGTGACATACCTGTGCTGTTACAATGTTTGAGTGTGGGTAATGTAAGCAGGTTTCGCCCCACGGTGTGACCTCTGCAATACCTCAGCAGTAAACAGTATTGGTAAGAACGGCTGGCTTCCAAGCAGATCAAGAAAGGGGAAAATAAGGAGGCTCTAAGTTATATTTTGCTTTGTTAATACATGTTTTCATTTCAATTTTTCTTAAAACAATCCTTTCTAGGATTTGTATTTTGGATTCCTAATGTCATTTTACAACAAGCAACTCTTAATTAGATTTGAGAGTCCTGATAATCAGATACCAATCTTTTTGGTAGACAAAACATGAGGTATTTTTTGCCTGTGATTTAAGCTGGATTTGAAGTTGGTGTACTTGAAGACTGACCTGAGTCAACCCTAATGGGAATAAATCAGAAGGTTCTGATATGGGCTTTGTGTCAGATGGTGCTCAAGATCTAATTGTGTAAATCAGAAGCCTTAGAAGTCTCAGTTCATGCTAGCAGCCATGTGAAGAATTGCTGAGACTACCTCAGCACCTCACGGGGCACTGTAGCCCTTGACTAACTGTTTTCTTGGCACCTTTCTAAATCTGCCCAGCATGAAGCACTGTCTAGGGAGGAGAATTCCTGCATCTGTGTTCTTGATTGTGTTTTGGTTCCTCTTTGGTTAGTTCAGAAAAACCAAGATTTTGCAAACTTAAGGTGTCTTGACTTGTATCAGTTTTTCATCCTAATTTCTTAGAAAACAGCCCAACATGCTGCAGAAGTATGGCAGCCCCTTACTCATGTGAGAGGAAAGCAAAGACTGTCACTGCACGCAGCATGCCTGAGCTGTGGTGGAGGAACGTGTCCCAGGCTGTGTGCCATGAACACACGACTCTCAGGGTAACCACTCACAGCATAATCAGTAAGTGCCTTGAAAGGCTGTGGAGATTGGGAAGAAAGCCTTTATTTGACTCCAGGGTTGTGACTGAGCTCTTGGATGAGAATTTGGTTTCATCTTGTACTATGGGTAAGCTGCAATTTTTGTTAATAAACAGACATTGTGTGAAACTTCTGAAGAAGATAATGGGTCATCCAGACACCTTTAACTGATTTAGGGCTTCTTTGTCATTATCTTAGCTTTCTGTGCACTTCATAGATTACGTAAGAAATAGCAGGTGATGTCCTGATTTCTTAAAAGAAACTCTCTGAAAGATCAGGAGATGTGGCAGACCACCAATTTGAGCTGATTGCATCAAGTAAAATCTCAGTACTCGTTATGGCAAATTTCAGTCCATATATACAGTACTACACTTGCTTTCGTATCTCTGGAAATTTTACTTTTTCATATGTACCCATGAGGAGAAATCATTTCTTTGTGCCCTTTGGCAGCCTCCTGTAGTTTTAACACTTGCAGCTAACTTACAGTTCATGTTTTCTTCATGATTCGAAATGTTTCCTATTACTTCTGCTTCCTTGCTCTCCTTTTTGTTTTGCTTATCTGCTGTAGGAAGAATTCTTCCAGTTTTCTCTGGTGTGATCTTTTAGGAAGCTTCAGTCTCTTGGTATTTGGATGAAAATGCTTTTTACTCTAATTTTTGTATTATGCATGCATTGCATTTTGACTCCTAGAATTTCTGAACTATGACTAATATGATACTGTCTAGAAATGATAGGTATTAAGCAAGCAGCCTTAAAGTAAACAGTGCATTTGCAGTGCAACTGCGAGTTTTGAGTCCCTGCTAATGAAACAGTCCTGGGGAGGCATTCCTTTCCATGAGAGCCTTTACTTCTTCTGTCTTTCAGAACACCTCAAAAAGTTTGCTCTTCTTGCTGTACCAACTCAAGTAACTTTCACTTGCTTGCAAATCCTTGCCTGGAAGTTGGCAAGCCCTTGCTTGCCTGTGTCTGACTGTATTTTTAGGAGTGACTCTGTGTCGTGACTCACTCACCTGCACCAGACCCCCACGTGAGCGATGTCGTCAGTTTTCATCAGAGCACTGGAGTCAAAGTAGGACTTGTTTGGCTCAAACTGAACATCAGCTGTTTCCCCAACCTTCCCAGATGGCATTTATTGTGCAAAAGGGTTTAAATGACCATCTACGTAAGACGTTGCTGAGCAGCCACATGGATTATGTCAAGCCACTAGGAAAACGACCATTTTTCATGAGATTAATAATGCTGAAAAAGGAAGTGCAGGCTTTGTGGGTGAAGACAGCTGTGTAGTGGGGGAACATAATCCTGGGGGCAGCTCAGAGGAGCTGAGCCTTGCTCTGGGTTGTCAGCATGGCCTCTATGGCAGTTCACTGTGGAAAGGGGGTGATGTCCTTGCCAGGGTGGGGTGCTAAGCTTGCAGAGTGTGTCTATTATCAATGTTATTTCTAGTGACCCCGTAAAATAGGAGAGGGTGCACATGAAGTAAGAGGAAGTGGTTGGACACACCAGATATTTCTGGTCTGCTGCTGCACTGGTGGCTCAGAAAACAGTTTGCAAACTCGTGGTAGGGGCTTTATGTCCTTCTGTCTGTCCTGAACTTGGGAAGTGTCCTTTTTTCAGGGGAATTAAAAAATGAAGGTGTCTCATGTCAGAGGAAGACAGGTACTTCAGCTCCATACTCCAAAATACTGGGTCTGGCTCATAGATTTACTTGCAATTACAGCACAGTGTATTTTATTGAGATGACTTGTAAATAAGTATTTCAGGCAAAGATCCAGCAGTTCACTTCTTTCTATTATTTACTCATGTCTGAAGAACAGAATAAAAATCCCACAGGCACTTAGGTTTTGTGCAACATTCTCTGTATAATGCCACAAACTATATCCAAGTTCTGTTTCGCTGTATTTTTGTGCAAATGTGCATGTTTCATAAGAGTAAATGAGTGACAGTGTTCATAATAATATTTTTCTGTTACAATTTTTAATATCTTAGTTATAGTCTTGGACAATTTTCAACTTGCCTCAGAATTTAACAATCTGGAGAAAAACTGGTGTCTGTGTAGAACAGAATAGACTGTTTTCAGTGGGGAGGGACCTACAGTGATCATCTGGTTTCAACTGCCTGACCAGTTCAGGGCTCACCAGAAGTTAAAACATTGTCCAAATGCCTCCTAAACACCGACAGGCTTGGGCCATCTGATGTTTTGTGGCTTGCTTTGAAGGTCAGGTGTGAGGTCTGGGTCTGACTTGGAGGAAGGAGAAAAGCAGATCTTGCTTTTAAGCACTCAGCAATTACCCTGTGAAGTATGGGTAATGTAAAACTTGACACTTACAAAGGCAACAACATACTCACTTATATATTGATTTGTTATTCAAATGTTGCCCTCTGAGTGAGAGGACTGTAATGCTCCCCCTTACAGCCTCAGTCAACCTTGGATCTTGCATGCAGTTTTTAAGTCACATCTGGTTGTTGTGGTCGATTCCAAGGTAGGAAATTTTACAATATATGCCATGCTTGCAGTTTAAATTGAGAAATAAGTAAATAATTTCCATTTGTTCTTGATTATTTTTCTTTTATCTTTTGTTTGTTTCTTTTGTTTGTTGGTTTGTTTTTCGTTTAAGTTTTAACTTTAAAGTTTTAAATTTTTAAATTTATGATATGGTAATCATATTAACTACATTTTTACTAATGTCAGATATACACCTATGTATGCATGCTTTGAAACCTTCCTATGCTACATAGTTCAACAAGGCATTTGTAAAACTTGCACAGTCTAACCACTGAACATACAAAGGTTCAAAGCACTTGTGCTTCCATGCTGCTGGCAAAATAAGAAAAACTGTCGAATAAATTCTATCGAGAACTACTCTTTTAAGAAAGAGATTCTTGTGGTTCTGTGAAAAAAATATTCCACATAGCACAGAAGCTGTGGCTAAGTTAATATGTTTCAATTCCATTTCAACCTTTTCAAAAATCTACACATTTTATGAGTTCTGGGTGATAGCTATTTCCCTCTCAATAGCAATTTTTGTCTCACACTCAAAAACAAGTGCATCAAACAAGAAAGTTGGAACAGTCCAAATCACATCATCAGCTGAAAAACCTTTCTCATCCACCAATAAAGCTAAAGCCACAAACACACAAAACTGTTTGTCGTCTGGTATCTAAATCCAGGAGAAGCTGTGTAATAGGAGACTAATAGTAAAGGTCTCCTTTTTAAATCTTTTTGAAATTACCCTAATATGCAATGGAAAATCTGATTTTAGGAAAAACAGAAATACTGTCATGTAAAATTAGTTTATGTACAGTTTTATTTTAGATGTCCTTTATAAAATATTGAAGTTCTTTTTCTAAACTGTGATTCACTCAATTAGACTATGCATAAGACTCTCATCTAACACCATTGTATCAGGTGCTGGACCAAAGAAGGAAAGCAGTAATCTCAAATCAGTGTACCTAAAATGGATACCAAATAGTTTGTTCTCTTAGTAAGAGGATTTATCCTTTTTTTCTTATGCATAAATTTCACTTCCTCTTTGTCTGTTCACATGTTTAAGTCTACACTCTGGCCTTGAAATACCTCTGTATAAAGAGCTGGTTCTGGGCAGTGCTCGGTTGCTCATCCTCTCTCTACGTCTCTCCTACAGCTTTCATGCTGATTGTTATGCTAGCTCCATTAAATTCTTATTTCTTGTGTCACCTTTAGTTGAAATGAAAAAAAAAATCATAACTGAGTCAAATGTGCAAATGAAAAAGTGGTTTGTCTGTGTGCAGGGACCGCAGTGTCCTAGATCCCATGGGCACGGCCAGGAGGTTGAGAGGAGGAATCAGTGCCCCCTGCTCGGCACTCATTAAACCTCACCTGTACACTGCCCGGTTTGGTGCTCTCTGGCACAGGCACACACCATAAACCAGAGGGCTCTGAAGGCACTGGGGCTGGAGCAGCTGCCTTGAAGGGAAAGCTGCAGGAGTGGGGCTGGCTCAGATGGGGTCAGAGGCACCTTGGGGCACCTTGCAGCCCTTCAGGTCACAGCGAGGAGGCGACTGCTGCTTGCTACAGTGTGTGGTGAGGGGCCAGAGGCAACAGACAGAAATTGGAATGAGGGAGGTTCAGAGTGGAATTGAGAAAAACCTTTTCCACCCTGACGAGGGTGAAGCAGCAGCACAGGTTGCCCTGGGAGGTTGTGCAGGCTTCATCTTTGGAGGCTTTCAAGACCTGAGCAGCTTGGTCTGACCATGCATCTGCCCCAGTGTCAGCAGGAGGTTTTCCTAGGGGAAGGATTTCCCACAATTTTAGTCTTGGTGCTCTGCTCCTTGGTGGGGATTCACATTAATTTCTTCTCCTCTGCGCCTTTAGCATCCCAGTTTCTGGCAAGGTCTCCTGCACCACTGCTACCCTGGTCCCAAAACCTTTTGCAGCTGTGATGATGAGAGGCTGGCTGCACTTTTGCAGGGCAGGCATTCCTGAATAATCTCCACATACCTTTCACGATTCACTGTCCCTTTTTTTAAGAGTCCAAGTCCAAGTTCCATGTTATCTTAAAAGTTGCTTCAAAGCTTTAAAATGTACATAGAGTGAAGTTAAATGAAGAGATATGGGATATTTTCATGCCGTGTCTTGATGTGTTGCTGTGAAATAGCAATGACATAACTGGCTAAACACAAGTAACTTCCACAAAACAAAGAACATCTCTGGCATCTAACATGGGGTCCTGCCAACACCAGTACCATCAAAGATTTCTATTGCCTTTTACTAAGCTTGACGTTAATGAAAATTTAATGAGTTGTAATTAAGGACTGAAGGAATTGAAGATTCTTTATCAAAGTTTCCAAATTCTGCTTGGTGAATAACAGTAATTGGCAAAAGCAAACATATTGATTTATCCTTTATCCTAATTGCTATTCTGTAAATGCAATGGGCACTTCCCCCCCAAATTAATAAAAGATCCCTTTTGAGGGTTTAATTAACTGTTCTTTAAATTCTTCATTAATCTAAAATTACCCTTCTGTGACAATTATGCACCTTTAAAAAAATTCCTTCTAACATAAGCTATAGAGGTATACACTGACTTGGCAACCTACTATTAGCTTGCAAAAGGGAAGATTTATGGCTGGAAAACGCCAGCTGCACCTGTTGTTTTTGCTGAACAAATCGCCCTGAAGTACACCATCACTCCAGCCTGCCACTGCATCATTTGTATTGCTAGGAAAGTGGTTTTTTTCTGCATCAATAGTATATATTTTTTAGAAATGAGTAAAACCACACCGTTCCCCAAAGTCTAACCGGCATGTTTGTGATTTTACTAGAGTCTTATGAATCATTGGTAAAATAACACACTTCGATTAATGAGTAATATTAGCTATAAAGTGTCTTAAATAAGATCACAGGGTGTGGTGGTTTTAACCTCTCACGGAGCAAATCTGAGATCTGTGCTTTGCAGGTTGCATGTCTCCATTAGCACCCTGTTGAAATTTGACCTTGTGTTCTTCATAGTAACCAAAATAAAAAGACTAGCCAGTTATTAACTTTCTGGAAATAATGGATGGTAATCACGACTGTGGTCAGAGAGGCTTCAGGGGATCACATTTGTGTGTCACCTGAGCATAGATTTAAGTGAATTTTGTGCTGACTTCCTCTGGTCCCGAGGCTTGTTCAGGGGTGAAGGGGTCTCTTCCCTAATGTTCTGTCAGGCATTTGGTAAGCAGATTCAAAGCTGCTCCACAAAGGAAATCCTCAGGGCAGCTCCTTGCAATCGTGGCAGTGGGCAGATGGACATACCTCTTGCATTCCCCACAGCCCATTTCTGTAACAACTTATCACCACATATTCTCACCTACTTGAAAATATGCCTAATGTGGTACAGCCATGAGAGCTGGCAGAATTTCTCCCTTTTTTTTGTCCTAATCTCTTTCCCCTCTTCCCTGACCCAAATTGCCTCTTTTGTCTCCAGCAGGTTCCCTCACCATCACATGTCCAGTGCACCTGGTGGGTGATATCAGGCTGCAAACTGCAAGGCTTCCTTTTTTGACAGGCTTTGTAGTGTATTTAGAGCAGTAAAACTTGATGCTCTGTCAAATAAATGGAGACAACAACCAAAGAAGTAACTCCAACTGCAGAGTCTGGTGGCTGAGATAGAGGTGGAACCAAGGCTGATGTGGACTATAACAGCTGCTGTAAAATAAGCCATAGTTCACTTAAAAAATATAGGATTAAATCCTGAATCTGGACCAGAGTCCTGTTATGTGGTTAGGTTCCACCAAATTAAAATCACCTGTGCAATTGCCTTTGAGTGTAGAACCCTAAATAGGTGGCTTTAATAACTAGAATGAAATTGTTGTTATTAAGGGATATGGGACTGTGATCTTATTAGCTGCAAAATAGACCAAAATAGAGGTAGTCAGTGCTTGTGGAAGAAGATGGTTAATTTGTTTGTGCTGTAGAAAACTGTGGAGAGCTTGGAAGGAAAAGTTTAGGCTGAAAATGTCCAAAACATTGTTGACCAAAGAAATATTTTTCCTTTTTTTTTTTCTATTGTCATGTAAAGGTGCTCTTCAAAAGTATTAAGGTGTGTGTCATACTTCTTGGCAGGTGACTGAGAAGGGGATTGTTTTATTCAGTGGAGGGCATTGCTTTATGTGAAATGTATATTAAGGTCTCATATTTAGACCTGAAAGTGTTACTTGCTTAAATCTGCCTTTATGGTCACTGCCTCCATTTTCACCATGTTTTGTGGCTGTTAACATTGCAGAGTTGTACTTAAAGGAGAAGGCAGTCGTTTTCTTTCGGTTTATGCATTATCTGGGAGTTACTTGAATTCCCAATTGCAAAACTTCATTTTGACATGGGAGTAAATCATTCACAAACTTGTCTTTAAAAATCCAGCAAAGATTTAAAAGATCCATTTAATTCTAATGTTAAATATGGAAGTTGCTCAGATCCTATTTTTCTCCTTCAAGGAATCTTTATTGAGGTAAGAAACCTGATTTTTTTGATCCAAGTTATTCCAGTCTTTCCCCCTACAGACCTTTCCACTGAAAGGCATTTTAAGGACTATTAAAATGAGGGACATCATGAAGGCTTGCTCTCAGAATTTGTAATATTAATTTTTAATAGCTTCTGAATTATTCTGTTTATTTTATGGTTCATATAATAACATGGTAGATGTGGTGGTTGCATTTCAGTGGAAGGAATTCAGGTCAGACTTGCTGATATCTCCCTGATAGCAGACTGGTGCCCATTAAAAGCGCTGGAGGTCTTTTCAGAGGGGAGTTGCTGTTCTTCTTCTCCTTCTTTTCACCTGTTTTCTTTCTGTCTCTCTTTGCATGTGTTTTTAAGTACACGTCTGTCTGTTCTTTATGTAGAAATCCTTGTAACATCAATTTTATTTCAACCTTTTGGGATCAAACAGGAACATATTAAAGTTAAGGTTTTACTTTATTTGATTAATGCATTAGTACAAATGAAACAACTTTGAACTAAGACTCTGTTTTTTACATCTTTTAGTCATTACAGCAAACCAATATAGCATCAAGAAGAGTCAGATCAGGGAACACTGTTTGGTAGAGCATGGTAAATAATGTGGTCCTTGGGAAACAGAATATGCATTCAAAACATCATTTTACCAATTTCCTCCATGGTGCTAGGCAGAAATGCTGGTCATGCCGTGTCCTCTTTATTTTAACTTGTGCTAACCTACTTCAAAATGGCCACTGACCTTTTTTTAAAGAAGATTTTACATTTATATATTGTACTTGTCACGGTCATCAGTTTAGTTTTCCGTTCAGAAAATAAGTTGGGGTTCTTAATAACCTACTTCATAGGCCCTTATTTTTTATTGATAGGGTTATTAGTTCTTTTCAAGATTTTTCTTGGTTGGAAAGACTACTATTTCAGCTTTCTTTGCTTCATTGCCATCTGCAATTGTCTGCTGTTTGATCACTGTATTAGATTTTCCCTTTGTGTTCTGGCAAACAATGTGTAATGATGGAGGATGGAGGAACCATCAGGGTAACCTGGATACCACCACAAATATCTGCCAGAAATAAAGAAAACAACAGTTGCTGCATTCCTAAAGCGTGCTACGTGCTGCAATCCCCTCATTCTTTAAGTGCTAGTAATTGGGACCATTTGTTGTCATTTACGTAAATAAGGTAATAAATCATCAAATATGCAAAGCAGGACATTAAGTCATCTGCATAAAATCTCCAGATTTCCGAACATTTAGTCTCTACAAGTATGGGCAGATTGTAACCAAGAAATATCTTTCCAGATGGCTTGGGCAGGTGAGGATGCAATGCTCGTGCTTTTCAGAGGAGTAGTGGTAAACTCGGACTACCTGAACTATTATCTATAGCTAGAGAAACACAATAAATGGAGTTGCAGATTTTTTATTGTTGTTTAACAAGCATGTTCCTCTCTCCAGAGTTGCTCAGACAGCAAGGGATCAAGCAGCCGACTGTTTATAGACAGTTTGCTCAAACCCATGCAGTCAGCATTAGAGGGCACTTAACTGTGCTGTAAGGACAGTGTAATTGACAGAAGGGATCAAATTCAACACCAGTCACTTGAAATTTTGACACAGAAAAGAACCTTGTGCATCATATATGTTGTACCGTGTAAGTAAAACTGTGCAAAAAGTGAAGCTTGCTGTACTCTGATGATGCACATTTTAAGTGGGACTTAGGAGAAAACGTATTTTTTTCTTTTCTGTTATGGCCAAAACCACACAAAAAAATCACAGACAGCTGATCAGATTAGCTTCTTGAAATATTCATTAATGGGTGTCTGAAAAATATTGCATCTCACAAGTAAAAAAATACATTTTATATTCTGCAGTTCACTGAGTCATCACTCCCAGGGCTAATCCTGAGAAAAGGACACTGGATTGGTGGAACACACTCTGTGCCTGCCTGCAGTTTAGACAGTGTCTCTAATTATTTTGCTTTTTAAAAAAGCCCCCAAATAAATGTTATTGTAATACCTGACTATAAAGGGTTCTATATCTGCTTTCTTGCCTCCTGCTTTCCATAGACCCGTGGAGATTTTTCTTTACATCCAAGCTCTGTGGTGGAAAAAGACTGTGGTAGTCCAGCCAGGAGTGCCAGAGCTATGGGTGCCCTACAGAGCTATTCCTTCTCACCACTGAGAGGACAACCCTTGCCTTCCCATTGTTCTCTTTCCTCTGTAGTTTGCTCCTCCTTGGGAGACCATCCACCGCAGCGCCCGTACCCGGGTGCTATTAATGGAGCCTTGGTGGATGAGGAATAGTTAAAATACTTCATGTGGGATATGTGAATTGCCTTCATGCCTGAAGTTTGTCCTCCTTTCATTCATTTTGTGCTTACTTTTCTTACCTATTTTTTCCCCTGTGTGGCTGATGCAGAACTTCATGATGAAAGAGGAGAACTGAAACAATGAAAAGGACTTATCTGGGCCTTGACCATATGCACAGGACTCTGTCAGTCAAGGATTGTGTTTGTGTCTCCCGGCATATCCAATCTGCTCCTGCTTCCTACCTATTTCCTGTTCTCTTCACTCCGAGATTTCATTCAAACCATCATAAGGGGCTGATTTTCTGTAAGGCACATTTTATCTCTTGTAAAGCTTTAAGCTCTCTGTGTTGTATTTTTGATGTGTCAGAGCTCTTCTAAAGGTTATTCTTTTATTAAGAGGTGGTCATTTGAAAACGATGACTCAAAAAGCTAGAGAAGGCTGCACCTATGCTAAAACAAATTAGCAACTAACATTTGAAACTAACATTTTCTTCAGAGTGAAATGTCAGTGTAGTGTTACAAATTGTTTCTCTCCCTCCCCTTTTTATGGTGGCAATAAAGACTAAGCTAGTCATAGTTTCACTTACATAATTTCAGAAGAGATGCTGAAATTCGGACACTTTTCTCTTTTATCAAAAAACTACTAATGCTATGAATTTGGCAAAAGAGAATTTTGTGCATATTTTAAAATGCTTTAAGAACCTCATGTGAAATACCTGCAGATGTGGAAAGCAGTATTCACATGTTACTTAACAATGAAGTAATAATAGTGATGATCTGCTGTGATTTATAGCTAATGGATATTCCTTTAAGAACATATTGATCCTAAGTTCTTATTTGATTTGATTAAAAGATCAGAACAAGCAAAAAAGCTTTGAACCAAGATTGTATAAATTTTAGCTCTCTTAGTCATTACAGCCAACTAGTATAGCACCAAGAACAGCCAAATCACAGAACACTTTGCTAGAGTTTAGCGATAATTTAAATATGGCATAAATATTTGCATTTTGTATTCTTCCGTGAGTGGCTGATATATAGAAAAAGGTAACATTCTGAAAAAAAAAAAAAAGTATTTGTTATGAGTTGCATGGCCAGCTGTTCACAGTTGACTGTTCCGTCTGGAATTGCTTAGTGATTAACATGTCTCATCAGGATAAAGTACCCAGGCCTGCCATCACAGTTGGCACCAATTGGAAATCTTAGCAACAGTCTTGGCAAACATTTCAAACATGAATGGCTGTGTTTTCACACCAGTGCCCCATTGCTTTGTTCTTCTGATGGTGTCCCCTTTGGTCTCTGCAGTTACCTGTGTCCAAGTGTGCCTGGGCTCCTGTAACCCTCCAGGCGGGGAAGGGAACCGAATGCAGTTGTCAGAAGGCGTCCTGAGGGACGGAACAACAGCAGCTGAGGGAGAGTAGCCATGTACCTGTACTGGGTTAAAAAAACCATAACCTTGATGTAGTTCAATCTTTACAAACACTTTAATAGTAGGCCACAGACCTGTGTACTCAGGCAAACCAGGACTTTGAAGGTCTTGGAACCAAAGCCAAATATGAGATGCAGAAGTGATAAAATAATAAAGAAAATTAACTTTGCCCTTACTTAAGGTGTTTCTGAGTTTGTGGCAGAATAAGGTATTTAGATTCTACAGCTGTAAATGCTTTTATCTTTAAGAACGTTTTTGCTATCGTTTAATTTTCCAAATTTTGGCAAAAAGGAAATAAAGTAGACCTGAAAGGGTTTTTTTTCTGACTTAGGGTTTTTTCGAAAGACTTGGAACTGAGATTAAATTTTTATGGCTGAGTAGTAAATCTCTGGAACAGGATTTCCTGATATAAATGACAACTCTGCTTTAATTATAGCATCTTCTAGGCAGCTATTATATTACAGCAGGACCCTTAACAGACTTTCCTTTTTAAGACCATATTCAAGAGTAACAGGACTTGCCATAATTACAGATTGCTTTCTGTTGGAGGGGTTCACTTGTCTTTGAATGAATGACTAGATTCCTTTTGCATGGTTTATTTTCCCAGCAAGATTGTCTTCAGATCTGTGTGAACTGTTTTAAAATCGGTCTCAGTATATTGAATGTGAAGCATCTTCTGTGTTATGCAACTATTTCAGAAATCGTATATGGAAAAATAAAGCACTGGTACATAGTTCTAAGAAAGCTTTAACATCTGCAAAATTAACTTGTCACTAATTTTGTACGCTTCAGTTACTAGAAAATGTAGCTCTCTGAAGCACCAAACTTTTTTTTTTATTATTATAACATTACATACCTATCTGTGACTTGCATCTGAAATTGTTTTCATCACAGATCTTGTTCTTTTGGTGCCTATACATTTATTTCTCATTTCATGCTGAAAATGTTATGCCATCTGGTTACTTGCGTAATTTTGTAAAGAGAAGACTTCATTAATTTGCAGTTTTAACTTCTGCACCTGCAACTTCCATTTACTGGTGGAGCAGTTGTTGCCTGTCAATAGTTCAGAAAGAGTCTGCTGAAGCTGAGATATTTCTGTATACATGACTTTCTCTCTTTAGATACTCGCAGGCCAAAATTTGGGAGAGGATTTGGTAGGCTGAGAAAACACCACATCCCGAACTGTACAGCATCAACTCCCAATTTTTCCTGGTTCATATGCGAGGGATCCTCTCCCCTCCCAAGCTCTTTACGTGCAAATGTAAACTAGAACTCCATGGTTGCCCAAAAAAGGAAATTTCAAGCTTTGCAAATGCTTTGTTTGGATTAATAACATCTATAGTCACGTTTCTTTTATCCCAGAGGGCACAAACATTGCTTAAGTTAATAGCGGTATCATAACCTATCTAATATGCTATGGTAAAAATGCCTTCTGTTAGCTAACTCGTAACAAATTCTTGTTGTCACATTTCCACAGTAATTTATTTTCTAGGCAGGAAAGAGGAGAGGTTGGTTTTGAAACTAAAAGGACAGTGTTTTAAACCGTGTGTGGAAAGTGTATGGTTTTCTAAAAATATTACTTGTTTACATATGTGTGATTATTCAAAAGCACAGACTGCACCGTTGGTCCCTTAATATTAATTTCCGCTGTGTGAGGCTGTGACAGTTTATTCATTGACCCAAAGCAAAAACTTCCTACAGCATTTTATGAATACCTGACAAACTGAACTGCTTTTTGCTTAATGGTATGTTACATCAATATGATATCTCTACCTAGCTGAAGTTGGCTATCTGAAATCTAAGGGGAAAGGGGCTGGGTTTGTTTTGAACTTTTTGTTCGGGTTTTTTTTTGTTGTTTGTTTATTTTTGGTTTTGTGGGTTTGTTTTGGGTTTATTTTAAAGTAGTTCAAAAGAGTAGCTTGAGGTTTCAAAAAGCTGGAGAGCTGATGAAAGACTTGCTCCCCGGGGAACTTCAATAAGAACCTGTGGTGAAGAGGGAGGGATTGGCAGGAAGGGACCTGCCCCACAGTCGGGAGGAGCCCAGGCCTCCAGGGCAGTGGGGCTGGGGAGAGAGGAGCTGTGCAGTTGGGATGTGGGCGATGGGGAGCTGGCAGCCACCCTGGGCTGCACTCTCACGCTGTTCCAGCCCAGAGCGCGCTGCTTTGCTGTGTCTACATCCAGCCTGAAACACAGTCAGCTAAGCAACCTCAGCTTGTGTTCCGGAATGGTTTATTTCAGGGTTTTGGGGGATTTTGGGGTGGAGTTTTTTTGGTGTTTTGGTTTTTGAGGAATTGATTTTTTTTTTAAGGGTTTGATGCTCATAGCTGGAATCACCAGCTTCACATCTCAGAGCCTTTAAAACAAACAAACAGGACATTTTTTGGGAACATCGTGCCACAGACTGCAGGAAGCTAAACGGGATGAATGACCAGAAAGGAAGCAAATCCTCCCAGGAGTGGCAGTCAGGCATGGGATAGTTTCGTTGCTGGGACTTTGGAGAAAGGTTGTACGTCTACCGTTGGACAGATTTAGAGATATTTAAGCTTCCAGATTATAAACAGCCTCTGAATAAGTCTGATAATACAGAATGACAAAACTCTGCGGGCTGGGAAGGCACTTCTGGAGATTGCCTAGTCCACCCCCAGCTCAGGCAGACTCAGCTACAGCAGGCAGGTCTGGGCTGTGCCTGGTTGGGTGTTGCTTATCTCCAAGGACTTCATGGCCTCCCTGGTCAACTTGTGCCAGTGTCTGACCACCTTCACTCTATAAAAAGCCTTAAGTTCTTTTTTTCCCCCGTATTTCAATTTGCCCTCATTGCCTCTGGTCCTTTTGCTGGGCAACGCTGAGAACAGCCTGGCTCCATCCCCTTTTATCCCCACATGAGATGCTGATGCACATGGATAAGATGCCTCCTTTAGGATGAGCAGGCACAGCTCTCTCGGCCTCTCCTCACATGACACAGTGCCATCAGGCACGGAGATATTACTGAAAATGGTCATCGTTGACTGGAGTATTCCAGGAATTTCCCGTGTTTGAGGAACGTTTGACTCACCCCATTTCTGCAGGGCTGTGTCTCTGCTGTGAGACAAAGAGCTACTTTCTTGTCAAAACCAGGATGTTGATGCTCTCTTTCAGTGCAGAAGTGTCACCTTGGCATCCAAATGGACAACTTAGGGCCTTTCCTGTCAAAAGTTGATGGACAGAGCTCCCTTTCCCCATCTTTTTTGCTATGATTCTAGAGAGAGCCTTAGGAAAATCTCGAATTCACCATGTCCTTGCTTTGCTTAGAAATTATTTTAAGTTTACAGGTAACACGACCATCTAATTAGATTCCCCTTCACAGACGAGGCCATTCTTTCCACGAGCAACCTGTGATAAGGGTGCTTAGTTTCGGTGAATGTGTGTTGTACAGAAATCTCAGTTGGATTTTGTTTTAGCAGTAGGGATTCAAAAACTGAAATACGATTTTTGTGGTTGCTCAGGACCGGATTTTATTTCACAATTGTTCTGTGTTTGGCAGAATTAAAATATGTCTTTGTAGTGTCAGAGGCATTGTCACTGCTTAAAAACTCTTCTTAAGCATACAGCATTTGTGTCTGCTTACACAACGAGAAATCATAATGGAAGATATTGAAAATTACTATTGGTCAAATAGTCCAAGATCTTGAGAGGGAATGACACCACTTCTTAGGCTCAGTATGACTGACCTCTCACGTGCACACTGGCTTTCAGATTTTCTCTTCCTTCTTCACTCATTCTTTACTCCAGTTACATGATTAACTCTCCATTCACCGTCTTATTTCACCCCTGTTTGTGTTCTTCATTGTCTTCTGCATGACCTGCTGTGCCTGAGCACTGCTAATGAGTGCCCAGTTACACTCGTGCCCGTCAGGTCCCTCCTTGTGAGTAGAAATCTTCCCACCCAGAGTTCCTTCTGTATTGATAATATAACATGCAGAATAATATCACAGCAAGGCTTACTGTATTGCACATAATCTGGTCCATTCTTGATGGGGCAACAAAGCAATAGACACCATGCTTTATAGAGAAGGCATAAACAATTACCTATTTAGTGTGTGACTCTTGGAAAAAAATATGGAAATAACTTGCAAAAATATTTTACTGCGTTGCACAATTGCCATCTCTGAAAACGAGGAATGGCTGCAATAATTTAGTCGTGTTTGGCTTTCTTTTTGCTTGTTAAGCATTTCTCCTAAATATCTATTAGTACTTTAGCTTGTGTAATATTGATTTGCTTATGTTTGTTCTAGTTTCGAAATAAAGTGGACACTGATATTCTATTAGAGATGCAGCATACTGGTTGCCTGGGATATTGAGAAATACATTTTAAAATTCAGCATGAAGATTTTACTGTAACTGTGGTTGTGATGTTTTCTTTTGTTTGCACCGTGTTGTTTTTCTTTAGAAGTTGTTTCCAAAATTATGGTGAATGGAATTTTCTTTTCATGTGACCAAATGCTCTTCGTCTTGGCAGCGTTCACAAGCAAAGGGCTGGCAGAGAAAGTTAGGCAGGATTTGCCTGGGCATTTTCAAAGAAGAGCACCCAGGAACTGAGATTTGAAATAATGTAGCCTGAGGTCAGGAATTTTTTCTTTAGAGAGTCAGTAAAGAGCATGATTATCTGTAGTGTGCAAGAAGCCAGAGGTTTTCTAGATATATTTGTACCAGTGAAATAGGAAAGTATAATGGGCAATATTCTGTGCAGTGTTGCTTCCTAAACAATGCCAGTTAATAATAAGGGATTTGGGCCATTTTTCAAAGAGAGATGATATTTGCTGTCAATCCTTCCTTTCTTTTGGTGAGTCAGATAATACCAAAGTGCTAGGAGAATATGCATCATTTAATCCAATTTAAGCTTGCACCGTGCTTAACTCAAAGACAAATGTGTTCTTGACATCAGGCATTTACCATATAGCACTGAAGCAGGGTGGTTTTGGCGCACTGTGAAGAAATCTGCTGAAACAAGAAAGTGTTTGTTTGAGAGAGAGGGTTGGGAGAGGAATGCGGGAGGGTCCCACGTGCAGAGGTAACCCCGCGCCTGGGTGGTTTTTCACGTTGTACCTGCATAGGTGGAGCATTCCCCTCATGCCAGAGTGCTCTCAGTGCACACCGGGAGCTGGAGACGGTCCCTGGAAGAGCGTCTGCTCCCCACAGCGTGGCTGGGACTCAGCACCGGGACAGAGTCATCTGTTTTACCCCAGCACACATTTGCATTCCACAGGTCTGGGAAACTGCGTGACCACCCAACGCTTGGTGTTTAAAACTGATCGGGCTGGCAGCACAGCACTCCACATCCAGCTGCGCTGCACACACAAACTCCCCAGCCTCTGTGCTGGAAAGTGAGCTGCAAAGGATTTTTTTAGAAATTGCTTTCGGAGCAGGTACATTCCTGCACAGGCAGGATGTCCAAACCCTCTCGCTTGGCTCGACCTGTGTCGGCTAATACGGCTCCTAAATCGCCTTTGTCTAGGAAAGAAGATTTTAACAGCCGATCACGAAAAATTAGGCTAGGCGAAAAGATTTTGAGAGCTGGCAGCGAAGGAAACCTGGTTAAACAGCATCAGCAAGAGCAGGTGGAAATCACAGAAGGGCTTGTGCCACGGAGGGCTCCTTTCCTGAAAGGTAACTGGTTATTTCATGCTGCAAAAGAAATAATCAAATGCATTTGCAATCATTGTGCTTTTAATAAACCCCAAACATCAATTATTGTATAACAGGGGTATATGTGTGTGTGTGTGTGTGTGTACTGTTTCTAAACGACAGATTCTTGTACATAAAGCATTTGTTTTGAAAATAAAAGGGCTCAAAACATTTTTGTTGTTCAGTTTTGGCTGGGTACTGTATACAAGCTAAAAATGTTGAGCTGTCAAAGTGGTAAATCACAATTTTTTACAGTCTAAATGTGCCACTGTATTGTGAAGCTTTATTTGAAATAATGATTTGAAATTACTAGCAAGTGTGAGAAGGATTAAATAGAGAAAAATAAAGAGAAAATAGACATCAGTGCAGGCACAGAATCAACCCTGCAAGTGAAACTCTTCTTCATGGGTCCTAGCAAGGCAGCTGCGACTATTTCTTGTATAAAAACTAAACAGATCGAGTGTATTTGGAAAGGCTTATATGCTTTCAGAATGCAAACAAATGTGGAGGATAATATAAGATTACGATCTACTTCCACTGATCTGTTGAGCAATGGGCTGCAGGAACATTGCCTCTTTTTAACTTAGTTTTTGTGACAGTACTCCTTAGAACTGAATTTAAAAGTAGCCATTTAATCTGCATGATGTAAAATGAGAGTAAGTTGCCATTCTATCAGGAAATAAAAGTAGTAGTATTCTAATTGTACTCTTCATAAGGTTTATATTTAAATATGAACAAGAAGCAGAATCCTTTCAATACAGGATAGAAATTGCTGTCCCTCCATCCTAAATCCACAGGAAAAAGAAGTGTAGATTATAGACCTTTGTAACTTGAAACTGTACTTTCATTTCACACACATGGCATCCAAGGTCACAGTTTTTATTCCCACCTGAATAAGGTTTAAAAGAATTTTTTTTTTCCTGCAGTATGACTTTTATTATTTCACAAAGAAGGGAAAAGTGATGACACCTAGTCTTACTCAGGGAGATGGATGATCTGTTTGTTCCTACAAAGGAAACTGGGTTTGAAGCACTTTATTAATGGCAGAAGAGAGCAAATAGAAAAGCTGGAGGTGGGAGGGCTTAAATTTCTGGTCTCACTCACAGAACATCTTGCTTATTTAGCGATGTAATGTGGAAACTCATTTTTGATCTTGAGATGTATTGCAAGAAAGTAAAACCTTTATTCCAAAAAAACCCAGATGTACAATTCTTTTTGCCCTGGTAACCAATTTTTATTGATTTTCTAGCAAATGATCTTTCCTAGTCAAGTTTTTAAAATTTGAAAACTTTACACAGAAAATCCTGCAACAGTATGTTTTTCACCAGGCTAAAATTTCTTAAACAGCAGTTTATTCCCTTTGTGTTCTCTCATGTATTGAGAAAAGGAAATCATGCGGGATTTACAGAACAGAAAATGTGTCCTTTTAAGGGATGTGATTTTTATGGCACTCTCTCTTCCTTTATCACTTTACTCACTTTATCAAAATGTTGTTGGGCTATGTAATGCTTTGCAACTTAAAGCAAGGGTTGCACTCACTGCTTAGAGTTTTGGGTGAAATTTCTCTAAAAGAGAAATCTAGTGTCTCTCAGTAGTGCTGCAACATGGCATGTGCTTTTAGTGTTTATAGCTTACACTTACTGTCTTTTTGGGCATGAATTAAACCTTGTTAAGTACTGGCCTTCTGCACTAGGATGGCTGTTTTACTTTAGGCAAGATGTTACTGTGAGTTGTTTTTGTAAGAGATGTTGAAGAACAAATATTGATACTTCTGAAGGGAGCATACTATAGGGGGGATGGAAATGCAGAGTGAGGTTTTTTCTCTCTGGAAATGGGACTGACTGGATGACCCCCAATTAAGTCCAAGCATTGGCCAAAGTGATTTGAAAGGTGTTTTGTGAGAAGCTGGTACAGATCTGGATGGTGGAAGGGCAGCAGATAGGGCAGAGGCCAAAAGACACAGCGAAGGGTATAGAAGCCACAAGGCACTGCCCTGGGGCAAGGCTGAGTAATGCAAGAGAGCATGAGCAGCAGCCAAGGGTGTTTATGTGGTCTTGAAGTGGTAAAGAGGAAAAGTGGAAGAGGTGGCAGAGGGCAGGGATAGCCTGAATGAGATGGCTGAAGTAGGAAGGTGAAGTGAGGGGAGGCAGAAAATTCCTGTGGGAAGGAGACTGGGGTTTGGAGGAGAAAAAAAAGGCAAAGGAGGTTTGGCTTTTAGGTGGGTCAAAGGGGCAGGAATGAAGAAGTGGGAGCAGGAAGCTCTGTTAGGTGGGGAGTGGGGTCTTGAACCACCTGACATGGAAAAGGGGTTTGACCAAATTTCATTCTTTGTTGTGTAATGTCAGTGAAACCCCATGGCTCTGTGTGTGTGTGTGTGTGTGTGCGTTTCACCTTAAAATCCTGGTCTATGCACAGAAGATTAAGCTGGGTTGTCTGGATTAGTTTCTGCTGGTGAACTTTACACGTCTTCATGGGCAACATGACACTATTTCTGGTTTCTTTGAGAGTTTTAAATTAATACCAAAGAGATAACATGCATGAGTGGTGCTAACAGACTGCAATCCAGCAAAGCTCGGTGCTTAACAGATAGGAAACACAAAATTGTGGCTATAATTTTAATGGGACTGTAAAGCACGATGACTCATTTCAATTACATTTTATGTCGGGGGGGTTTCTACAGAGTTCTTGCCCTGTGTTGTGCAAGATGAGTTGTGCTTAACTGAGAAGCTGGGTTCTATTCGCAGGGGGGAGCTTGTGGCAGAGACGACAGCAGTCCTTGTAGGTACAGCCATAAAAGGTCGGAGTGGAACTCTCTGCCTCTGCCACTGAGGTCTGTGTGGCACAGTGCTTCAACTTTCACTAGGGAATGCTGGCTGTATGGATTTGTTTTTTGGTTTAGTTGTTGGATGTGCAAATCTGAGACCGTGGGTTCTGATTTGCAGAGCTGAAGCCATGTAACAGTAACTGAAGTCAGTGTCAGCTGCAATTTCATTGCATGAAATACTGTCTAATGCAAAGGACTCAAGAAGGTCATCTTGTACTTACCTGTTACTCTTCATCTGAATTTAATGGATAACTTTGACCATAATTTCTCTGGATGCCAGGTTCATCTTGCTAAAAGAGGAAGGAAGGAGTAGAATAAAATTCTTATTTTATAATGAAGAATACTTGGACCCAGGCTACAAAATTTGTTGCTTGATCTTCAGACCCAAGACCTGACAAGTGTGCAGTACGTGAACCCCACGTCCACGAATCCAGAATAGCTGAGATTAATCATTTTCTCCCGTGCGTATGAAATGAGTCTTGTTGATTTTGTGAGGAGAACAAGGCGATGGCCATATGAAGGATGGGATGGGGTTGTGAGCAAGGGAAGTCTGTAATGCAATGCATGTGCACAGGGAGTGGGAAACAGGGTTGCAGAGACCTGAGTTTTGGCATTTCCCATCTGGTGAGGGACTTTCTTTGCAAACTGAACATCATTTTAGGATTTTCTGGTTTAAAGAAGAAATGGAGATAGGGAAACCTTTCTTTTTTAATTTCCACTTTCATGACTGAATCAATTAAAATAGGATTTTTTCACCTCTGGGATGTGTTACTGATTGGAGGACTTTATGAATTTCTGTTACCCATACCTTCCTCCAAGAAAAGCAGGGAATATACTAATGTCTGTCATTTCAATTTCCTTTCTCTGTGCCCTTTTATTGAGTTTTGATATTTGCTTTATTATTTGGCTTCACATCGTTTCACTTTGCTTTATTTTTCACTCTATTTTTTCTCCATTAGAGTTTTCTCCCTGGTTTCTCCTCTGCACTTTACTTTGCAGTTCATGGTGATTGGAATGCAAGGCCAATACTTTTAGACTAAACCTTTTGGTATCTCATATTCAGTTGGATCCAAAACTAGACAAAACCTGTTTGTTCCATCCCTGGTTATTAAACGGGGGCCAGAGGACTTTGGGGATATAGTGGGATTCATATCTATGAGTTCTTCATGCAAAGCAAGCAATAATAGCACCATAGAAAGTGGAATTAATTACGTTTTCCCTATTTTGTTTTTATGACAAACTCCAAACACGTGTATTACTAATTATCTGCAAGAACACTATGGTTTTTCAATAGATATAGAATAATGGCCAAAGTTTGGAAATTATTCTTTCTGACATTTGAGCAATATCTATGGAATGATTAAGGCCAAGAACTTTATTTGTCAGGAACTTCCATTTCACAGCATTTCCTGACAGGGATGTACCTACAAATACAGAACACATGTAAGACTAGGGGTTTGCCATCCAAGGAAGTTCATTATTGAAAGAATAGCAAAGCAAAGAATGTTTGTATTTAGCCTACAGTATTTTTGTTTCCTCTGCAACTGTTTTAGATTCATCAGGGCAGAGAACACAGATCTTGTAAATACAGTAGTTGTATATAGAAATGTTCATTATCTCACAAATTTAATGCTAGCCCTCTTCTTTACTACCAGCACATTTTTTTTTCAATTTGAAATGCAGCATTTTTACTGTGATCTTAAAAAAACAAAAGAAAAATCAGTAATTTTACTGTCTTTTAGAGTAGTCTGAAAAACTACAAGGAAACTAGGGTTAGTGTCAGATGCGCAACATAATACAGTTAATGGTTCAAAATTTTGAGCTTGAGACACATAGCTTTGGTAACCTAAAGAGACTGTATTATTTCATTTTAGTATATTAGTATTAGAAATAGAGAAATAACATGGGCCATTAGATTACAAAATTAAGCTAGGTAAAAAAATCCAAGCTGAGATTAAGAGTTATTAAGATAACTCTTGGAATTGTATTGTTGCAATGTAGAAACAGAGATCAGGTATGAGGCAGTAGACATTCTTTCAACTGCCTGCATGAACATTTATTTCTGTAGGTGCTGAAGTATGACTTCACCTGGAGGATGAATAGGGCAGCTGAACATGCCTCCTTCCAGTTAAGATTATGCAGGATAAAAACTGGAGGTATGGTTATTGAAAACAGAATGTCTGGACATTTGTTTAGGTAGGGAATGATTGGCCTACCTCTGCTCTTATTTGCTGTGAGATCATGACTCAGACCCAAGCATAAAGTATACTTTAGCTATTTTTTTAAGCAGGATTTCCTGCAAAAATTGGTCATGTCAAAAATACCTGGCAGGCTTTCTTTCATTGGTAACCTTTTACCCGTTATCTGAATGTGTGCAATTATGATGGAGAGGTAAGGGCCTCAAAAATACTGCATTTCTGTGATATACTGTATACACTGTAGCTGTGTAGGGTACTCTGTTCTGTACCTGTCAAATAGTACATGTCTATATTTTTCTATAATGCTGTGGAAATTTGCTGGCTGGGTGGAGAAGGAAGACCTGATTGATATTGTGTTCAGGGAAAAGCCGCAGTGTGTGCTCAACTCTTCTTGCATATCAGAGAGTTCACGTGTGGGTGACACCTCATAACAGCCATACCCCAGGGACAAGCTGGGGCTGGAGCTCACAGCTCCCGTAACTCACTAGAGAAGAAAACTCAGACTGTGGATGAGATTGCATGAATTCTGATGGAAACGTTTTGAAATTGAATGTATACTGCAGCCTAAGTATCATTCAGTTTACCAAGTCAGTAGTCAATCCCAAATAAAAAATAATGAAAGAAAATGCTGCTTTGGAAAGCAAGTTACAGTAGTTGCATGGCTTACAGAACTGTTTTTCAATTGCAAAAAGTACATCCACTTTAAAAGTTCTTCCTCTGGGACCTGGCAGGAAAAGAAGGAGAACTTTATACATCCCCTGGGGAAGCTCAGGATCTTCTGTTTGTTTTACTACAAGGGCATGAGTGAGGGATGAACAAAAACTTCACCAATTCTCTCCACAGCTCTAAAAAAGCTTAAACCATATAGATAAGGGAGTTTTGCAGAGGTTACAGTTTTGGGGGAAATTAGGTATGATTTTTTGAAGGCTAATTTTTCCTTAAATTGTGTCTTTCTGAAATCTGTCAGAGGTTTTGAAGTTTAGATTAAATTAGGGAATGAATAGATGGCATGGATTGTGGGTATTTAAATGTTCCTCATTAGGTTCTTGTTCCATAAAGCAACTTATCAATATCACTTTGACATGTTTAGGATGTAGGTATATATTTCATACTGAGTATATATCTTTTCATGCATATACAAAACTTGCAACAGTGTAAGAATGTCACCTAAGTGACATGACTTAATTGGAACCATCGTACTTCAGTATTAGACATTTCAGTAGATGTCAGTCAAACAGTGCCATGCAAATCTGGACTAATTTTGCAAAATTTGAACAAGAAGGCTCAGAAATATTAGTCCTACTGTCAAAATCCCCTCAAGCCTGGCTGTTTCTGTGAAACAGGATTTTTTTCTATCCAGAATTGACCCTGTTAGTATAGGATGTACAATTTTTGAGTGTACCCTTTTACCAAAACAAGGGCTAGTGTTTTGAATTGAAAGCATAACTTTCAGATTTATCCATTTATTTAATGTTATGGGTATTCTAGTAGATGAAAAAGTTACTTGTGAGTTCTGTTTTAGTTTATTCGAATGATGTCAAGACAGGAGTTGTTCTACAGTTGAGAGGTTTTTGACTGAAAGTGGAAAGTACATCACTGAAATATGATAAAAAGAAACAGCTCATGTATTTAACATTCTTTGTACTTGATAAGCTTGTGTATCTTTTCTTTTTTGGTGGATGGACTCTAGTATCCTTCTAGGCTGAAATTCAGCTCCTGTCTCTATCTGGTTTTATTCTTGTCTGCTAATTAAGTGATGAGATGGATCGAACTTTCTTTAATTTTCAGGTTACCTCACATCATCCTCTGAAAAGGGATTTTCAAAGCTGGACATGGTGCTCCAATCACTGAGTGCAGTGGAAGGATTATGTTACAATTATTGCAGATAAATGTTTATAAATCCTAGTGCAAGTACAGTTTTTTTGCACAATGGCATGGTAATGTTTTAAGCTTCTGATTAACTCTAGAGCCATTTTTGCTATTATTCATCTTTTAACTTTAGGCATTGAGGGTTTCCCCCTGACCCAGAAAGACAATCATTCTAGCTGATCTTAATTCCTAAATCCTTTCTAGTATTATAAGTCTAGACACAACATCAGCTCTTTCCAAATCTTCTGGTATTTCACCCATCCTGAGTGAATTCAGGTAAATATTGAGAACACAGAAATTTTTGTCTGTTAGTTCTTGTAGTGCCCCAGGATGAGATTCATAAGATCCCAGCACACTGTCTGTTTTCATTCCTTTTCTTTTTAGATTTTCTTGCTGGTATTAATTATGGAAGACATGTGGTCACAGCTGACCCTCTTCTTGAAGTCTGATATGAGAAAGGCATTCAAAATTCTGCTTTCCCCACACCATTTGTTAAAAACTGTCTTTTCCCATCGAGTAATGGATCCATCTCTTCTTTGCCCTTCCTCTGACTAGTAAGGCATTTATGCAATAAGTAGTCACCCAGGCCTGTTGTTCATTTTAAGGAAAGGGAGAACATTCAGGGCCCAGTCATGCTGCTTAAAAAAATAATAAAAAAAAAAATGCAAAGCTTCAAATGTAAGAAAAAATCAAAACATCTGGAATGCACAGCTAGCTGGCTGAACATATAGAGGATATTAGTATCCAGACATTTAAGAACAGGCAAAGTTGTACTGTTACTGGGAAATACGTTTTATGATGGACATCTCCTGCCGGCCTAAGTTGAGGTTGTGTCCTGGCTTAGATAAAATTTATCTTGAGCCTCATGCTTTGAGTTTGTGAACATGCTAAGGTCCTTGCTGGAGCTTCAGCGTATGAGTAGCTTCCTGAGCAGTGAAAATTTGGAGACGTCTCCTCAGCCTTCTGTCTTCCAGCACTCAGATTCATCTGCAGCATCTAGATGTGACATAGATAGACTTCATTAATTGTTTGAAATTAACTTTCTAAGGACCTCTTGTTAGAAGACACGGGAAAAGAGGTTTAGCAGAGAAGGCGTCAGTGCAGCCCTGCTGTGTGAGGTGCAGGCACTGCCTGCCTAACATGCAAACTTCCGAGGCAGCTGTGCTGCCTGGCTGCATCTTGGCTATCACCTTGCAGAGCCTGAGCTGGCAGTCAGGACCTGGAATGTGCATCGCCTCCTTTTGAGGCTGCAGATTTGTCTTCTGTCAACGATGTTCTGCCTGTCTGAAGATGGTCTCTCTCTCCCCATCCCCGTATGGTCGCCAGTGCCAGGTGATTATGACCTCTTTCTCTCTCAAATATCAATTTCATTAGGGCAGAGGATAAATACTAAGCATATTGCTAGTGAGAGTGATCGAATAGCACCTAAAGGGATTAAAATGAATCCAGCAGTTTGAGACCAAAGTCTAGCTTCCCTTAAACACATTTTATACTGACCTGTAAGTTGTTATTTTGTGGCACAGATTTCTCAATGAAGCCTTGAGTGCATGATAAATGACCTCATTCACATGCTGGACATTCCAGGCAATGTTAAAATCATGCACTCATTTCACGCACTAGCCATGTAAACTCACATGTTACACTTGGCCATTTTCCAGCCTGCACATCTCACTGTGCAGTTTGCTTTTCCTGCTGATCCTGTGCACACTGTTTGTAATTATCTGAGGCTCATCCAGCACCTTTCTGTGTTTCCCATTGTTATACAGTGTATGCACTTACGGGTTTATCTTTGTGCTGAATTACCCCTCATATTACCATTTGATTGCAGTTCAGGTAATTATGTTTCCTATTCTTCATGCTTGAATAGCTGAAGTATCACTTTGAATGCCGTCTTGACCTCAGTGGAACTGACTGACCTCTTCCTTTGCAGGGCTCTGTAGCTCACAGTGTTCTGCAGTGGTTTGCGTACTCCATGGCCGGGCAAGAGCCTTGGTGTGGGGCAGAGCTGCAGCTTTTGGGCAAGTCAGACTACTAACATGAAAAGCTATCTCTACAGAACCTCAGAAGTCCTTCAGGATCAAGCAAACGGTTTAAATTGTACTTGTACTTTAAAGTGTAAACCTTTAATGATGGTTAAAATATGTCATTCTGGCACCAGAGAAGCCTTCGTAATGCTTGTGCAAGTGTATGTGGGTACCTCGACACGAGTCATCCACCTGCAGCTCCCAGGGAAGTTTCTGGGAGACACCGTGGTGGTATTTATTGCTGAGTAAATATCAGGCTGGAATTAGCTGCTCAGGAGATAGTTTTAAGTAGGAAAAAAGTGTAACTAGAACTTACTTGCTGACAGCTAAGTGTTGGTTTATAGGACATTGTTTAGTTGGGGTTATTTTAATATCATCAAGCTGATGTGTATCACTGCACGTAAAGTGCAAAATAGAGGTTCAAACAATACTTGTCCCAAGTAATCTAATTCTGTATTTTTAGAGGAGTTAAAAGGCTTATCAACCATACAGTTATTTCTCCATGAAAGATACCTCAGTTCAAATGCCACTATGTCCTAATCTAATTAAGAGCAGAGCAAAGAGTAGCTTAACTTACATAAGTATTTTCTTTGTTTGTTTTCCACATCCTTACCAACTAGTCTTTGCTGGAAAATTGTGATGCATTTCTAGAGACTCATTGTAATTAACCCACTGCAATGCTTGTCTTCACAACTGGTGAAACTGGGGAACAGTGATACTTAGCATCAGGGCAGCTGCTGCTAGTTAGCTGGATGGTTTGTAGCAGACAAAACAATTCCTTCCTGCTTGACTGGCAAGTTATTTTAACAGAGTGTAAATCAAAGATTTCAGTTCCTAATTGCATGAAATCTCCTTGGGTGCCTTACTGACATGACCACCTCAGACATTAATGCTGCTGTTGTTGCTTGTTGTGGGGGTGTTAGGAGTTGCTGTCTCATCCGGGATGCCATGGAGCTACTCCCTGAAATCATCTAGGAGCTTCATTTAGCAATATCCTCCTGTTTCAAGGACTGAATACCAGTGGCAACAGCCTTGATGTCTCCTTTTACTCATGTGCTAAATCTAAACTATGCATCCAGAGATAAAAATGGTGGCCTGTAGTCATCTTCTGTATTTAGTAATTCCTGTTCAGCCTTGAATGAAAACTGTAATTTTTCAAGTCAAAAATGGACTGCAGTTAATTTCTTTTTTAGTCAGCTAATCACTGAAAATGCAGAAAATCATGTTTTGTCAAAAGAAGGAAATTTCCACCAGTGCAAAGCCAAAAGCTTTAGGAGGAAAATGTGTGAGGCTCCAGGCTGCTTCCCTAGTGCATAGTACAGAACATTGCTCCATCACAGCTGACCCATAAAGATCCATGGAGGTGAACTACAGGAGCAGTTTAATAATGATTTCTGTATTTTCCTCTCAATAGTAGCACAGGAGTTAAATTTTGAATGACAAGTTAAAACTAAAAGCACTGATTTTTCTTTAGTCTCTTTTCTGTCCGTAAGCACAAGTCTTATTGCAGATGACAGGACAGAGATTTTTCCAAGCCCTCTGTGAAAATATTGGTAGAAAATAGCAGGTGCAGCCTTAATTTTCACTCGTCATCACAGCATGTTTAAGCTCACAGTCCTAACACCAGTTGGTTTTTATCTCCCTCGAAAAGTTCTGTACTGCTTATCAGTACATTGGCTCGAGCCACATGCCTGACAGTTGGAGCTGTTCTGTGCCGCTCAATGGCATGCAACAGCTCATCTCTTTATACCCTGTAGACCATATATCTATTTATTACATATAATAATTTGATAAAATGTCATCTCTCAAGCAGAAGTCTTATCATGTTCCATGTTTGAAAGCCAAATCCAATATTTACTGACCATTTAAAAATGATGCTGATGGCCGATGAGCTCAGGCATTCAGTCGTTTGTCAGACACTGTTCTGGAGAGATATGTGAGGAGGTTTGCCCAAGTGTCCTTATCTCTCCAGGAGGCACATTGTATTCTGCAGCAGTAAGGAAATGCAGCCAGCTGATGGTACTAGATATTTTCGCATCATTAAAAAAAGCTAACATATGAGATGAAAGATCCTGTAGATTGTGACAGGACTATTTCTAAAGAGAGTTTCTTAACCCTCTAAAAAGATTCTAAGTAAATTTGTTTATGATTTTCATCTGTATGTTTGCCTAGAGGACATTAAGAGCAGGTATGGGTCCACTTAGAGTTTGAATCATTTTCTATGCACGTGTCTGTTGCAGCTGCCATGAAGACACGTGATGAAGCAGCCAGCGCCTGACCTGTGGGCTGTGTCAGTGTGGAATGGCAGTCTGCTCTGAGGATCCCTGATCAAAAGATTTGTTTAAAAAATATGTGCTTTGGTATGTGGAAATACAGACACAACCAGTGTGGATGGAACAGTCAGGACTCCCTTACCTCAGCCATGCCACGGGGTGCCTTTTGGGGCAGGGGTTGCTTGCTGGATCAAAGGAAGGGGATGAGGTGTGTGTTAGGAGCTTCTTCCGAAGCTGAATTCTGACCAAATCAGAATTCGTGGCAAAATCTGTGTCTTCTTTTCACCATGATGACATATGGTTAAAATACTTGAAGCCCTTGTAAAGGATTCTGTATTTTTTAAATGAAAGGTGATATACATGCAGACAACATTACGGGTATTTTCAACAGAAAAACTGAATAAACATCCGATAACACTTGTGTTGAGGACGATAAAAATACTGTATCTCTTTTAAATTTCCACAAAACTACTTCTACAGAAATTGATATAAGTACCTTTTTAGTCTTCAGGTTTTCAAAAGAATACATTCAGTAACTTCAAAACACAAGTACTTCAGCTTTAATTTTCTGATTAGATGTTTCCAAGGATTGGAAGAAGTATGTTTGAGCTCTGAGATTTTCTGTTTTACTTTCTTAATTCACTGAAACCGGACTTATATAGACTTGGGGTAACCAAAGCAAGTACCCTTGCCACTTATTATATTATGTGATCCTTGCACAGGCGAGCCTTGTAAAATCAGCAGCGTGTTTAAGTCCCTTGGTAGCTACACAAGATATTTATACACTTTTTCAGAAGGGAAGTGCTGTGAAACTGTCAGAGCTCTTCTGAATTTCCGAAAGAGCAAAAAAGCCCAAACAACCAAAGAGAATCGTGGGTTTGGATGATGCAATCAATATGAATTGCATCCTATCTGCATTGGTACTAAACATTGCCATAAAAGTTTTTAATTATCACATGATTTTGCTCAACCAAAGCGATGTGTATTCCGTTCTATTGAGTAGTCACAGTCATTATTCATTGATACGTGGATTTCAGTTTTTTGATGTGTCTTGATATGTGGGACAGCCAGCTGTAAGGAGGGGAAGAAGAGTGACTTGCACTAGCAAATCTAAATGGTCACTCACCTATTCACTCAGTATGCAGGCTACAGAGTTCTTAGGCTTTGTTTGATAGCAAACAAGATTTATGGCTTCTCCTAGCCTTAAGAAAATTCTTGTACAGTAGGAGTAATGCAATTCCTTATTTATCTGTCTGCTTTTTCTCTCACCTTCATCTATAAGAGCTGGGGCACCCTTCATCTGTCATTAGCAGGCAGCCTGAGCACCCTGTTGCTGTGTGTAATTAGCCCTGCTGCAGCCCTCTGGACAGGTTAGGAGCTGGGGAGCACTTTTTCTCAGCCAGGTGCCTCCTGATGGCTCCCGTTTCGCCAGCCAAGGAGCCAAGGGATGCAAGGACATGCCTCTGTCTGTGTCCTGTGGGCAGCAGGGAGTTGTATTTGCAGCCTGTCCAACTTGCCACAGTCTCGTCTGAGGAAGTGATGAGCTGCAAGGCTGAGCTGCGATGAGGACCCCGATGCTTTATTGGATGTGGCTGCTGAGCAGGTGTGTGCGTAACGATAGTAAATAACATTGACCAGCAACATATCAGCGTGCTCAAAGTGTCACAATAATATAGCACGCTCTGCCCTAGTGTGTATTTACTGTCTCTAACATCAGGTTTAAAATTTGTAGCTAGGTTAATCTAATAGTATGGTTGTATATTATGATAGAGTTCATCTTAATATAGTAATGTAAGCATTACCTTTAAAAGGTTCTGTTATTTCTTCCACCTTCTTTCCAATACATTTGACTCCAAAGAAAGCCTTTTTAACTGTTTCTGCAGTTTATAAAGAAATGTGTCCACTTATTAAATCCAGACATGCCATTTGTTAAAGGAATTGCGTCCTGTGAGACATCCTGGAGAATGTTCCTTTCATCTTTTAAAAACTGCTTCAGCTAAATAAAATGGCTATTCAGTCTCCCTGAGTTCTCTTTAGCGAATGTTGTAATGCTGACTTTAAAATAAATGGATATTTGGAAGAAGCGTGTTCCTCCCTGCTGTGCTGAAGTTCTGGTATTTTCAGTATGGTGCCTTATAAATGTCATATCTGGACAATTGAGCAGAATGCATCTAAAGACAACTCTTCTGGTTTCACAAAAGTATTCCCATTATAAATTATTGGGGAAACAAGAGATAGGAGAAAGCTTTGGGATCATACAGCTAATTCCATTTGGTAAAGTCTAGACTGCATTGAAGGGGTAGTTTGAGATCTGGGTTACTTTATGACAGTACTGATAGGTGACTGTAATTGGACTCAGAGACACTAAAATGAGAAAGAGAAGTAAAGAGGTTAAGAATTTTTGGCTGGGCTGTGAATCTCTCTGATAGTATTTTTAATGCATTAAAATACTATGTACTGTATATTAATAGTCAATTGTTTTAAAATTATTCAGTGTTGTTCTCTCCTGTTGTCAGCATTTTAGGTGCATGAAATTACAAAAGGAAATTCAAAAAACCCTGTGAGCACAGGCATCCAAGTGAGTTCCTGCATGTCAGATGGATGTCTAATAAAAATTAAAGCACATATTGAGTTTAGATTGTGAGCATTGTTGATTACCTGCACAGACCAGATGGGGACACCAAAGGGGATCTGGAGAGTAAAAAGTTTGCTGCTTGTAAGGGCATAAGATACTTGAACGTGAAAAGAAACAGGAGAAGAACAGGAAGAGTTCTTACAAATCCTGTTTTGAGTGAGGAATGACTGTGAGACTCCTGTTGGGGTGGATCAACAAGGACCATAAAAAGATGGAGAATGACACAGGTGAGAGCTGAGATGATCTCTGGTAGATCTGTTCAGTAGATCATCCCTAGAGAAGATGTGGAAAGGAAGAAAGTTTTAGGCAGTTTCATTATTATATGTCAATAACAAAATAAGGTCATTGTCAGTGGGTGGACAATATGCAGCCTCCTCATTTTGTGGGATTGATGAGAACAGTTTGAAATTGATGAAATGGGACACGGGAGAAAGTGCAAGAGAGACCCATGTGACGCCTGTACAAGCCTTGAGGGCACAGAGAAATTAAAACTGGACAAATGAGACTACAAGAGTGGATAAAGGAAAAATATTATGAGGTGATAGCTAGCAAGGAAAAGCCAGTTCCATTGTTGGTAAAAATTTTGACATGAAGATTTAGTTATGGAATAATCCCATCTCATCTGGCTGCGAGCTTGGGTGAGGTCAGTGGGAATCGTGGAAGAGTTGTTGCCTCAATGTGTTGTTGCAAAGGATCCAGGCAGGTGCATGGAAGCTATCTAGGCCAAAGGGAAAAGAGGTGTTATCCAAAAAAGGGCAATGTGTCCAGGAGGGCTTGTATTGGCAAATGGATTCGGTTGGGTGTCTGTGCACATTAAGGGCATAAAGCCTTGAGATAGGGAAGATGGGATGAAAACAGAACCTCCATAAATAAAGAAAAAAGAATGGAAGAAAAACGAAGAGAAAAGCTTTACTGAGGTAGTGTTACAGTGATCCAAAGGTGGGTGGGAGTAAGGACAGGGAGAGAATGACTCAGAAACTGACACAGGTCTGTAAGGTTTCCGGCGGACAAATATTTGAGAAGTTACAGGCAGCAGTTAATTAATCCAGTATAAAAAGTGCAGGGACTACTATGTAAGGCAGGCATGAATGTCATCCTTAGCCTAAGGTTCAAAAAAACTGCTAGAACTAATAACAATATGTAATTGAGATACATTGTAAAAGAGTTCCCCATATTTCATTGTAGAAATAATCATCCTTAAATTAGTATTAAGCATAACCAAGGAGTCTGAAAGTAATGGAGAGAGGATTGGCCTATACAGAGAACTGTACCATAAAAATCAGAAAACATGAGAATGAATTGTAAATGTCTAAGAATCCACTTAACAAAGATGTAACTATTTTTCTAAAAATAAAAATTGCAAAAAGTAAAGAAGAATGGAAATGCAGTCAGTGAAAAAAAAAGAGAATTTTTATATTAGTTGTGATATAGATGGATGGGTTTTAGATGTAATAGGTAGCACGCTTCATATTTTAATGATTCTATCGAAGACAGGACAAATGCAGGGCATCTAATAGGAATGATTATGCAGAAATGGAAATTCTTACCTCCAGGGGGAAGCAAAACTTAAATTATGTAATTGTTTCAATCAGAAGAGACCATATAATCCACATCCAAGAACTTGCATAATGTTTCAATTCCAAAAGCAAGTACTTTTAATAAATATATCACATCAGTTGGTATTACCTGGGGAAATAAATGAAAAATAGTACTTAAATTGGAAAAAAAATTACTCTGTAAAGAGCATTACTGTAATCTCAATAGTATGTAAAATCTTCTTAAAAAAATATTTTAAGGAAAGAATAAGCAAATGACACAAAACATGACAAGTGAGTTAAGACACAACGTAGGATCTCCACAAGGAGGTCATGCCTGATTAAGCTGATACCTTCAGTTGAGAAAATAGCTAAGCTAATTCTCTGAACAAAAGACGTAGTGATATATCCACATAGGCTTCAGTTAAATACTGTGTTTGTCATCTGCTGTGTAGAGATTTGTTAACATAGGAATTATGAATGAGTTGTAGGAGAGAAAAGAGAATGAAAAAATTAACTAGAAGCAAAATTGGAGCTGGAGGATGGGTTGGAGGTTACCAAAGGATTTCCCAAGAACCTGACTATGGGATCAGTCTTAGGAAATGTTTCTGTTACCGATTGTACCACGAAAGCAATGAGAGTGGGAAAAAAGTCTCGGTGACACAAGTTACCAGAAGGATTATGCTGAAGACTGGAGTTTCATTTAGAAGAAATGGGATGAGCAAATGAGTTGGAAAACAATGCAAGGGGGATGAAAGACTGCTGTCAGAATTGGAGGGTCGTGCACTTGGGAGCTTGTATCAGGGAGAGACTGGACAGGCGTGGGAGTGCTAATCACAAGATAAGGGAGGCCTCAAAATGAGACTTCTGTGGGAAGTGGACAGATTTGATTCTAGCATGGATCATCTGACATCTGGCAGTGTAAGGAAGTATGGTTCCCATGCAAGGAAGCCTTAGTGCTGCTTGGTGTAAGGTGTGTGTAAAGTATAACACACACAAATGTGTGCCAGTGTGATCATTTACTTTAAGGAAAGTAAATCCAAACTGTTTTCGGAGCCTAGGCAGGTTTCTAAAATGCCTTGGGGAAGGGAGAGACGATTTTATGAGGGGAGATTAAAATCCTTGATTTGTCTGACTCTGTAAAAAAGAAAATTGAGAGGAGATACAATTGCTGTCTCGCACATGGGAGGATTTGTATATAAAAGATAGTTCTAGCACAAAAAGAAATAATTACACACTGCTCTTGAGAATCTGTGGGGTGGAAATTTAGGCCGCTTTCAAATATGAAGCACAGTGGGACAAGGCACCTGACTAATTTTTAGATGAAAATGTGTTGATTCATGAAAAAAAAAAGTATATAATGTAGTGCCATGTGGTGTCTACAGGGAAGGGATTTGGTAATAAAATGGATTTCTCTTCCTAATGAAAGGAGACACTGGAAAGATGGGGAAGGAAGACTGTTTAAAATCATATTGGTAAAGGTAGCATGGTGATATACTTGCAAACTATGAAAATCATGTGGTTTTGATTCAGAAGGGAGAAAACCCCCATATTCCTGATAATACTGATATCTCCAAAAGGTACACACCACAATAGTTTTTTAAACAGAATTTTCCTTGTTTGGGGAGACTTAGACTAATTTGGCCCCTTTTTACTGTGTGGATAGTTCTGTTACATGAAAGCCTACCAATATTTCTAAACATTTTTTATTTTAAACATTTTTTTCTACTTTCTTTTAGTAAAAGTGATTTTTACACTGTACATCTGGGGGAAAAAAAAAAAGGAAAACCAGCTGGCATTTTGCTAAGTTTTTCACCTAAAACCTTGATATATGCCAAGTGTGACTGTATTTTGCTGTATATTTATAACAGTAATTATTTTTGATGTTACCTTTCTGCAGTAAAACACAATTTCTTGCAACTTATGGAAAGCATAAACTTTACGACTCTCATATTTAGCATAGAGAAGAAAATCTCACAGCAAAAGAGTAGTTAGTGTCTTGTATTCATATTTCTATGATTAGTGTGAGAAGCTGATTATTTTTATAGCCCAATTAAAAAAGTAGAATTGTATAAATGGGCTTAGTGCAGTGCTGTGTAATGTAATCCTCCTCATGGCAGCAAAGAAGGAGGAAAGGTTTCTGCTGGAAATGGCGTTTGGTGTAGCTCAGTAATGCAGTCTTTCTTTCCTACAACGGCACAGAAATATATTGGCAGCCTCAGGCTATGTTTCGTATAATGTCACTTTAGTTATTCCGGTCTTTTTGGGCTTCCTTTTTCAGCTTGAAGGAATTAAGTCCCATTGAGACGGAAAAGATCCATATCTGAAATAGAGTAAATTGTTTGTTGATTTTGTGAAATGTGTAAGTCATAAGGTGAGCAAAAACAAATCTCTAACTTTGATGGCATGCTGTGAACTTTCTCCCTCCGCCAAAATGTTTGTCCTCGGAGGTGATACATGGTGGAAGCTTTCTGAGGGCAAAGATAACAATACAGTGATGTGTTCCTGGAACTAGAGCATTGGGTTAAGTGTTTTGCTTGTTTGTTATTTTTTCCAATTCGTTTCAAGTAAATGATGATCATTTACACAGACTTGGAGAGTTCAGTGAATAAATGAATCCCAGGAAAATATTAGGCGGTTGCCTGCAGTCTCGTTTAGAAGAGAGAGTGTTTTCAGAGAGGCGGGAGGATTCCTGCTGGAGGGTGGCATTTGTGACAGCTGCCACAGGGCAGGAGCCAGCAATGAGCTCTGCTGTGCTGCTGCTATCCCGGAATTGCCTCTGCAAATGGGTAGTCCTGCTTCACACACAGCGGCGTTTGGAATTTTGGCTCCGTCAATGCAATTGCATTGCTTCCAGCTCAGCTATGGTGGTGTAGCTAAGATGGAAATCTGGTGTGGAGTCCCGCGGGGGGAGGATGGCCTCGTGCCTGCCAGCTTAGCCCCGCTGCCCACGAGCGGTGGCATCCCTGCTGAGCTGGGCACCGCCAGGCAGGGGAGGAATGACCTGCGCAAGGCAAGTGCTTGAGCCCTGCGGAGATGCAGAACTGGATCTGGCGTTGTCCTTGATTTGCACTATTCCCGGTCTTTCGGCAAGGTCACCGGGGGGTGTGAGCATGGGGAGGGATTTCTCTGGCAGGCAATGGTGAGTCACCAGTGGGACTCGCAGGTGGGAGACTGCCTATTTCAGGAATTACAAACGATACACTGGTTAAGGAATGTAGGCGGGATAGGGATGGGCCCAATATGAAGCGAGCCTAGTTGCAAGTTTGTGATCTCTCAGTGAATCTTTTCCCTCAATATTTTTGTTTTGAATGCTCAGAACAACTCTGCGTTTCATAACTAAATATATTGGTTGGTTTTGTGTTATTTCCTGCTTAGACATAACTAGGGCATGTGGAGGATCTTGGAGGAGATCTAAGATAGCTATCATCTGAGATTTCTATCCTCAATTTGCAGACCATGCTGTGTAACAAAATCTGAATATTCATTTTGAACTTTTGGGGTTTGCTTATCCAAACTATTTGAAATTCGCCAATCATTATCAAAGCTAAAATCTTCTTTTCTTTGCTTCGGTTACTGAGAGAGATTGCAAATTCTTACTTGGGAGAGTAGTCAGTATGGGGAGATGGACTACATAGCTCCAACTTTGAAAGTGGGACAGTCCAAGTTTAATGCTCTATTTTCTGTTTAAAAAGCCCCCTAAAGCAATGGAGAAAGGACATCTAAAAACTTACATTTCCTTTTTGAAATTTATAAATAGAGGCGATTCTCCCTTAGCAAGCTGCAATAGCCAGCTTTGCTATTTGCTTGTTTATTTGAGCAGTGATGAAGTTACATAACTTTTCTTTAGGTAATACATTCATCAACATAAGCAAAGTCAGTTCTTGTCTTTTATATCTGGATATACAGTTTCCCCACTTTGCCTTCTTCCTATATATGAATTACGTAGTCTTAGCCCCTTAAAAACTGAGCTTCAGGAATAGAATATGGTGTCAGTGGAGTGTCCAGCTCACCAGCCCCCACGAAAATAGGTTTCTATAATGCAATTTGTGGTTGCACGTGTGACACAGACTGTCAAAGTTTGTCTTGTATTCAAGATTAAAAATGTTATCTCTATTCATTGTTGTCATGTTTTTCTTTCCCTTAGCTTTATTTCATCTTACTCTCCTTCCTTGCCTTTGCCCTCCCTCTGCTTTCTCACCTCTTGTTCTCCCCATTGTAACAAGCTTTTATTTCCCTTTGCTGCCTCACTGTGTCTGGCTTTAGTTTATGCTGTTTCTCCTCTTCTCTATGCATATGTTTCCTTGTATTAATTTTGTAATATGGACCACTGTTCGTAGTTGGATGAAGTGAGAGTGAATGAACGTGGTCCTGAGGATGAAAATTTAAAGCTCCTTCGATGGCCAAGTCCATGGCTGTAGAAATAAGACAGTCAGGTTGAGTGTTGTGAAGGTCAGAAGACCACATCTTTCTTAAAATAAGGGGTGGGAAGGTTTGCCCATTTTTCCCTGCCATAGCATAATATAAAGTTGGTTGCTCTTCAGAGTGATCCAGGTGGCTGAATGGATTTTGTTCATGCCCCTGGACTGGGCAGTCAAGAAGCAGAGGAGTCCATGTGTGACACATGAGGCCGATGGTAGGGAAGAAACCTTTGACAAATTTGGTGCGGAAGAGATTTATCTGACTCCTCAAGGGGAAAATTACTGATTTTGCACTCACAGGATGCTTCTGTGGGATAGTGTGAAATAAGCACCTTCGGGACTCGGAGCCTCTTTGGAAAGGTTTCCATTGCACTGCACCATGAAACCAAAGGCAGGCAAGGAGAGGTTTTTCATCCTGGTTTGTTTAACTGCATTTGAAGGACAGGCCTTTGCATGTAATTTCAACTCCATGCAAAACATGCTTTTAAAAATGAGTCAAAATGAGTGGTAGAAGCTTCCTTTATTTTCAAATGGCTGGTTGGTATTGCAAAAATGAGAGAATGGAAAGAAACCTCCCTAAGCATATCACAATGCCTGCAGAAGGCTCCTTTTTTTGTTTTCTTTCTTTCTTTTTTTTTTTTTTAAGAGAAATTGCTTTGTTTATTTTCTGAGATTTCAGCTGCGTGAATACGACAGACCATGTTACTTTGGCAATTAGAATTATTCCTGCACTGGGCTGTGTGCAGTTTTCCTTTTGTACAGAAGAGGAATGCTCCTGCCAGAGCAGGCAGTGCCCCTTCTGTCTGCAAAGTGGAACATGTTGTCTGCAGAAGCAGAAACATATTTGTGATGAGAGGGGAAAAAAATATTAATCCTTTCAAGAATTAATTTTCTAGACTATGATTTTGCAAGGTACTAAGTGTGTAAACTGAAGCTGCTTATCTCAGATAAGGATAGAGGGGAAGGACAGATGTCTGTGGACAGGAAAGAAGAGAAACAGCTAAGCACAGACTCTAGGTGCACCACAGGTAGCTTTATGTGTTTCTATAAACTGAAATGGGATTGGAGAAATGACAGATGTCTGAATGTGAAAAATGAGAAGGTAGAAAATGATCCTTTGGCATTGAGGATGAGCGTTGCCTGGGACTGGGGATGGCCTGGCAAGGCAGCGAGCACATCCCTCCATTGCTGGGTGTGCATCCCTCCCTCATGCTCTGGGTGCCTGCAAATGGACACCCTGAGCAAGGCAGTGCCTCGCCCCTGGGATCTGTGCTTCAGCAGGGAGTCTGGAGCAGGAAACCCTTGAGCACACACAACTTCAGAGCTCCTTTCCTTTTCCTTCAGATGTCCTCACACTGCTGTGACATATGTGAGCGAAGTGGCGATAAAGGTCACTGGGAGTGCAAGGGACCAGGGTGATTCTGCTGCCCAAAATTTTTATCCATTAGGAAGATACGTATTTTAAATAAAAGTTAGTTTTTCTTTTTTTTTTTTTTTAAGCTAGAATGGGGTATGATGAGAAATGTAGAAGAATGGAAAAGTTCAAAAGATTTCACTAATGCCCTAAGGAAAAAAATCTCACCAAATAACCCTCGAGTGCTTTGTATTTGTTTGCTAACTGGAAACTCTGGATTATTTTAACAAGAAAATTATGAGTAAGAAAATGACGAGTCTTTGGACTTCTGCTACTGTAAATAAAAGATGATGTACTTTCCCTGTACAGGAAAGGATTATTTTACTGATTCATAGTTTACTTGTGGTTTTATATTGAAACTTATTTTCACCTTTCTCATGATGAAAATGGATAAATTACTTCAATCTGTCTATATACATGTATTTTGGGTTTTTTTTAGTAACTTTTATGATATGGGCTATAAGCAGGTATCTGAACCAAAATATTTTATCCTTAAGTTCTGTTCCACTCATTCATGAGTAATTTATTTCCACAATTTGTTTAAGTAGGTGATTAGAGTAATAGGCACATACTGGTAGTTTTTCAATTCTTTTCACTTACACTAAAATAAAATTCCATTTAAAAAGAGAATATGTTTAATATGTCATTGAATGAGAGTGTAACTCTCTCAAGATAATGGTCTAACTTTTACTTGCAGCTGTATCCATCAAATACAAAGGCAACATGAAAAATTAGAGTAATAAAAGAGTAGATACTTTGCTTTAGTGAGAGACTATGAGCTGCCCTGGTGAACATTAAGAAAAATTACCTTCCTAAAACTATTTAATTTTAGTATGGTGTGTTAGCAGGCATCAGACTGATCTAAAATAAGAGATGTTTGGGGAAGGATTTTTAAAAAATTACTTTCTTATTAATTTATTTAGTTATGACTGTGAACTCATAAATATATAGTTTGAAGTAAGCAGCCTTTGACATCGATATAAAAAAAGTCTCATGTCTTTTTCCAGCTTTAGATTTTCTTGGTGTTCCAGCTCCTGGAATCCTAAATGTAAATTTAAACCTCTGATCCCAGGAAAAGAAAAAAGAATCTCAGCATTAGAGTTACAAAATGAAAATGGTGGCGATATTACCTGCCTGTAACTTAAATGCTCAAAATCCAAAAAAGCAAACGAAGAGTCCAAAATTTATTTTGGATTTTTGTGGGGATGTGGATGCAGGGCTTTGCTAAACCCAAGGACACCTTAGCTCTTTAGGGTTCAAAATACCACAGAGCTTCCACTCTGTCTCCTTCTCACATCTTCCAAGCAGGATATAGATTTTTAATAAAAGCTGTGAAAACTAAAAGAAAAAATAGGTGTTCTGAGCAGCTTTAATCCTGTTCTTTGAATTCATATAAAGAAGCTGGCTATTTGTCAGTTCATTTCTCATGTTGTATTTCTACCTTCACTAAGTACACCATTGAGCAGCTTCACACCAGATCTAAATGAGAGGAAAAGCACAGCCTGTCTAAGAGAAAGTCTCAGTTGTGGCTGGGAGGGTCTGGGGGAGGAGAAGGACCCATTCTGTTGACTCAGTTTGCCTTCACAGCTTCTCTTTGAGTCATCATCGGCTTTGCTCCCGCCTTTCCTCTGACACCCGGGGAGGAAGGAGATGCCATCCCCTTCTCATCCTGAGATTCTCCTGGGTCCCTGTCAGGTGTAGCACAGTGAAGGTGGGAGGGCCTGCAGCGCAGTGGGGCTGTGCTCTGCAGTGATGGATGCAGTTTCAGCCCGAGCCCAAGGAGTCTCCCGAGCCCGGCTGAGCCCGTTCCTTCAGCGAGGCAGCACAGTGCCACCACTCCTGACAGTGGGGATTTGTAAACTATGGGGGGCTTTTTGCCCAAGTGGGCATTTTCTTCATACAATACGAACTGTTATTTAGTTGAAGTGCTCCCAAATTTAGACACAATTTCTTGTAGGTAAAACAAAAGGATACTGAGATAAGACTTCTGTAAGAAGGCGCTTTAAGAGTCAGGTTTGGCTTCTCGCTATGCTTGGTGGGACCAGTGACCATAACCAACAATTTTTGGTGATGCTACGGTGAGAAAGAACAAGATGACTTCTTGCCTCCTTCCCCTGGCCACCTCCTGGCACTGTGCTGGTCAGATGGGGCAAGAGTTGTCCCTGTCCTTTGCCAGGACCCAGACCCCCAGGACAGAGTGGGAGCTGCAGAGGTGCTGGGAATGTGGTCACTACCTTGGCTTTTGGCCCCATCTGGTGAGCTGCAATCACCAAGGATAAAGGATGTAAGGATGTGCTGGTAAGAAAAAGGGCAAGAGAAAAGTGATTCCCAGTGTGCTGGAGGAGGAATAAACTCTAATGTGATCATCCCTGTCACAGATGGAATATTTTACAAAGTATTCTGTCTATAATATAAGAAATATGCTAAACATCACTATTATGCTGCATTTGAAACGTAGAAATAAAAATAGAAGTTGAAAGGTAGAGCTATTGCCTCTGCTGGGTTTATAGCATGCTGTCAGTGGAAGATGTTAACCCTAAAACCTCCTGGGAGCAGCTCGTTCACTGTGGGGAAAATGCCGGAATAGCCTTAAGGGTTAATAAAATGCAGCAAATTGAATTTTTTACCACTATAGCTGACCATTATTTTTTAAGTTCTGGAATAAATGATTGAGCACAGAATGGTAACACAAACTGTTGCAAAAATCAATCTGCATGTTAAATCCCACTTTTGTTTTGATTGAGGCGGAGTCAGTTATTAACTGCATGGTCAGAGCACAGACGCTGAGTACTATTCTTTCCTTAATTGAGAATTGCTGTTACAGATACTTGACAGTGGTTCATAGTGGCAATAATCCCTTTGGAAAATGGTTGTTATTCTAGTCATAAGTAGCTTGCCAGGGCACTAACCCCAGCTTCACCTCTCTGATGGTTAGGAAAAGAATCTGGTTGGTAACTGATGATGTTTAGTGATTTCCTGCTAGATAATTGCCAAACTAGCAAAAACCATAACTTTTAAAATATTTTACCTTTGGTTAGAAGGAAGGTGTGGGCCGTGAAAAATACTGTAACTCTCATTGTTCAAAATGAAAATTCACTGCTTACTGAGAGTGCTGACTTAAAAATTCTTGCACGTCTTTTGTTGATCTTGCAGGCTGATGCACACGACCTGCTAATGCGATGCTTGGCTTTCCATACAGAGCCATTCATCCATGTTAGATGTGAATGAAGCTTCCTGGTTCGTACATGTGCTGTGTCACATTCCTCTGGTTTTCTAACAAAGCTTTTAATTGGTATGCTGTGACTAATGAGCATGAAGTCCCAGAGGAAATGGAACAGAATTTTCCATTATCCACCAAGAAGCTTCAAGCACATAGATTATCAGGGCTTGAACTCCAGGATAAACCAGGGTCAAAGGCTCCCAGTATAATGGAACTTCATAGCTTAGTATTTTGCTTCCATAACATTAGATTAATAGTTTCTCAAAAAACTGTATTGTCTGTCTGATGGCGCTGTGCAAACTATAACTGGCATTTCACTTGGACATCAGATCGAGTCCCTGACCCTTCACTGGTAAAGTTCCCATAACACTTGAATACTGATGCCCTGCCTTTGTTCCGGTTCGGGTAATGATGTGCTGCCTACTTTTGTGGGATAAATCTCCCTTCAGTTTCAAGCAGAGAACTTGCTCTTCATTCTTCTTCTGAAAAACCATTGTACAGTGTTGCTGACACAGGATTGCTGCCATATGGTGCACCAGAAGTGGTTGCATTTTTTGGCGGGGGGCGTGGGTTAAGAGCTCTGACTCAGACTTGAACGTGTTCAGGACCACTTTGCTTTTGAGATTAGATGGGATTGGATGTAGTGAGACCAGCATACCTATAGGCTACCTCTGCCAAGTAGAGCAAAGTAATTATCTTCTGTGCCTTATGTTCAGCACACCTACTAAGTGTCCCCAACAGGCGCAGTATCAAAGAAAATTTAAATTCACTTAAAAGCATAAAAAAGTATTCAGATTGTCACTGGAACTGGTGGGGGAAATTGTGGTTAGTTTTCCAATAAAGTATACGGAATAATATTTTTACCAATTCACTCTTTTAGTATTTAACCCAATTTACATTTAATCATTTCCTCCTTTCTAATAGCCTGTGTGAGTTACGCCTTGAAGTGAAACCACCAACCCAGAGAAAGAAAAAAAGAGGGGTTTTTTTAAGGTTAGTTTCAGCAGGGTCAGTTCCCTGAGCTGTCATGGTTCAGTGTGTGGCTGTGCAGAGGTTTGTGGGGACAGGGACTGGAAGTGAGCAGCTGAGGGAAGAAGGGATGTCTTCTTGCAGCAACATTACCACCTCATACCAGGTTAAAGCTCATGAAGCTATGACTTATATCTTGGGAGCCCAGAATTAAAATCAAATAAATCAAATTTCTTTTACACATTGAAACTCCTCCATTGCAGAAAAACATCATGGTACTGGTGGGAGCTGTGTGGGGTAGGTTGGTCCTTCAGGTGCAGGTGGCTCCTTGCCTTCCCAGCAGCTGTGGCTGCAAGAGCCTTTCATTTGCTCCTCTTTTACACATTTAGGTTGCTTCATTTCCTAGCTGGTGGGCTCTTGTAGCATGGGCTATCACCAAACGTTCTCATTCTGTGAGGGAGCTGATAGAAGGGCTGTCACCTCTCGTGCTTGGTGCATGAGTGCCCAGTGTCTCTGGGCAGTGTGTGGGTGGGTGGGGATGGGTGGGTGTGTCCGTGTGTGTGTGTGCAGCGAGGAGAACACGAGGAGTCCTGTGGTTCTGTGCATCTTTTTCAGAAACAATAAGGGAATTGATGCTCCAGAAGCATCTTGGACAGTTGTTTCACAATACAGAATTGGTTTCTTTCATTTGCATATTAAAGAAATTCTATATTAATATGGTATTATAGAATATTAAGGTTGTATTATTAGATTCAAAGGTTACCAGGTGTGAATACTAAGAGCAATAAGTACATTGTGCATTCAGATTGTGATATATTGTCTTTTTACCCTGTGAAGAAGGGGTTTATGCTTCTTCTGCCATCAGGAGTCCTGTGTGCACTATTAACTGTGGATAGCTGTAAATAATTGCCTGTCCTTTTTTCACTGTCACATAGGGGACAAACTAACGCTGGTACCAGAACATGGTACCTGTTGCTGCTTTAAAGCCCACAGAGAAGGGAAAGGGGAGTGGAGTTTAAAGGTTTTGGTTACATTCTAAATGCAGGTAAGAGAGCGCAGCTGATGTGCTCCAGGGTGGCATGGAGTGTATCCATTTACTCATCCAGATTGCTGTAGTTAATGTACAAAAAACCAAGGGAGTTGAGGTGAAGGTCAGTACTGCCTTTCATTTTCACTTGACAGATCCTGTAAAACCCAGAGCGTGGATGTCTGCTAACCACTATTACACTGCAGGTTGTATTCGGTGACCCAGCAGTATTGCAAAACGTGCCAGAGCTTCATCTGTGGAACACCTCCTGGCTTTCCAGAGAGCAGAATGCCTCACAGCCCCTGGGCTGGGACACAGATACAGCCCTTCTGGGCTAACAGGGAGAGAGGGTGCCAGGGGCTGCTGGAGCTCCCCAGCCCAGCCTGGACTTAGCGCTGCTCTGACCTTCTGGCATCTTGCTTTTGTTTGGGAGCCCACAAGTGGAAGGAGAATTCCTCTGTCCAGTCCAACTCTCTTGTCCCAAAGGGCAGTGGTGTGGAATCACACGCACAGATTTGCTGGTTTCCAACCCAAAAACCACCTTGGTTTTCATACTCTGTGCGTTTTGGAAAGCTGTTGAGTCCATCCTTCCTTTCCCTTGCCAGAATTGTAGCATTTCTGCTGTGCAAAGAACAAAGACATTTACCACTCAAAACACCTCCTGTACTGAAAGGGTGGAAATGTAATAGCCAGCCTGTTTTCTCTGTGTAGGAAAATGTTTGGGAAGGTCCTCCCACAATCCCTCTCTGGTTTTTCGGCCCCTTGTGCTGCCATGGCAATCTAGAGAAGTCACCTACATGTTTTTATTTTCATGCGGGTGAGAGGGACGTGATTAAAAGTATGCTTGGGAACCCATGCTTTGGTGTCCCACGTGAAAAGTCTTATCCAGCAGAATCTCCAACTTTGTGTCTTTAAAAAATGAACGTGTTTTCCTACCAACTTCGACAGGTACCCAAAGGTACAAAAACCTTAAAGAATTGTCGGGCAACAGCAAGAACCTCAAAAATTTCTCTTCCCAGATCCCACCACTGTATTCCCCAGAATAATTACACTTTTTGACGAATGGGATTTTGGCAGCTGGATAGAAATCACCTCTTTTTAGTCAGTAGTTCAGCTGTTCAGAGAAGTGTGTGTGGAGTGATACTACTTCTTAAATAAAAGAAATGCTAATATATGCTAATGTCTAATAATTTCACATTTGTATTTTTGGTTTTATTCTTTTCATTAAAAGCCTTAAAACTTTCTTCTGAATTTTATACTTACATTTTAGGGAACGATAAAGCTATAACCTTTAAGATCGTTACTGCTTTATAAAATGAGGGTAAAGGTGTTTGCTTTTTTAGTGCTTTGGGAGACATTCATATTCTAGTAAAATATACCACACTAGTTAATCTGGATCTTCACTAAGCAAATGTAAAAGTCAAACTTTTTAAAAGAGTGAGAAATACTTGCTTTTTAACATTTCTGTGAAGTAAGATGCCATGTCCTACTTTTTAGTGCTTGGTTTGTTGAAAAGATCAGAAGTACAGCCCTTATTGACTTAGTCCTGTGCTGAGTGTAAATTCACACAAAGAAGAGCAATTTAACATGTGACTGACCTTTTTCAGTGCAAGATGAAGAAATGTGCTGTTAAGGTTACCGGAGTGTGGCAGGATGTTTAATCAGCTTCTTTGCTTTAAAGAACAGTAGGAAGGAGATGATGTATTAAAGATGATAGCTTCTTGTAGATTTTAACTCGTAATGCCAGGATCTGAGTACAATAGCAGATTAAATCTCTGCAGGGGAACTTCCTACTGGACTTTCTATTTTTAGATGTTTGTGGCTGCTTCTTCCTTCACTTCTCACTAGTTGGCTTTTGCTCTCTTGAAGAGTTGAGTTGCTTTCTCTGAGATCTACTTCCAAACTCTGACAATGTATTTCTGTTAAGAGCAATATTTTTTTTCTCAGTTTTGTAGGAAAGGCAAAAGAAGACAGTATAAATGAAGCCATGCACTTTCCTGTTGTATTTCAGAGCATGCATGAGGTAAATTAATGGCTTTGAGCACTAAATGTTCACAACACTTAGCATGTGTGTAACAGCACAGCAAACTTCCACGTAACAATAACAAATCAACCCGGATTTGCTTGTGCAGCTGGGTAAGGAGGGTAGTCTGGTGTTCTGTGCATTCAATTTGTCCCTCGTGTTTGAAAATACCCCAGAGCTGTGTGTGTCTCCTCTGAGTCAGATGGCTTCACCTGGCTGCCTTTTCTCTCTAACCAACATGGACTGGTTCCAGAACAGCTCTTTATTTTAGGAACAGCGCCTTTTTCCTCTACAGTGCCCTGTGCCCTCTCTTGAGAGATTAATTTACAATAGGAGTCCTGATTCTAATCTATCTCAGATGTAGCACATCTGAGGTTATGATATTAATTGTAATTACAACGAGACCTTCTTCCTCTTCTCCACTGTTCATCCTCAGAATGTTGCAGTTCTGTGCATCAAAATCCACCACTCTCTGTCCCTACTATGATCTTTTCAGAGGTTCACATATCTTGCATTTCGCTGTCTTTCAAAGGCCCATTTTTGTCTCCATTCTGCTCTCGGGATTGGACTAGATGATCTTTAAAGGTCCCTTCCAACTCAAACCATTCTGTGATTCTGTAATTTCTATTCTAATTCAGGCAATGCATATGTATTTTTTTGGAAGTTTCAGTAACCACTTCTTTATTTGTAATTTGCATTTTTGGGTCATGTTTACTACTAATTTTCACCTTTTTCCAGCCAATGATCCTTATTTTTAATAAGGTATATTAACACAGTGAAACTATTATAATATTACAGAAATATTCTCCTATTAGCCTTGTACGTTTAGATGAATGCTCTTCTTTTTCACTGTAACGAATTTTCATTTTATTGTTTTTAATGAAGCAGTGTGGTGGGTTGACCCTGGCTAAATGCCAGGAGCCCACCAAAGCTGTTCTATCACTTCCCTCCTGAGCTGAGCAGGGGAGAGAAAATGCAATGAAATGCTTGTACATTGAGACAAGGACCAGGAGAGACCACTCACCAGGTACCATCCCAGAGAAAACAGACTCTGTGTGGGGAAATTAGTCAAATTTATTACCAATCAAATCAGGAGCAGATAACGAGAAGTTAAATCTTAAAACACAACCCTCCCTTCTTTCCAGGCTTATCTTTATCCGTGATTCTCTACCCCCCACCTCCAGCAGCGCAGAGAGATTGGGAATGGGGGTTACAGTCAGTTCATCACATGTTGTTTCTGCTGCTGCTTCCTCCTCAGGGAGAGGACTCCTCAGACTCTTCCTCTGCTCCAGCGTGGGCTCCCTCCGAGGGGAGACAGTCCTCCACTAAGTTGACATAAATCCTTCCCACAGGCTGCAGTTCTTCACCAACTGCTCCAGCGTGGGTCCCTCACAGGGTCACAGGTCCTGTCAGCAAACCTGTGCCAGCGTGAGCTCCTCCCTCCATGGCTCCACAGGTCCTGCCAGGAGCCTGCTCCAGTGTGGGCTCCTCCCTCCATGGGTCAACAGGTCCTGCCAGGAGCCTGCTCCAGTGTGGGCTCCTCCCTCCATGGGTCAACAGGTCCTGCCAGGAGCCCGCTCCAGTGTGGGCTCCTCCCTCCATGGGTCCACAGGTCCTGCCAGGAGCCTGCCCCAGCATAGCCTTCTCAGGGGGTCACAGCTGCCTTCTGTCACCACAGAACCAGCGTAAGTTCACGTGTATTAGTCACCAGTCTCTCCTTGGACTGGGCTGTTCTGTCCATGTTTGTTCCTTGTGCCAGGGTGGTGCCTTGGATACTGGATTTCAGGCTGACAGAGATGGGAAAACCTCAGTTGTGAGGGCAGAGGACGGAGCTCCAAAAAGCAAGGTGGTGTGAGGAGAAGTGGTAGGATTGCTGCATGTTGGGTATGGGAAAGTCTCTTCCCTCCCCTGACTTCTAGGTATCTCTTGACTCCCCCTTGGACTGGCTCAGCTTGTCTGGAGGGTGGAATTAAATCTGTATACATTTTTTGCCCTCTGTGTCATAAGGATTGTCAAAACCGGAGTTACAAGCATTAGTTTTAGTTTTAAGAATGGTGTAGCTGAGATAAAAACATTAGCTGCACCACTGAAACCAATCTCCCCAACGATACTGACACATTACCGTGCAGAGGACCCTTATGAAATGTGTCACAGTGGGTTATTTAAGGGGCTGTTCTTCAGGAGGGCAAACATACACCTTCAAAGGATACCTCTGTAGCAGCAAGACACTCGTGCACAGCAATAGCAAGGTTACACCCCTACTTCCTGGAAAGGAATTAAGGCAAAACAGGGACACACCAGGTTTTTGGAAGAACTGGAATGAAAGTTCTGAGTCTGTGTTTGAGCTGTGGTGTATGAGCCTGGCAGCGGCTGCTTCTCCCCACCTACGCCTTGGCTGTGTCCAGGGCGACTGTCACAGAGGAGGCTACAGCCAGGAATGGTTTTCGTTTTAAAAAAAAAGTATTAACAGCAGCAAAAACCTTCTGTGGGTCCTTCATAATCAGAGATAACATGATGAGTAAGATGAGGATATGGTAAAGACCGTTACAAAAACTTCATTCACTGCTAAATAGCAATTTTACGCACAATAGCTGCAGCCTCTTTTTGGGTCCTGCTACTACCCTCCTTCTGTTTCTCTTCCAAAAAGAGGCAAAGTTCGTGGGTGTAGGAAGGATAGCTGCAATTTATTTCCTTTATTCCCCAAAGATGCTTTTTGGGCACTCTAAAGTGAGATTTCAATTGCAACAGGCCCTACATAGCTTGGGACCCTGCTTTGGGAGCCATTGTCTTGGACTTTAAATGTGAAATCAAGACAGCATCTGTTTGCATTTAGTCTGCTATTTAAATGAACTTGGATTTTGGTATGGCAACCTAATTAGTTTGAGACGGCACTCCTTTTTCTCATATGAAACAAAAATCATCAACTGAATAAATCTGTAACAAATTTTATTGACATTTTGGGAGGAGCAAGCATTGCTAGCGTCAAAAGTATTGTCACATGGACAGAATTTCAGTGTATGGGTGCATTTTCATACCTGCTGCCTCTGTGGTAGCACGGCTAATCAGATGGCAGGTAGCCATGAGCCATCAGACACCTCTCTCTGCGTTTCTCCCAGGAGCATTTTTATTTCCCTGCTTCCTAATGAAGGATTTCTTTGCCAGAAAACTTGTGGAAATATTTTTCCTGTATTTCTTCAGACTTTTCCCAGCAGAGAGTATCTTTCAATTTCAGTTCTTTTCCTCTGTCATGTTGACCCCGCCGCTGTTCTTTCTGGATTTCCTGCATGCTTTGTTTTTCCAAGTTTCTGTTTGCAGTTTGTGATGATTCTTTTGCACTGATGGAGCATCTGCCCATAATTTGCAATTCTCTATTGTGAAAAGCCATTTTGTTACAGTGAGGCTTCGATTCAGTGATGAATTCTACTTCAGTCCGTTATTCTCAAAGATGACTGACTTCATTTAATTTCAACCCCTAAATGAGCAGCCTGGGCTCCTGATACAGCAAATAAAACCTCCATAGAGGAGTCTAGAGCACTCTCATCTTCCTGATCATTGATCAGATTGTCTTAAATTGATCAGGGATGGGGGAAGATATGTCCTTAGGAAGGACTTTCTTTGTCTCTTGCTTTTTATGAAAGGCGATGGTCCCGTTGTGTTGTTACAGTTCTTCCACCTCAAATATTAGCATTAAAAGGCTAGATCACGGTTTCTCTGCTTTCCAAGTCTACAGCAAGGTCAGAAAAAGATATGAGCAAGGGATTGGTAAATCTAGGAGTGGTATGCTGTATTGAAGAAGCTTGGGATTACCAATCCAATGCTACATAAAAATCTCGTGGAGAACGGCTTTTGTCAATGCAGTTTCCACAGAAGAGTCCTGGGAAGGTTGTGAAGGCTGAAGTGCTCACAGCACAGCTGAGTTTTCAAGATTTTGTATCAGATGTCAGGGTGAAGGCATGGACTAAACAGGGACAAATCTGACCTTCCACCTTTCTTAAGATGCTGGGGCTGCTGCATCAGTCTCTCTGCCAGAATCCCTTAATGATACAGAGGGATCTCTGAGAGGGAGTTTCACAAGCTATTGTGCAAAGCCCCTTTCTTTGACCTGTAAGAGAGGAGGGGAGGTGTTCCAGGCTGAAGAAATGAAGAAGAGACAGAGAACACTTTTTTAAAGAAAACCCAGCCAACCCAAACAAACCCAGAAACCAAAGGACCCTCTATTTTCTCAGTTGCTGAATTCAGCTAACACCCAGCTTTCATCATTGCTGTACCAAGGCTGATCTCAGGGTCTAGCATATGGTTCAGCTATTGACTTGGCTTCCACTTAATTGAGATCTTTGAAATGAGATTGTTCCATGCTGTGCAGTGCACATTTATACAGCCACTTGCTACATATTTTGCCTTTTCCTTGCCTATTAATGACAGTAAAGTTGTCAGGAGGCTGTTGCCACCTGAACCTTTTTGTCATCGTCTGTCTTCTGACTGTTGACCCTGCCATATGGGGTGAATTCCCAGACCTCGCAAGGCTGCGTGGGGCTGATGTAGAAATTCTCATTTAACATTCATGGCAAAGGCAATCTGTCCTCTGCTGGCATCCATAAACTATCACTGGTTTGTTTACAAGACTGGCTTATAAAAATACACACAGAGAGTGAGTGAAAACTTGTTTCCTTACTACAAGTGATCTTAACAAAGAGCTTTCCGGACTTGAAAGGCAAGACAAGCAAGCATTATGCCATGATTTAGGTTTCTGCAGTAGGAAGTCTCTTAAAAGAGCTCGTAGAGATCTCCTTTCAGAAATGGCCGTGTTGACATTTAATAAAGTGATTGACAAAATTTTGGGATGGGGGTTGTTTGGTTGGGTTTTTTTTTAGTTCGTGAGGTTGTTCCTGCCTGTAGATTGAGAGTTGCTTCCTTTTGCTGTTGAAGGCTGGGGTTGGAAAGGAAGACTTACTGCAATCTATTTCAAGAATAGTCTGAGAAGGAGGAAATTCCCTTCTTGTTCCTAATAACTCTCTGCTGGAGGAGGAGAATAGTTCAGTAAGTTAAAACATTTAAATGAAGTTTTGATTTCATACATCTTGTTATTTTCTAGAAATTTAATTGTATTTTAAACATAGTATGTTTTATCTTCTTTGTTAAGGGGGAGGGACTGTGGGTATTGTGTAATATCTTTGAACTCAGTAGATACTAATTTGGTGAATTAGCAAGGGTGAAATGTTCAGTAAGAAAAGAAAACAATAGCAGATCCGCTACTGCTTGTTATTACCGAGCGCCAGTCTAAGCTGCTGGGGTACCTCTGGGAGACATCAGCAGTGCATTTCATTATCCAGGATCTTGGATTAAGAGACAGAGGTAATTTTGCCCATCCCTGCATCTGTAATGTTCTTATCTTTTCAGATGTTTCAGATAGCTTTAAGGTACTTCCACCAACAGTTTGGCATCAAGGGTTCTGTTTAAAGATCAATTGTAGAACAATCCAAACCTCCTTCGAGGCAGAGTTAGATACCCTAGGTGAGCAGAGTAGAATGAGAGTGTTTGTCTAGATGCACTTCTCTTTTGCTTTAATCACAAATAGAGAGGTGTTCAAGGCATACCTAATTCTGCACTTCATCCAGCAGCGTGTGCTGTCACGCTGGGAGAAGTGGCCATGTGGACCTAGGTTTGGAGGCACTCTGGAAGCGTGTGCGCTCCTCCGTTACGTGAGGAAGGTGCTCCTGGTGCAGTGGGGTGTGTGCTGAAGCCCAGTGGGACCCCTCGAAGTCCCTTTGCCCTCTGCTCTTTCCCCACAGGGCTGACTCAGGGAGGCAGCTTGGGTGCAGTAGGACAAAGCCCAGGATCTGTCTGTGCCTCCCTGCCGGCTCCTCGGCTGCCTGTAGGAAATTTGTCTTCATCCCAGTGGCTGCGACTCCACTGCTGTTTATGGGCTCCTTGTAGGAACTGTTGTACAAATGCCAAAGAGGCTCTGCACCCCAAAAGTCTTAAACTGCTGAAAATTCACATTTGTTCTCCTTTTGCCACCCCTAGGAACTGAGGTTTGGTAAGCAAATTCTTGAATTTTTATGCAACAAAACTCAAAGAAAGTAATTAATTTTTTAAAAATGAGAATAAGCTGGAGATGGAAGAAACATCTTCTGCCAGATAATTTATCAAGTGTTCTCTGCAACCCTTTTCAAGCCAAGAATGTTGCTGCAGGTGTGAGTTTGCTCATGAAGCTGCTTGCATAGCCAGGTGAGCCACCCTCACACACTGTCCCCACCATGTACGTGCTAGCCTTTCAGAAGAGACACATTCCAGCACCGAGTGTCTCATCCTATCCCTTGTTCTGTTTTGGGACATGGCCAGGTGGGACTTTTATCTTCTGCAGACAGTACAACCTGCTTTGAATTTCTTAAAGATCTCTGTCAGGTATGTGTGCCAGTATGTGAAACTATTAATGTTCATTTCAGTCATGCATCTGTTTCAGAAGACTATTGCTACAGTTAAGTGAAAATCAAGTATTTAACTGAGAGAGAATTTCTGCAATGCATTTTAAAGTATCATTTATTATATTATGAGTAATAGCCTGAAACTCATAGCAGAATTCATTGGACCATTATATCACACGCTGCACAGGAAATTCTTGTGCGTTTTGATAGAGTTTATAATTTAATTGATGATGAGCAATTTAGAGAGGGAGGGATATGCTGTGAAACATAGAGGTGTAGCGTTATATGTCTGTGAATACAGGTGTGTGTATATATGGAATAGTTCAAAGTTTAATAATTAATAACTTAAGAATGTCTGTCTTCCAGTCCATACAAATTTATAAAATTTTGAGTAGTGTCAAGTAACTAAAGGTTGTGGCATTCTCTTATTTCATTTTTCTTAAATAATTTTATTTTCCTGTTATTTTGTGCCTTTGTATTTCTTGCAAGTGAAAGCCCAGATTTCAACTTTTAAACTATATGTTAAATAAATTTCAGGAATTCACATGCTCTACTTTCATTTTTATTCTGCCATTGAAAATACAGGGGAAAAAAAGATAATTTGCCTGAAAAACTTGTTAGGTGCTTTTAGTGTGTTTCAGGTACTCAGAAATTTTAGAACTATCTCTTCCTTTAAATATAACTAAATGCAGTGTCATGTCCAGTGCTGAGAAGTAGAGCATTTTAAGGCAATTCTTTTTGTACTTGTAAACAAGCTTCCATATGCAAGTACTTTGAAAGTGTTTCTTAAATCGTGCTGCATCTGTGTCTGATGTTAAAAGCATGAAAAAAAAGCACAAAAACAAGCCCTCCTAATGGCCTGAAACTGCAGAATATATATACATATTCAAAACTGCCTATCTTTAATTTAAACAGCAAATATAAAACATAAATGCCTTCCTAAGCGTTCTCCATGAGCTTTACTGTTTTATAGACCTTCTCTGCCAAACTTCCTTGTTCTTGCTTGCAGTTTTCTCGTCTGGGCAGAGACAGTTGTTCCCTTCCATGCTCTGACCAGAGCAGTTTTGATGTCACCTCGTCTGCAGGGTGACGCAGCAAAATACTTGAGCCTCTTGCTGCAAAACCTGGAGCACTGAGTGCCCCCCGCCTTGGCACCTCGGTCAATGGCCCCAGCCAGGCGTGGCACAGGCAGGGCTGCGGAGGAGCTGTGGCACTGCAGAGAGAACCAGAGCAGCCAAAGCCTCCTGACTGGGGGGCAAACACCACTGGGTTGAGTTTAGAGTTGTAGAAGCTGCTCAGATGGCGAGAGCTGCTGCTGTGGTCTGTGAGCAGGGTCTGCCAAACGCCTTTGAAGACTGGGCTGATCCCACTTCTCCCAGGAGACCTAGCAGCAGAAACCACCCAGACTGAGTGGTGGTAGGGTTGTGCAAGGTATGTGACACTGCAAATGGACTGGCACTGAATTTGTGTCAGGGTGGCAGAAGCTGTTATGGTCCAGCAGCTGAGTATTGGTAAATTAAGCCAGCGACAGGCAGAGAGAGACTGGGTCAGCAGAGCCATACTGGTTTAAAACTTAAACAAGTGAATGAGGGTCATTAAAAAATAAACCTAATAAGCCAATTACATTTTAATTTTTTACTTAGTAGTGCTTAGAAGTATTATATTCTGTGTAAGGAAGTTGTGGTATCTTTTTAGGAGACAGAAAGGCTTCTTATGTGTTTAAAATAGAAAGTTAAAACACATTAATGACGTTACGTATATGTGAGAACCACCTTGTGCAGATATTATGAAGCTACATTAAATTTTGCCTTGGCAGTTTAGCTTTGCCCTAAAAAACTTAGAGTAGTGGGTTTTAAGGGGATTTAAGTCAAAGCCAACAGAATTTTTATGTCATAATTTTGCGGCAAGTTGTGATTTTTATAGATTGGTGAGGTTCAGCATGGTAAGTAGAAATGTATCCATCACTGGGAACTATGTGAAAATGAGTTTCACTTATTGTTCGGATTAAAATTTATTATCTTCTTATTTCTGTACTTAGTGATTAATCAAAAGTATAGGAAAAAAATTACTAGGTTATATAACAATGGCTTAGTCTTGACAATAGTTTTGTAGGAAACAGACCGTGTAAATGCAAAATCAGGATGGTGTGTTTTCCTAAAGCGTTACCATATGTTAGTTGATTAACAAGTTGTAGGGTTATTAGAAGATCTTGGCTGCTGGTAAGAAGGAGCATCTGTTTTCTAAGTCTTTCATCTAATATGTGTAAAGACTTTGCCCAGTCAAGTTTAAGTGTTGGGGTTTTTGGGGTTTTTTAGGGGGTATATCAGCTACATATTCCTTGGGTATTTTTCTTTCCATAGGCAACACTAATGCATTGTTGGGATTTAAATCTAGCCCTATTCCTGTGAAGAACATGCAGTATCATTAAGAAGTAATGCTCAATATCCCATGTGCAGGTATTTTATAAGATCAGTTCAAAATTCTGCCAGCATCACAGCTTGTATTTAGTCTAAAACTTTATGGTTTGTTTTGTTTTTATCTTCAACCAGACATCAACTCCAGTAACTAAATAGCAATTATAAAAGTTTAGTCTTCCTTCAGAACTTAGCAGCTTACACTGATGGCATTGGAGTGTGTGCGAAGTGCCAGGTGTGCGTGCCTGCATCACCCTGTAACTCCAAAAACAAGTGTCATGAGTTTTACAGAGTAAAATGTACCTCCACTTATGACCTATTCTGAGATGTTACATAGAGTTTTAAGTGGTTAATCAATCTTATGACACCGTCTTGGAGCAGAATCTCTTGCGGTCTAGTCAGTTTTGAGGCTGTAGGGAGAGCCAACAGCCTGAGGCTTCACCCTGAAAACAAATGAGGTTTTAGAGAAAGACTGAAGATTTTAAGTTCTTTCAGGACTCGCAAAGAGAACTTTTATTCTTCTGTGTTCAAAATCAGTTTGTGGTTTCCAAAGCAGCATCTAAGAATAGCTTTAACATTTCTTATCCAGGCCTGATGAAGTTTCAGGACTTTCATATGGGGATCTTGCCAGCCACAGGGAGCCCATAGGACATGCTTCTGCATGTTCTTCTTTTGGGACTCACTGTGTTTCATTGAGGATGAGAGACAAATGAAAGTTTTAAAAAGAACTTTAAAAAGAAAAAACGTGGTTTGCATGTCATTAGTGTCTCTATTGTCAAAGTCTGATTTCTCTGTTCATCTGATTTCCCCATATTTTCATTAGAAGGCTGTAATTTGAGGCTGTGAAGGAAGATTTGACACAGACAAGGGGTGGAGATCACCCTATTTTCTCTAAGCTCTGGGACTTTCCATGGTAGGAAACTGTTTAGTTTTGCAAAAGTTGCCTGTATTTCATTGGCGGGACATTGAGCACAGTCGGGTCATGACCACAAAGTGAAAAGCTAGGACAAGTCTTGAGATGAAGTAGCAGGATGGGAAGTGAATTCCCTCTCCTGCTGCTGGGCTGTGTGTTTTAGGGGACAGCAGCTTCAACACCTGCAGGAGGTGGGTGCTCGCTTTCCCTCTTGGTGGTCGTGCTGGTGCTGGACAGCCTTCAGCAGCTGTAACCCCCCAGGCCAGCTCTTGGCCTCTCACCAGCCCAGCTATCCACTCCATCCAGCTACCGACAGCTTCAAAAACGCAGCCTTTTAACTATGCCTTTGTCTCTAAATAGCTTTTCTTCCTGTCTTTCTTGTGGGGTACTGGGTGAGGCAAAGTAAGATATGTTGTCAGCAAAATATGCCAAAGACGAGGAGCCAAGAGGTGAGAGAAGCAGCAGCTGAGCAGGCAGTGGCAGGATGCACACGTGTGTTTGAGGGAGAGAAGCGTTACCTCTCTGTGTGGTGCCATATGCTGCCCAGCCCTGAGAGCCCCACACGGCTCAGCAGAGCCCGGTGTGGATGCTGCACTGTGTCTGCGTGGATTGGGGTCAAAGTGTAGAAGGAAGCGCTGTTTGCAACCCTTCTGGCACAGCCACAGCAACCACTCATGAAGTGTTACTGACAGAAGTTTTAAGAGCAGGCTTCATGCTTCGGTTTTCAAAAAGTCTGGACAGGAATCATGCAACAGCTCCATCTGGTACGAGATTGCAAACAGAAATGTAGTGCAAGGGAAAGACAGACCGTCCTCAGCCTTGTAAAACAGCATTTTATGGTAGTGAGAGTCTCCTCAGAATGTGATCTGGGTTAGATTGTTTTGTTTCAAGAGAGAAGTCTTTTAGAAACTGATTGTCTAGTCTGCTGGCAGCAAAACAGTATGACAAAAAGTATTGGGCAAAAATAGAAATAGGAAATTCTTCATACAGAGAATCTGGAACATGAGTCTAAAATTTAGAATTAAACATATGCTTGGCTCTTGAGGAAAACAGTCTACATGGGAATCATTCTCTGTCTAAAACATTGTGGAAATGTTAGAAAGAGTATTAGGAGATATTTCCATGTATAGAGAGTACATATTTTTCCAAATAAAAAATTAATTTTATTTCATTCTCAGAACTATTTAAGGAAGTGTCATGCCATCCAAAAAACCAAATGTGCAGATGTTTTCAAGTGATCACCACTACCTCCACTGGAGAGCTGCCCACTGAACAATGTGTGCTCTGCTCTGCTGCGTGCAAGAGTCAGCTCCTACAACGTTGGTCCTGTATGTGCTGGGCATTTAGTCTAATGTGTATGCTGCTGTACAGTCATGGAGAGGTGTCCCAAGAGACTAATTCACCCCATCCTAAAACAGGTGTCTAGATTCAGTGCAATGAATTGCCTTCAGCGGGTTCCTCCTTCACTTCTGTGGTTACTAAGTGGATACTAGGTGGACATTTGCTTGAATTTTTGATGGCTGAGACTAACTGAGGTGCGGCAGGTTGGCTTCCCTGCAGAAGAAGGAAGGTCTGGGATTCTTCGGTGGTATCTAAGGAGAAGTCCCGTCAGCTAGAAAAGAGCACTCTTATTTTCTCTCCTTTGCAGTGCCAATATTGCAGATGGGTGTAAAACATCTCTAGAACAACCGGTGCGTCTGCCAGCCCGCAGCCACCTTTGCAGGTCCATGTGCAGAGCCCTGGTCTCCAGCAGAGGACAGATTTGGCTGCTCTACACAAACCACAGTATCCAAAGGTTGCTTATGCAAGGTGTTATGAACTGTGTGTGCTCCACACCCACAAAGCTTTTTTAATTTATTTTTTTTAACTACTTCAGATTTTCTGGGTCAGGAGTTACTGAGATACATCACTGTGTATCATGTCATATGTACATCACTTGAGAAACAGTATTTAATCATGCAAATAAAATGTTTACAAAGAGTCTGCTGCAACAATTCCCAAGAACTCTCTGTCACAGCAGTGGCTCCAAGTACACGACACTCCTCACTACTCTGATGTGTTTCTGCATTTAACACACAAGTACATAATCTCAGGTATGAAACTGCCATTGCTTTGATAATTCAAAGTACTTGAAAATGTCATGAGATTCTGGATAGGTCTCTTTCAAGTCAGCCAGTCATAACATTCCTTGAGAAATTGCTAGTGAAAAGTTTCTTACTGTGCATCACTGCTTAATAAAAGGTATATTGTTCTTTGCCCTTGAAAAATGTTTCCTGACTTTAAAAAAAAAAAAAAAAAATCAAAAATCTTTCCTGTTTCCTTGGACTGAGAAAGCATAGAGATGGTTACACGTCTCAAATAGGAAATAGTCAAAGCAAATCTCCAAGGAACTACAGGAACAAAGCATATGATGTCTTCATGGCAAGGTATGTATGCAACAGTGTGAGCAGATATTCAGATTTCGTGCCTCTAAATGAGCAAATTGCCAATGATCTACCAGATCCTAGTGCTGCCTTGTGGAGCACTGTGTGCTGATCTGCATGGCCTTGCCTGCTGTACACTAGGTCCCATGTCCCAGAGAAATGGGGAAGGGCAGGGGAGGCTTGGTGCCACGCTGTGCTTCAGTCTAAATCAGGGCACCTAAAGTCCCCCAGAGGGGCTTCTCGGCAGCAGGGAATTGATGTGGGAGAAAAGATGATCTCAGCCCCCCAAAGCTGTACAGATCCCTTGTTCAAAAGGTTTAACAGTGTTCTGACACCTGATGGTATCCAGAGCCTTGGATGCTGATGCCATGTAAGATTTACCCTGCATTGTCTGCCTCCTCTGTGGAATAGCTGAAGCACTGCAAATTCATTCTCTAGCTTCCACTGCACTAACTTTCCTGTGTAGACAATTTTCTACAACAGATGAGACATGACTTAATGTATTGTATGCCATTCATTTACTCCCATATCCTCTCTTCAGGAGGAGATTTCCATGCGATTTTCACCACAGAGCACAGTGTTTTGATTAGGTCTAGGGTTGCTATTTTTCTGTTGTAATGTGCTTCTATTTCTTTATGTTTAGCACATATTACAAAGTGTTGCTGTCAGTATTAGGGCTTCTTGTACCTTGTCAAGTGTAAGAGCAGTTGTAGCAGGCCCAACAACCTGTCTTGAACGGTGATTGTGTTACCTAAAGGAGAACGTGGGATCAAGGAAAGTATGTAGTCATACTTCTGGAATATCCTCCCAGCTCCCAGAAATATGCAATTAAAAGATTACTTGAGGGAAACCAAGGATAATGTCCTTTTTTCTTAACAACGCTCAATGGATCTATTTTTTTTCCATTAACTTGTTTTTTATTTTTTTAAACTCCTCTTAACTCCGTAACTGCAATGTCCTACAGCAGGAAGTTCCCCAGCTTACCAGCACTTCCATACTGCTCTGTGAAATTAATATTCAAATCTATGTAGTTTTGAATCATTAGCTTACTTCTTTCATTTGATGGCCCTACAGTCTGTATTGAGAGAGACAATGAACAGTCTTTTTCCATTCACCTTCTGCCACCCATGTTTATAGACCTCAAACAGATGTTTGAGTCATCTGTTTTCATAATGGAGACTCCTACATAATTCAGTTGTTCCTTGTACAGAAACTCTTCTATAACTTTGATCATCCATGCTGCCTTTTTCTTAACATTTCTATTGTATTTTTTTGACCTGGAGTGAATTAAAATTGCAGGCAATATTCAAAATGTGGGTATACTGTGGATTTCTACATTACCATAATGGTATTATCTACCTTGTTTGCTATTCTTTTCCTAGCATTTCCTGACATTTATTTGGTTTTTTAATCACTAATGAGCACTGAGCTGAAATTTTCAAAAAATGGTTATAACCTCAAACTCTCTTTTTGACCAATAATAGTTTGTTCAATGTCAATGTGCATCACTTTACATTTGTCTACATGGGATTTCATCTGTCGATTTACTGCCTAGTCAGGGAATCTTGTGAAGCCCCTTCCTTGTAACCAGCCCTTGTCTTCCCTGAATATCAGAATGTACTCAGTAAGCTCTGCCACCTCACTTAAACCCTCTTTTTCAGCTCACTAATGTTAAGAGCTGCCTGAACCAGTCCACTCGGTGTGATCTACATCTCCAGGGAAATTTGGCTCTTGTTCCTACGGGGTTTTTCCTATCTTTATTTTTTTATCAATGGGAAGATCTCCTCTCTTTGTTTCTTTACTGAGGGATGTTGCTACCTGCCCTCTGGAAATCCACGTCTGCTGGCTGCCACACGTCTGTTCTCTCGCTGGATTGGGAAATGGCAGCAGTCCTTGCTTCTGCTTTCCTTGACCCAGATGATCTTGTGTTTCAGGTTCTCTCTGCAATATTAAATTGCTAATTTCACAGCACCACATTTGGGGGTTGCTACTTGCCTAACACGTTGTCCACATGGAACCTGTCAAGAGCCCTATTGGAGAGTGACATATGCTGCTTTCTGAAGTTGGGGGAAGTGTTAATGGTTCTTATTTTAGCTCCATCAGCAAAAGAAAATTACAAGCGATAGTGCCTCTGTGGCTAAATTTGTGGCTCATTGAAACTGTGGCAGAGCCCACAAGATGAGGAGAGAAAATAATGTCTGATTTTAAATTTCAGCTGTTGGCTGCAGCTGCAGCTTTCAGAAAGCTTTTCAGCCTGGTTCCTGTCCCATTTTCTCCTAGCTTCCTTTTACTGCAAAGGGAAGCTGAATTGCAACATTGAACACTCCACGACTTAGGTTTTTTAGTAAGCAAACAACTTTGACTTTAACGAGCATGGCTTTTAGCATAGGTATTATCAGATGTACATTGTTTAAGAAGGGGATGAGGAAACAAACATTTTTAATTCATTTTTTAAAGTCCGAATGTGTAGCAATTCCTATAGATGTTTTTAAATAAATAGGAGAATTGTTTGAATTTTCTGCAAGGTGCTGAGTTTTTATGTTAATGTTTAATTGGGATGTCGCTTCCTCAATGAAATAATAGCGTCAGAATTCACAGTTACTTTCATATTGAATAAAGCTGCTATATTCTTGCAACTGGTGACAACTACTGCAAGATGAAGGGGAATTAGTCTCTAACCTGATAAAAAATCTCTGTGGCATGGCAGTCCCATACTGATGAAGACGGCTGAGGAACTGGAAACATGTTACCTTTCAACAAGCAAGGCTTTATTCCTTTCTTGGAAACACTCCTGAGATTTGCACAGCACTATGAAGAAACGGTACTTAGTGATGATTTGCAAAACGTTGCCACAGTCTTAATGTCTGTGACTAAAATCAAATACAGTGTAAGACCATGTTGAAAAAGGACCTCATGCTGCCCAAGAGGCCTGGGGTAGCCTTGTCCTTGAGAGGAATATTTCTCAGACTCCAAAGTCAGAAGACCACCCAGTCTTTTCCTTGCTGGGTGGGGAAAACAAACAAATTACCTTCTTTGATGGTTGGGAAAAGAAAGTGATTGATAATTATTGCCTGCAGCATTTTACCCCTAACTGTGGTATTCAGCCTGTGTTTTCTGGCTGAGTTTAGGCACTTCCTTTAGAAGACTCTGCATAAGAGCAGACTAAAAGCATTACATGAATACTGCTCATGGGCTGCAAACTCACCCTTCCCTTACTTCTTTGCCCTCTTCCAAGGGCACTCCTGCGTTACTCTCTGTTTTGAGAGAGGATTTATAGGAGCCTATAAGACTGAAATGGAGGCAAGTAAGTAATATTGTATCTTGTCTCAAAGAGATTTTGGTACTTCTTTCCTTCTAGCACTTTGCTCAGAATTTCCTCCACGTGGTGAAAGGATTTAAATATCGTTCCAGCTGTGGTCTTGAAGTATTATCTTTTAATCACAGTTCTGGAGCAAAAAAGCAAAAGAGGGGTTAAAAAAACCAGGAATTTATTACTGGACCTTATTATATTAATTATGAAATATTACAGCAATAGTATGAAAATCCTAAATAAAATTGAACAAATTACAGCGTCATTGTCACGACTTACTGCCTATTCCCTACCCTGCACTGTGCTGCATGTAAAGGCATATGCCATGTTATGAGATATATTTGTATATCTCAGCAAAGACTTGCAGTTTGTAAAGGGACATACCTAATAAAATGTCACTTTATGTTGTCAGTGGAATGCTCACCTATGAGTCATCCCATGGTTTGAAAAACTTTTGTAAGAAATACAGAACAGTTGGAATTAAATTGTCTTGGGTTATGTATTTATTCATGAGAGAGACAGAGACTCTACCTCTGAAAAAGCTTAAACCTTCCTATGCTGACGTTGCTTATTCTTGTCTTCACCCCAGGCAGTTCTGTATGCTCCTTGTGGCCTGATGAGACAGAGCTTTGTTACTTTTTCTCCCTTTTTATCTCCTTACACAGGAGCAGCAGACTTCCCCTTATAGGAGGAATAGGATATGACGTGAGCCATGACACTGCATCTCACTTGATGTTTGGACATTTTACCCTTGCAAAACCTGAAACATTCTTTCCCTTTCTGGGAGGAGGTTGCTGCAGCCACAGGCTCCCTGTCCTGGCTGGGCAGAGTGCCCCAGCCTCAGCTCCCTTTCCCTGGGGGCTCTGTGTTGTCATGCAGCATCCAGCTGCACCAGTGTTTTCAGAGGTAAATTTAGGTCATGTGCCCTTTTATTACTGTTAGTATATTTAGTTCAGAAGAATGGGCTCTGACAATCCCACTAGCTGTACTGCAAGGAGAAGATGGGAATACTGGAAAGAAAGTGAAAAGAGGCAAAGACTTGTTTTCCAAGAAGAAAACCGAGACAAAAGGATAATGCGAGTCTGATGGAGCTCAACGGATGTCAGTGAGTGAGGAGGAGTCCGTGAGGTGGCTTTCTTACCTAGCACACATCCTGCAGTACTGCTGGGTTTGGCTGACAAAGGGGAGTAAATCTGATCCTTGGAAACTGCAGTTAAGGCAACTTTGCCATGATGAAATAGGATGCTATTTCTTAGCACTGAGGGTAATTAAACATGAGTCAGTTAACTGTAACATAGTCTGTGAAAGGAGAACAGATATATTTGCAAAGCCATTGGAGCCCAGGCAGCAAGAAAGCCTGTATTTACTGGGTGGTTGTTGCAGGGTGGAGGGTTGTGGCAGCCCTGCTGCTGCTGCTGGACACGGTATGCCCGAGTCAGCAGCTCCATCGGCCGTGTCTGTGGGCCTGCCTGCTGAAGCACCCTCAAATAACAGCACCGGCAGCTCTGTGTTAAAGGCAGTGATTAAAAGCAACTGTCACGCTTGCACCTTTCAGCAGGTAATGTGCATTGCTCAGCACGATTTTTTTCCCTTCCATGTACATCAGGATAGGTATGTTATGAGGTGTTTTTCCCTTTCGGGTCTTTTCCTCATGCATAAAAGATGGACTGTGCTGGAGACAGCGACTGGATGTGTGTATCACAGCTTTGGTTAGGATGGTTTGGAGGTTTTTAAGGTGAGTGTCTCATGTGGGAAATTAAAGGCGGAGGAGAGAACTTTGCTCAGGGTTATGCTCCCTCAGATGGGAGTTTGATGTCCTTCACTTTCTTACGCTGGTCATCTGGGTAAATCTCATTGCATGTGTGGTGGGGTTTTAAACAAATGCTAGGGCAGATGCAGCATTGGTGTCCTGAGATCAGTGATGTCTTCTTCATCTCATTTAAGCTTTTGGCCTTTGTGTGAGGATCCCATATCAAATTTAATGGCTTGTGATAGATGGGAAATCAGACAAGATAATCAAATGGTCCCTGTTGCCCTAAAGCTATGAAACCCTAAATGCTGAAGAGTGAATTAGTAAGTGTGCATCCCAGCAGAACAGACTGGGCAGGCCTGAAAAAGAACAGCAGTGCCACTGCTGTCAACTGCAATTGCTTTCTTACTAATCAGCTGTCTTAATAATAGCATGAGCATGGTCTGGGGAGGTCAGAGAGGCACTTTGAAGGAGGGAGATGTACATTCTGTTGGAGAGGTCATTCAACATTACAAGTTGAAAGGTCTACATCAGACCTCTGCTCTAACATCTGCCTTCAGAGGCTGGTGCCCTACAAAGGGTAGATATAAAAGCCTTACTTACCACAACCTGTGACCATCCCTGCTGGATTAGAAATCAGATCTGCATAGAAACAAAGCTGTAAGAATTTATTCTGCTTGTCTTTATCTCTTTTCAGACATTCAGATTGTCATTTGTTGTATAGTACTGCCTTTGTAGTAGGAGACAGGGAGAAACTGTAGTAAAAATGATTTTAAATGTCCAACTCATTAAGTCATTAATGATTGCTGACCTCTCACTTGATTTTAGTCTGACTCTCAGAAAAAAATCTAGTTCTTGCCAGTGACATTGTTGAGAAAAGTCAAATACATGACTGGGTACAGTCCAGAGATGAATAAAATGAATAGTGTTCCTAAAAATGTTACTTTTCAAGAAAGACCATCATCATGAATTGTGTGAATGCTGTGGGTTGGCAACACTGGTGTCGTTGTGTTATATTATTTACCATTTTTTTAATTGAAACAATTTTTTGTGGTAGAATATTTATCAGAAATGCTGTTTGATAAAAAAGTTGTTATGGTAATCACAGCATAACTTGAACTATTACTTTATTTCTGAACCCAGGATCCATTGAAATACACTTTGTATATCCTGTTAATTCAAGCAGTCACCTGACAATCTTATAAACTCGATGTATACACAGTAAAAGCTGAAATAAAGGATCTCTCGTATAATTTCAAAGTATAATTGTACTTTGTGTAGAGCAGCTCTTGATACTTTTGATCACTAGAGCGTGTCGCCTCATAAATGTACAACCATGTCCTCCAGACATCCATGAAAACAGCAATAGTGTGTGACTGAAACCAGTCAGTGTTTCAGGCAGTAAGTCTATTCTTCTGGCACTGCTAAAAAGTTGGATCAATTTGAATCGAGACTCTCAACCAGAGCTCTTTTTGAGTCAATTCATCCAAAGTGAACTTATCAAAACCAAAATGCTTTACACTGGGGAGAAATAGAATTTGAATGTAGAGCAGATGGACTTTAAAGTGACCTTCCCCCCCCCCCTTTCATCCACCTCCTTCAGAAACAATCCCCTACACTGTTCTTTCCCACCCACATATTGCTTTTTATTCCATTAAACTCTAGTGATTACTATTTCTGCAATGTAAGGCATATTTTGCTTTCACAGAGTAATTTGTTTGGTACCTTACAAAAACACAATCGTATTTTCTACTTCTGAGTCCGCAGACTGAACTTTTTCCTCACCTTCCTGTATGAAAATGTGGTGTGTGAAGGGCTGTGCAGGCTGGCGGGTGTGAGGAGGAGCTGAGGCATGTCAGGCTCTCCAGCTCAAGGCTGGCTGTGCTGGTGGCAGTGGAGTCATGTTGATGTTAGTTTGGGATGGTGGGATGACAACAGGCGGGTACAAAGGCTGAAATAAGGTGTTGCATCGCACGACTCAGAAACGTGGATCCTGTAATTATGCTCATTTAGCTCTGTTCCATCTTCCCTTGGGCGACAGAAAGGGAAGTCATGTTAAAGTGTATCTACTGTTAGCTTTGTTGGGATTGTCCCAAATTAGAGAGGGAGACAAAGCTATTGATGAAAGAAAATAATCACCTCTTTTTTTGTTTTTCTCCTCACTTGAATGTTAGCCCTTCTTTGTGATGACCACAGTTCTTTTTCTCAGTTTGATTTAGGGCATGCAGAAGTGTTTACTGCTTTCAGGCCTTTTAATTTATTTTCCAAATTGGAGGGAGAGGAAGGAAACAAAAATAAAACTTGGAAAACAGAAAATCTAACCCATTTAACATGATCTAAGTCCAGGTGTGAGAGTTGTGAGCTTGACACACAAAATGTCTTTTGGAGTGCATGAAGGTTGCTCTGGTACTTGGAGATGAGCATCTGAGAGCTCGGCCATGCCAAGCGACAGGTGATTATAGCTGCTTCCCAGAGCTATATTTGAAATGGAACTGGAAGGATGAATATATCTTCTGCCTAAATATGTCATGTTCGACTTCTTAGTCACTCTTTTGTATAGTTGTTTTAGTGATTAAGTCTGGCTCTTAGCACCACTGTTAGTCTCTGAACTTTTCTGAAGAGCTGAAACCTGATCTGACAAGACACAATGAAATTCTGTTGTGGAGATGTCCAGAAAAACCTCATACTCAATTTTCTTTTTTGCTTCAGCTGAGTGTTACCATTTCACTCCCTGAGCTAATTTTGCCTCACAAGTAGGAGACTTCTTAACCGAACTGGAATGTACAGAGTATAAATATTGAAACTCTCCACAGATTTTTAACAGGGAAGGTAATTTCATGATAAATAATCCCAGAAGTTGTTTTAGATTGTCATTGTAAATTTTAAAATCAAGTTCAGATGTTTTCCTTTAATTTAAGCACTGGATATTTTAACCACTATGCTTGCATTAAAAATAGGACCCACTTCATTGAGATCTTTTACTAAGCAGATGAGACCAAATGATCGTAAAGCCCCCCTCCGCATCTTAAAAATCTGGAATTCTTTGTACAATACCAAATCAATAGACAATTAATTTAAAAAGTAATCCTCTTTGCCCCCAGATGTATTTACATGGATTCCTATTGATAGACCTCAGAATTTTTTTTCATTTTGCCTGTACAAACTAGTGGCTGCTATTATATTTTCTTGGATAATATGCCATCTGAACATAGTCCTTTTCTTTTAGAAGTGAGTCTATTTTAGTTTTAAGCATTGAGAGACCACCACCCAGACTGGCAGTGAAGATGCTGACGATGAACAGGAAAAGAGATGTGCTCAAACAAGCTGCAGCCCTGAAGCTGCTCTCTGCTGTCCAAGGGGGAAATCAGAGCTTTGTCATGTGAACTCATTGCTCTTTTTCTGGAGTAGGTTACTTTCTCCATTTCAAATCTGACCATTCTCAAATCTCCATTTTCAAATCTGAGAATGGCCACCCATGATTCCCTGGAGTACAGAGGGGAGGTTTCCTGGCACACTGGAGCCATCCTCATGATGCTCCCCTCCTGCAGAGCAGCCCCAGGGCAGTCCCAAGCCATCTCTGGCCACATAAAGGCTTGGAAAGGTGCTGCAGTGTGACCCACTCGGGTGCTCATAACTCCACTCAGGCTTCTGCCTCACCACTCCAGGTCTAATACTTTTTTCTGGACTACAGTAGGTTAAACAGTGTCAGGCTGGTTCCTGCGGAGAGCATTCATGATGTTTTTCGCAGTGGCTACATGATTTCACATGGACATTGAGACGAGTCTTTAATTATGGGACACTTCTTATGATTTAACTATTAATAATTAGATTCCTAGATTTTTAGTTCCGAATAATTGCTAGAGCCATGGAGTCATTGTTGTATATTATAAGTTTGACTAATTGAGTGCAGCCAGTATTTGTTAATTGTTCCTCTTACGCATATGCTAAATCCAGAAGAGTTGAAGTCGCTCTGGGACATTAATTTTAAACACAATTAGAACATCGTAACCTGTTGGCAATTATTCTCTGTGCATTGTTTTGATATTGATGGATCCAGATCTGAGCACAGTAGTTAAAAGGAACCACTGTTATTGTTGATCCCACAGATAAACAAACGCTGATTGCGTGCTGTGAACTGATTAATCAAGTTTATTTAACTTGTCATTAGTGATTCATCCCAGTGACTGTACTGGGGTGCTCTTTATTTGAGCCTAATAATATAATGGTTCTGGCTGTCTCCAGCTGCTAAAGGAGTTTCACTAATTCTTCTAAATAGACTCCGGTAGCATCTTAAGGAATAGCATTGTTAGATACACAAATTAAATCCAGCTTGAGACTAAGGAATTGTTCCTTAAAATGAGACATGCTTTGAGACCTTGCTGTCCCAACTGTTCCTGTCCTGAGCTGCAGTAGAGGTGATTATGTTTCCTGGGTGGGCTCTTTTGTTTTGTTTGATTTTGATGATACCAAAGTGTGCCATGTTTAGTCTCTTCCTTTGCCAACGCTCTTTAATCCTGTTTGAGAAACTGCTTCTGCAGCTGCAGAAGTTCCCATAAGGTGACACCCAGTTTTCAAGTCACAGGTCCACAACCAAAAAAACAATCTCTCTTAGACCATCTCTACATTTTGGGTGTCTGGTTTGCTCAGGCCCCTTAGCAGCACTATGAATACCATTTACTGTCGGTCTCAGCAGTGGGAGCATCTTGCTGTGGCCATGAAAGCAGCAGTTCCAGACCAGTTTGGCACTGTCCCGAGGGGCACCTGGCTGCTCTCTGGGACTGGGAAAGTCAACAGAACAGCTCTGTCTTGTGCTCTTGGCTAAGGAAACTAAAGGTGCTGGCTCAAAGTAGATAGTTCAATTTTAATTATTATTATTGTTGCTGTTATTGCCATCATCATTTTAGTCTTAGACTAATTTTCTAGGTGTTTTCCCCCACCATGGATGGAGGGAAAGCCTTCTAAGGAGCTGGAGCGCACTGATTCTGTTCCTATTAAGGTTCTTGGAACAAACACTACTGACTTCCACGGCTAACCCTGGTTTTGTACAAGGCTGAAAAAGTTCCTTCCCTTCAGGCATTTAACGCAAGTGTGTTTTGTGCTTTCTTTTGTGTTATTTTAGGATAAGGTCTTTTTAAATGCCCTTAGTTTCTGAACTCTCCGTTTCTGGGCCCTGTGTACAGGTAATGTCTTAGTACGGCTTTCATGGTGCTGCTCCAGGCAGCCGCACTGGCTTTCTTTTTCCATCAGAGGTTTCTGAGTTCCTTTACATTTCTTGAAGCTGGTGGTGTTCAGTGTTCGCTATTCCTGCAAGAACCCTCTTATTCTTCCAGCTGGCTGTGAATGTTAATTGCAAGAGGCTCATCACGATTGTCCAGACTCTGGAAACCATCAGTGTTAAAGGTACATTCCTTCATATCACAAACATCACATACATGGGATGGCTGGCCATCACTTCTCCTCCTAAAATAGTCCACAATCAGAATGAGCAGGAGGAACCCAGGGCCAGTAAAAACACTATTCTAAATAAAATCACACTGTTTTCTTTATAATTGCAGGGCAACTATAGGAGTATTCTGCTGGGAGCACTGTACTGCAAACCTTAAATAGCAGTGCTAATGTTTAAATTGTATTTTCATCTCTTCTATGTTTTCCATGCCAGATTTCTGGGACTTTTGCCAGGTTCCAAGACCATATAGAATTAATTGTTAAAAAGGAAAATAAATATTTATGAAGTGCTAGAGAATATGTATGTCTGATCTAATGAACAATACTTTTGTTCATTTATCAATTGCTCCTTGTAATTTACTCAAATGCCTCTTTTTTTTTTTTTTTTTGTCTGGGAGGGGGAGGATAGCAGCATGAGGAGAGTGATCCTCCTTGAGCTTCTGTACTGAATTTATATCTACACAAAACATTTCTGTATTCAATAATCTAAGTAGACAGGATGACATTTCTGCCAGATAGAGATGTAGAAGGAAACGTAGGGGAATTTTCCTAGCCTGTCTGGACTGGGTGGTTGAGAGGTCATTGCAAACAATTTGGCTGATGTTATGTTGAAGTCAGAGTTGAAGAAAACTTGGAAGACCATATTATGCTAGGTCTGTTTAAAAAGACATCCAAGATACTGTTACCTGGTGTTGGAGTATGAATTTAAGTGAGAAATTGCCTATTTTTATTAACATCTCAGTTATGCTTTGTTCTTAACCTAATTCAGAAGTTGTCTGTGGATAAACTTTCTGGTCTTCATGCTGTAACTCAACACTAAGTTTGTTCCACCATCTCTGACTCAGTGTTATGATTTGGATAGACTAAATCAGTCTGATATTTTCTGCTAAATCAACACATGTGGCATCTGCTGGAATCTGTGGGATTTGATCTCATCCCTCTCAGCCACACTTTGCAGCCTGGTAGATCTATCGATTTTCATGCAGGCTGCTGGCCTCTGATCTGCCAAAAGAGAATTAGTTATATGTTTCTATATGTTTTGCTACTGAGGCTTCGGAATCCCTCTTAACCCAAGTCCCTGCTTACATATTGCTACCATTCATTTTTATTGGCTTCGCTAAAGTTGAATTCCTGTATCTTGATTTTCCCCCAATCCATTCTCTGAGCAGCGGCTTGAAAGAATCCAACTGAAAACAAAACCTCGAAGAGTTTATATAATTAATTACTTTTAAACTAGACGCAAAAAAAGACAGAGGAGCATTTATCAGGAATGTTTGTGGGCTTGGTGGTTACGAGCTTAAAAAAAACACCGTGTGGAAAGGCTTTTGTCCCATGACAGAGATTTAAAAGGCTGCGGGTTCGGATTCCAGCGGAGGCTCAGGCCTGTAATCGCGTTTGAAATGTTGCCTTTCACACGGCCGCCCGGCTGCC